>JAPXFY010000025.1:47674613-47709613 GCA_030674185.1 Monoplex corrugatus | reverse complement strand
GGTTCCACGTTCTACCTTTCTTTGTAGAGTTGCTCGACAGTCTATGGTTTCACGTTCGTACCTTTCTTCTAGATTTTATTCGACAATCTATGGTTTCCGGTACATGCCATCTTCCTAATTCAATTTTTTCTTCATCTTTTTTTGCTACTAATTTTCAGCGCTGTCTCTGTCACTACTCACCCGTCCATTTCGGATTCCGACAGTCGTCCAAATCCACTTGAAATGGGGATCACCTTGACAGCAAGACTAAAGGATCATAGAATCTGTGACGATTATTTTTCACAATGCTGTGATGACGAAAATGAGGATGATAGCGATGATACTGTGGAGTTCCATTTCGAGCCGCGACTGCGTGACCGTGACAGGGCTGTACTTCTATGCTTACTTGCCTGATATCTCCTGGCGTCGACTGGTCCAGAGAGATACCGACACATGCGGTGTTGGTCGGGAAATTTTTGAGCAACACCCTCAACGGACACACACGTACATGCATGCATGCATACATCCACACTTACGTTCATACATACATACATACATGCATGCATGCATGCATACATACATACATACATGCATGCATGCATGCATACACACATACATACATACATTCATACATACATATATACATACATACACACATACATGCATACATACATACATACATACATAATACATACATATATACAATTACAGACATACTACAGACAGACACGACATACACACATACATACTTACATACAGACAGACAGACAGACAACGACATACATACGTACATACATACATACACATACATCATACATACATACATACATACATACATACATACTATACATACATACATACGTACGTACATACATACATACATACATACATACATACATCATACATACATACATACATACATACATACATACATACATACATACTACATACATACATACATACATACACACACACATACATACATACATACATACATACATACATACATACATACATACATACATCATACATACACACATACATGCAAAAATATGCATTCATACATAGTTACGTTAGAGTCACACAGAGAGAGACACAGAGAGGGGTCTGCACACACAGGCACACACCTCAATTGTCAACAAACGCAGCAAGTATCCACCCTACCACTTTAACCAGTCAAAAGTTCATTTTGAGAGGATTGGTTTTGTTCTTTTGATAAAGCCGTGAATTAAGACCTTGATATCTTGAGTTCAATCCCAGCCTGCAAAACTGGTCTGTTCGCTGCCTATGTACCTTAACCCTTTTACTCCTGCACCCTATCCACCAACAGCAAAAACTTAACCCTTTGATTCCCTCACCCTATCCACCAGCTTCCTGCAGGAAGCTGGTGGATAGGGTGAGGGAATCAAGGGTTAAGTTTTTGCTTTGCTAGCATCGTTGACCTAGCAAGAGGATGTGGTGGATATGGCGCAGGAGTCAAAGGGTTAATGTTTCTGTCATCGTGATGGTGCAGCTTGGTGTTTCATAGGTCCCTTCTCTCCCCTCACACCCAGTATCCAGACCTTGCAGCTCAGGGTTTTGCCGCAGGCTCAGGGAGTCTGCAGATAATAGTTGGAAGATTAGTGTGTAGAGCGCGTATGGATTGTCCGATTGCGATGAATTCCTCTTAAACAAACTCCAAACAAACTTCAAAGCTCATTTGATAGCATAAGGTACCTCCCTTTGCAGTCTACGCCCTGCAGTCCCGTATATATATATATATATATATATATATATATATATATATATATATGTCAACTTGACTTGTAACCAAAAAGCATTAAGCATAAAATTTACTATGGCTGCATCTACAATAGCCATCATTATAATACAATTATTTGAGCCAAATACCAGCCTGAGCGCTTGATCTAATAAAGTTCAATATACTATTTACAAACGTAGAATAAGAAAAGTAAAACCAACACTTCGATTATTCTTAAGAGATCTAAAAGAAGCTTATGAGATAGACAGATACGTATTTAACAATAGCATGCAATAGGATAAATTTGTACAGAAATGGTCACCGTACACAAATTTGATACAAACTGATTAAGACAAAAGGATAAAATATTGTTATAAAAGGTTTTTGTCATAAAAGTCATGTATTAAACATATACAATTACATAATTTTTGCAAAAAAATGTATGGTTTTTATAGCAGCCTCGGTTGAATTAAGTCGACACTGACACTCAAGGTGATTGTTGTATAATTGTGCTTGTCCAATTATGTATATGTGAGTGTATATGTATATAATCTAACGGTGTGTAGACAGCTCAGTAAAGTTCTGCAATGTAATTGCCATTAAAGACTATATAAGATGACTATGTATGTTATGCTGAACAACATTAAATGATAAACAGGACTAAGTTTACTTAAAGATTACATTATGCACTGTACTAGATATTGATATTGAGTATATGATTGATGATTACCCCTATGTGCTGTAAGAAAGAATGTTGTAACAGTGTCTGTGCAAACCTTGTTCGAATAAAAACATTGGAATAAAAAAAAAAAGTTCAATCTGAAGCAGTAACCCGCTGAAGCACTGCCATAGATACAAAGAGATATCTACATCTACTGTGTGTACGTAATCTCATTATGGACGCTTCAGAGAGAATGGCCTGAGCCGACAAATTAGGACTCCATCACCCATCTTTTGATGTAGTCTCCTACCCCTGAAGTCCATGCCGGGGGCTTAATAGAGATCGATAAGAATGGGAATCAGTAATCACTAGCTGTCACCGTCACCCGACCGTGGCCCAGTGACAACTCGCCGACACTAGATCAATACAGCAGTAGCAGCACGACGGCGTCAGCCTTGAACTCCTCTCTGTCTCTGTCTCTCATTCTATCAGACAAACGCCCCTCTCCCCACCCTCTCTCAGTCGCTCTACCAGACACCCCCCTCCCCCTGTCTCTCATTCTCTACGAGACACCCACCCTCTCTCTGTGTCTACTTTCCCTTGTCAGTTTGCAGAGAGGCGCGAGCAGTTCGGGAAGACAGCAGAGTTGCTAGCCTTGGCCTCCCCCCACCCTCTCTCTCTACCAGTGTACCGGTCGCGATCTAAGATGTCATTTGAACGCAGGTATTGATTGTGCTTTGCGTCACCGCTCCATGTCTCCCAGCGTGCTAAGGATTGTGTGTGCGAGACGCCGGGTTGATATTTTTGCGCTGTGTTGTTGTGTTCAGTCTAATATTATTAGTGACTTCAAGCCTCTACAGCGCGAGTTCATGTTATGACATTATTATGTTAATGAAAAGCCGGCGCGGAACAACATATGTTCAAAAACAGGTTCCGCGTCAACACAGCGACTGTGTCTGAAAATACTTTCTTGTATTACAGAACCGCCTTCATTGAAATTCCGTCAGGGAATTTTTCAGTGAAAATGGATCAGATTTTGGTCTGAAACCGGTTTCGTTCAGAAACGCTCAGTGTCGTCTGCTTCGTGTTATTTGTGCGGAAGGTTAAACGTGACTTCGAATTGTGAAGATTTTCACTCAAATCACGGCAGACAAGGATCGTTCGTTTGTCGGATCATTCTTCAAAGGAATAACATTGCCTGCATTGCTTGATTGAAGTAAGTTTGCAAAATTCAATGTTAAAAATTGGTTTGGTGGGATTCAAAGTACAGAAATTTATTGCCAGACTTGGTTGACGTTTTCTGTTTACAGTTTAAACGTGTAGCTAGCCACCCATTCACTGGCAGCATCGTGATCATAACCTAGAGATCTGTTGGTTCTTAATCAAGATGTACTCATTTAGATGTAGCTATTTTTGTATTTGCACTAGCCTAAAGCAGTTTTTTGCGTTTATGGATCTAAGTCTAGATCTAGTCCTTAAAAGTTTTAATAAAGTTTACAATCAAAATTTAGGTCAAGGTGGGGTTTCGTTCTCTCATCGATTTTGCGTCAGATTACCCAACATTTGACGGCTTAGTTTTCTCGAGCTGTGTTCACGCTATTTGAAATTCATTTTGACGGGTGCGATAGTCAAGTGGGTAAGACATCGAACTTAAAGTCGGAAGATCTGGGTTTGATCCTGTCTGGTGGGTAGATCTAAAGTGTGGAGATTTTTCTGATGTCAGGTCAGCATGTGTGCAGATCTGTTTGTGCTTAAACCGCTTCGTGTGAATACGCACATCAAGCTTGCATGTTGAAGAACTGAAACTGGCTAAAGTCATGTCCGGTGGCTTACGTTATGAATGTCGAAAACATGAAAACACCCAGTATGCACGCCCGCCGAACAGGAAGCATGCAGACTGTGCAGCAGCATATCGCCAGCATCCTTGAAAAATCTAAACGCTCAAAAAGACAAAACAAACAAGTAAACGAACAAAAACCATTCGACGTACATTGTTACATGAACATAACTATTAATTTGCCTGGACCTCTGTGTGTTCAGTCTTTGATCTAGACTATAGTAAGTTCAGACTGCGACTTCTTACTACACATGTAACATAGCGGCGGTTACCCTTCAGCTTCGTTGTAATGATATCCTATAGGGGTGAAATATTTGTGATGACATCTTACACGGGTGAAATATTAAGCTGTGTAAACACAGCGTAGCCACAACAGCAATAGATAAAAAGCGCAAAGCATACCTCGCTTTCATTCTTGCTTCTGTTTGTGACTGTCTCAGTCGCAGTCTTTTTGTCTCCGTCTCTGTCAGTCTCTGTCAGCCTCTGTCTGTTTCTCTTTCTCTGTCTCTGTGTCTCTCTGTCTGTGTGTTTGTGTCTGTCTGTCTGTCTGTCTCTCTCTCTCTCCCTTCCTCCACCTCCTCTGTCCCTGCCTCTCTCTCTCTCTCTCTCTCTCTCTCTCTCTCGTGCACGCGCTCGCCAAATACTTGGTTTCGTGTTATTTGTTCATCTTAAAGCAACAGATCAGCTAGAGCATTGCTCTTAGAACATCTCTTCCTACTGCTGTTATTCAGAGCTGTTTGGCTGCCACTGGGCCACAACTGCAGGTTGATCAGAAACCGCTGTTTGACAGACCTGTTTCCTTCTGAACACAGTTAATTTATGATAGGCCCCCCCAGGAAACAGAATCACTTAGGACAGGCCCTAGAGTACTTCAGTCTTAGCATGCTTGAAACACCTGTCTGGTGCTTATCGAAGAAACTCCGTTGCTTTCCGGTCTATAGGCTTCAGGAGTTTGTGTTTGTTCAACTAGGGATTCATCGCACTTGGAAAGTTCCATATGCGCTCTGCCGAAATCTGTTAGCAGTCATGTGGCAGATCCCCCAAACTTGCACAAAGCCCTACGTATGGGCAAGTTCGACGTCTTGAAATAGGCCTCAGTATAGTCCTAGGTCGAATGTTATCTAACATATCATCGGTGTGTAAGAATGTTAACCTCCCTGCCCTAAAAATTATAAAAATAAGGATTTGTTCGTTTTGTTCTTTCAAACTGAACGATACAGAAGCGTCCAAAGGCCTTCAAGCATTAGGAACTTAGTACCTCTAGTTACTTATCTGGCAAAGTGCATACAGATATGCCTACGCATACACTCGTCTTCCCGCTAAAAATGATTAAAAAAAAAATTTAAAGGATTTATTTGTTTGTTCTTTTCAAACTGAAATACACAGGCGTCCAAAGGCCTCGAGCATTAAAAGCCTAGTTATTTGTCTGACAAAGTGTATACAGAGATGCCTACACATACACTCTCTTCTTCCCTTCTTACGCAACGTTCCTATCAACTCGTCAGCTCTGTGGAGTCTTACCTCATCGCTAGCTTCCGCAACACAATGTTTTTGTGTAAGATCGAAAGAAGATAGAATAGAACTGAATGTTATGTTCCTTTTCGTGTGTCAACCAAAGAAGATAGAGTAGAATCCAATGTTACATTTTAGAAGGGTAGGTGTTGGGGAGGGGGGAGGGGGAAGATGACCTTTTCCCTTCATCAAGACGCAAAGAAGGCTAAATAATCATCGGAAAATTGACATGAAATGTGTGTTTTTAAGACTTGTTGCATAGTGCTAAATTAGTAAAAGAAGTGAAGTCACTGAACTTTTCACGTTTTAAAAAAAATACTTGTTCAAAGAGAGCATCACTGGTTGGTTGGTTGATTGATTGGTTAGTTGGTTTGTTCATTGGTTGTTTTAATATAAGACAAGGCTACACGGGAGAGAAAAGGTACGTTTGAGAATTACGTCCGTAGAAGGCTGTGTGTGGGGATGGGAAGTGAAAGAGTTAATCGTATGTCTGTGTAGTTCTGGACTCCGCGAACGATTGGTAGCTAGGTGAGGACGTTTCCTTGATTAACTCCTTTTCCATTCACGATCGCTTTCTTTCCCATTTTTTATTTTTTCAGTGGAACAAATGGAATAATTGTTTCGAAAATAAACGTGTGGTACTGTTCATAGCCGAGAATAAATTAGCATTGAGATAGAGTTGTCCAGCATGATGGCTCTGTTTGCGCGGATATGAATCTGGCGTGAGAAAAAAATTCGCATGCATGTTCATGGTCAGGGAAAGTAAAGCAGCGAGGGATAGGAGGTAAGCACTGCCCTCATACTGCTGGCCTAGACATAACTTCATAAGTTAAGATCTCTAACACCTTATTTCCCCAACAAGAGGAGATAAGCACTGCCCTCATACTGCTAGGTCTTGACTTCTAAGATTTCTAACAGCATATTTCCCCTAACAAGAGGAGATAAGCACTGCCCTCATACTGCTGTCCGAGACATAAGTTAAGATCTCTAACACCTTATTGCCCCAACAAGAGGAGACATCATAAGTTAAGATCTCTAACACCTTATTTTCCCAACAAGAGGAGACATCATAAGTTAAGATCTCTAACACCTTATTTCCCCACAAGAGGAGATAAGCATTGCCCTAATACTGCTGACCTAGAAATAAGATCTCTAACACCTTTCCCATACAAGAGGAAATAAGCATTGCCCTCAATACTGCTGCTTAGACATAAGTTAAGATCTCTAACACCTTATTTCCCCAACAAGAGGAGGTAAGCACTGCCCTCATGCTGCTGGCCTAGACATAAGTTAGATCTCAAACAACCTTATTTCCCCTACAAGAGGAGATAAGCACTGCCCTCATACTGCTGGCTTAGACGTAAGTTAGATCCATAACAGCTTATTTCCCCTACAAGAGGAGATATGCACTGCTCTCATACTGCTGGCTTAGACATAAGTTAAGATCTCTAACACCTTATTTCCGCTACAACAGGAGATAAGCACTGCCCTCACACAGCTGGCTTAGACATAAGTTAAGATCTCTAACACCTTATTTCCCCTACAACAGGAGATAAACACTGACCTCATGCTGCTGTCTTAGACATAAGTTAAGATTTCTAACACCTTATTTCCCCTACAACAGGAGATAAGCACTGACCTCATGCTGCTGGCTTAGACATAAGTTAAGATCTCTAACACCTTATTTCCCCAACAAGAGCAGATAAGCACTTCCCTCATAGAGTCATACTGCTGGCTTAGACATAAGTTAAGATCTCTTAACATCTTATTTCCCTACAAGAGGAGATAAGCACTGACCTCATGCTGCTGGCTTAGACATAAGTTAAGATCTCTAACACCTTATTTCCCCTACAACAGGAGATAAGCACTGACCTCATACTGCTGGCTTAGACATAAGTTAAGATCTCTAACACCTTATTTCCCCTACAACAGGAGATAAGCACTGACCTCATGCTGCTGGCTTAGACATAAGTTAAGATCTCTAACACCTTATTTCCCCTACAAGAGGAGATAAGCACTGCCCTCATACTGCTGGCTTAGACATAAGTTAAGATCTCTAAAACCTTATTTCCCCTACAAGAGGAGATAAGCACTGCCCTCATAACTGCTGGCCTAGACATAAGTTAAGATCTCTAACACCTTATTTCTCCTACAACAGGAGATAAGCACTTCCCGCATACTGCTGGCCAGACAGAACTTGAGATCTCTAACATTACCCCCCCCCCCCCCTACGACCTCAGGGTCATGGAATAACTTTAACGTTTTTACCTGTATGGATAGATGAGGTTATGCCATAAAGTGTTGATGCTCATGATATAACCCTGTAATCTGCTAAACCATCAGCGTTTGGTCTGTCTGTCTGTCTGTCTGTCACTCACCATCAGCTTTCTCTCTCTCTCTCTCTCTCTCATTTCTCTCTCTCTTTCCTCTCTCTCTTTTCTTACCAACACTGTGCCTGATTTGGCGCCGAGCTTTATTGTCTCTTTTGAAAGTAACGAAAAGCACCTGAAGGCCTGTATCTGCGTAAAATGCATGACTGGGCAAAATTATGATTGACGCCTTTGATAAAGTAGGTGTGTGGTACTTGGCACAAATATCTCGGTGTGTCGAGTTGGCAGAAAGCAGTTGTATGACAGACATAAGTGGGAATAATTTGTGAAATTGAAAATCTGTTGACATCTATGATTTATGTTCTAAAGTGACAAAGAAGACTTTGTCTGTCTGCTGTCTCCATCTCTTTGTCTCTCTGTCTCTGTCTCTTTCTATGTGTCTCTGTCTCTCTGTCTGTGTCTTTCAGTCTGCTCTGTTTATCTGTCTG
The DNA here is from genome assembly GCA_030674185.1 of Monoplex corrugatus. Lineage (NCBI taxonomy): Eukaryota > Metazoa > Mollusca > Gastropoda > Littorinimorpha > Ranellidae > Monoplex > Monoplex corrugatus. Next base: position 47,701,065 of record JAPXFY010000025.1, on the reverse strand, counting down.
TCTGTCTCTCTCCTCTCTCTCTCTCTCTCTCTCTCTCACGCGCACCGCTCTCTCTCTCTGCGCAAAGGGTTTCGTCAGTTTATCTGTGCCTTGTCTGTTACATGTAATATGTCATGTGTGGGTTTTAACTTGTGATGTATGGGCTAATACTAATAGGCAGCCGAAGTACAATATTCCATAGACAGCAGCATCCAAACACATTCTTTTCCTTTCCTTCTCTCCAGTCTTGTCTATCTGGCTGTCTATCTGTCTGTCCCTCTCTGTCTGTCTGTCTGTCTCTGTCTGTCTCTCTCTGTCTGTCTGTCTGTCTCTGTCTGTCTGTCTCTGTCTGCCTGTCTGTCTCTCTTTCTCTCCCCCTGCCTCCCTCCGTTGGTGTCTGTTTCTCTCTGCCTGTGGTTTGTCTTTCTGTCTGCGCCCTTGTCTCTCTTTCGCGGGTTGGCTGGGTTTTGTTCGCTGCTCATCTCAATGCTTAGTCATTCTGGTGGATGTGTCGGCCGAGTAAGTAGTATTTCATAAGTCATGTTCCCCTCCCATCCCCAACACTTCATTGAATTCAAGACCTTGCCAGCACATACGGTTTTGCGCAGGCTCAAGGAGTCGGCCAGATAATATTTAACAGATTGAGTGGAGCACATTTCGATTTGTCGAGTGCGACGAATTCTTCTTGAATAAACTCCAAAGTCCTTCTCTCTATCCGTACAGAAGGTATCAACTTCAGAATCTTCAACGTTAACAAATCCTTTCTCTCCGTCCCCCATCCCTCATAAAAATTCATCGTGCAATCCCGTAAAGTGTTATTATTATTATTATTTTTTTTTTTGGTCAGCAGTATGTTTTGCTTGATCATAAAATCTCACCGCGTCTCCTCTGCCTTCCACACATTCTTTTTCTTTCGGGGGACCAATCTAGCAAGGAATGTTGTGACAACGAACGCTTTTGTATTTTTTCAACACCAATTTGACAAAGAATGCAGGAGAGATGCACAGCATGTATGTGCGCGCGTACGGATCTCGGCTGCTTGCTTGTGTGCACTTACGTGTGTGTGTGTGTGTGTGTGTGTGTGTGTGTGTGTGTGTGCTCGTGCTTGCGCGGGCGCGTGTGTATGTGTGTGCACGCGCGCGTGTGCGTGTTTTAACACCCATCAGACAAGAATGGTTGTCTTAGATTGAAGTCCCTGTAGGGTAGCACAGTACTGGTCCCTGCACCTCAACAGGGTCCACTCTCAGCTCAACGAGAGAAAGTGTTTCAGTTTCAGTTTGAGTTTCTGAGGATGACGTTTTCGCGCTCGGAGCGAATTCCATATGCACTAACGTCACAGGTGCCACGTGTTTGGTGACATAAATCCATGAATCCTGAGGCCCTGCCTAGACTATGTTTTACCTAGTCTATATCTTATACTGGCATTTTATCAGCCTACCACTGGAATAATGTTGATTAATGTAAATGACATGTGTATGTGTGTATCTTACCTTCAAAACAGGAACAGATATGCAAAGTACATAAATAAATAATTAACGTTCTGAATCACAGCACAACTGGAGAAAGTGTTGTTATATTTAATACTCGTTCTCGGGCTCAGAACTGACGCCTTCACCAACCGTCCCGTATGCAGTTGCAAGCTGGTGGATAGGGTGAGGGAATTAAAGGAAGCTGGTGGATAGGCTCAGGGAGTGAAAGGAAACTGGTGAATAGGCTCAGAGTGAAAGGAAGTTGGATAGGTTCAGAGAGTGAAAGGAAGCTGGTGGATAGGCTCAGGGACTGAAAGGAAGTTAGCTCATCGATAGGGTCAGGGAATGAAATGAAAACTTGTTGATAAGATGAAGGAATGAAAGGAAAGCATCTGGATAGGGTGAGGGATTGAAAGAAAAGCTGGTGGATAGGGTGAGGGAGTGAAAGGAAAGTTGGTGGGATAGGGTGAGGGAATGAAAGAAAAGCTGGTGGATAGGGTGAGGGAATGACAAGAAAGCTGGTGGATAGGGTGAGGGAGTGAAAGGAAAGCTGGTGGATAGGGTGAGGGAGTGACAAGAAAGCTGGTGGATAGGGTGAGGGAGTGAAAGGAAAGCTGGTGGATAGGGTGAGGGAGTGAAAGGAAAGCTGGTGGATAGGGTGAGGGAGTGAAAGGAAAGCTGGTGGATAGGGTGAGGGAGTGAAAGGAAAGCTGGTGGATAGGGTGAGGGAGTGACAAGAAAGCTGGTGGATAGGGTGAGGGAGTGAAAGGAAAGCTGGTGGATATGGTAAGGGAGTGACAGGAAAGCTGGTGGATAGGGTGAGGGAGTGACAGGAAAGCTGGTGGATAGGACATGGGAGAGAAAGAAAAGCTGGTGGGTAGGATGCGGGAGTGAAAGTGAAAGCTGGTAGATAGTGTCTAGGGAGTGAAAGAAAAGCTGGTGGGTAGGATGAGGGAGTGAAAGAAAAGCTGGTAGATAGGGTGAGGGAGTGAAAGAAAAGCTGGTAGATAGGGTGAGGGAATGAAAGGAAAGCTGGTAGATAGGGTCAGGAGTGAAAGGAAAGCTGGTAGATAGGGTCAGGAAGTGAGAGGAAAGCTGGTAGATAGGGTGAGGGAGTGAAATGAAAGCTGTTGGATAGGGTGAGGCAGTGATAGGAACGCTGGTAGATAGAGTGAGGGGAGAAAGGAAAGCTGTTGGATAGGGTGAGGGGGTGAGAGGAAAGATGGTATATAGGATGAAGAAATGAAAGGGACGAAGAAGGCAACAGATGTCTGCTCATGCTCGTATAGTACCGGTAGAACCAGTACTTCATCTCTCATCAGATGATCATCAAAATAGCTGTCAAGTCAGTTTATTTGTGACTCAGTCTCTCTCTGTGTCTCTGTCTCTGTCTGAGTGTCTCTCTCACTGTCTCTGTCTCTCTCTGTCTGTCTCTCTCTCTCTCCCGCCTCTCTGTCTCTTTGTCCCGGCCCCCCTCTCTGTCTGTCTCTCTTTCTCTCCTGCCTTTCTCTCTGTCTCTGTCCCCCTCTCTTTCTGTCTGTCTGCCTGCCTCATAGTGCCTGTCTCTGTTTTTCTCTCTCTCCCCGCCCCCCCTCTCTCTCCCGCCTTTCTCTCTCTCTCTCCTGCCCCCTCCCTCTCTCTTTCTGTCTGCCTGTCTCTCTGTCTCTCTCTCTCCCGCCCCCCTCTCTCTGTTTCTCCCGCTCTCTCTCCCTCTCCCGCCCCCTCTATACCCCCCCCCCCCCCACTGTTCTCTCTCTCTTTGCGTGAATGTATCTCAAGATGAGTATGTGCTTGCGCGTGCGAACGTGCGTGTGTTTCCATGCGTACTTGTGTGAGCATTTGCGTGCGGGCGTTTGCGCGTGCATGCCTTTGTGAGCGTTTGTATGCGGGCATGTGTACATGAGTATGCGTGTGTGTGTATGCAATGCACAGGCGGCTGAGCTGATCCACGCTGAAGACATGCACGTTGGAGTGTGCACGTGCCATACGTCATACTCTTTTCAACGCGCCTAAGCCTCAATGCCTCATACGACCTCATCTGAATGTCTGTTTGGGACTCCGGTACCTTACAAAAAAAATGGGAAACTTATTCAGATCAGTGAGAGGGTGTGTGGTGTGTGTGTGTGTGTGTGTGTGTGTGTGTGTGTGTGTGTGTGTGTGTGTGTGTGGTGTGTGTGTGTGTGTGGTATCAACTCAACTGCCTTCAGGTTGCATAGGCACGTGCACACACATGAACACACGCCCGCATGCATTAGATGTATTAAGTTTCATTTGAAGTTGTGAATTGCAATTTTTGTTGAGAGTCCTTAAATCATATCGCTGTTTCTGATTCGATCGTTACATATTAAGGGATTCAGGCATATTTCTCGAGGTTTAAAAAAACATTTTTTTTCATGATTTAGTTGAACAAGGAAAACACAAAAATTGAATTTAAACGCGTATTTGATACAACAAACAAACAGGCCGTATGGTCGTTTTAATTATTTGCAAATTGAGTTATGTGTATTTTTGATATGTCAAAATAGCATTTATGTTACCCTAACAAGAAATGACTTGTGATGACGTATGTGTTTATGTAAGCAGGATTTTTATTTGGAAGGTGCATATCACTTTGCGACTACTGTATTGTGAGTTTGGATAATATGATTTACGCCATGCTAATTGAAAATCTCTGAATATGCAGGTTTGAATGTGTGTGACACAGTTTTGGGAGTGACACAGTGAACAGCTGACATGACAGACATACTGACTGCTTTCCATTTGATCAAATCAAAATTTTGGTGAAGGTGAAACGCACGACATAAAGAAGAAAACAATGACCTTAATGTTACTCTTAAGGGCTTACTTGTTTGTACAAAGATTTTGAGGATTTCCCCCCCTAATACTGTTTTTCCATTTCGTTCTCTTCTACTCATGTGGAAATTAAGCAGGGCACGTCAGTGTACATTTGGTAGGGACAGTCACTCCACCCCCTCCCCATCCTCATTTCTTTGGCAGTGAAAGCACTTCGTTTTATCATTCTTCGGGTCAGTGAATTAGTGTGTGTGTGTGTGTGTGTGTGTGTACTGTGTGTGTGTGTGTGTGTGTGTGTGTGTGTGTGTGTGTGTGTGTGTGTGTGTGTGCTATTTATCTACGTATGTATGTATGTACATGTATGTGTGTGTATGTATGTATGTGTGTGTATTGTGTGTGTGTATGTATGTATGAATGTATGTTTGTGTGTGTATGCATTCATGTATGTAGTATGTATGTATGTATGTATGCATGTATGTATATGTATGTATATATACTCTCTCTTTCTATCTATCTATTATCTTTTATGTCTATCTATCTGTATCTATCTATCTATCTATCTATCTATCCATCTGTATGTGTTTATTCATCCATCCATCCATCCATCCATCCATCCATACATACATACATATATATATATGATTTATACGTATTAATTATTACATATTTTATATATATATATTATATACATATATGTATGTATGTATGTGTGTTTGTATGTATGAATATATGTTTGTGTGCATGCATTCATGTATGTATGTATGTATGTATGTCTCTCTCTCTCTCTTTCTATCCATCTATCTATCTATCTGTTCATCTGTATGTGTGTTTATTCATCCATCCATCCATATATATATATATATTATATATATATAGAATAGATAGAATAGATAGATACACACAGACACACACACAGACACACACACACACACACACACCATACACACACACACACACACACACACACACACACATATATATATTATATATATATATATATATATATATATATATATATTTTGCTTCCCCTAAGGCAAGGAAAATACGTGACGTCGGCTTACCAGATGATCTAAGACATTTTACAGACAAATCTGCCTGCGGTGTAGTTTAGAGTGTTTGGTGTAGGGAGGGAGACAATAGTCTTTACCCTCAAGGCATCAGGAGGCGATTCCAGATGCATGCTGGAGGGTTCTGGCGGAGGGATAAACATCGTTCACCTGCCCGAACTTTCAGTCAGGTGTAATGTGCTTTCTGCTTTCATTTCTGGCTCTCCCCCCCCCCCCCATTCACCCCCCTCTCTTTTCCGCCACCTCTCTCCTCACAAGCCAGCCTGACAGCATGTTCCGCTCAGTGGCAGACTTGTGACGCCGGCCTTCTTCTGTAGTAGTAGTAGCCTGTGATAGAATCGTTGGTGGCAGTTAAAGAGTTCAGGAACCCATGTGGTTCCCACTATAACCCACGTGCCTTGTATAGATAGATTTGGGTGGATAGAATACGGGTACAGTGTTGAGTGCAAGTGTAGGACCTGCTGTGTGTATACGTGTTTGTGTGTCTGCACGAGAAGCTATTGAATTGAAGAAAACGTACTTACCGGGTTGTGTTTGTTGAACGACGTTGAAGTGACGCGTTTGATTTCTTTCTCGAGCTGTGAGTACGTTTATTTTATTGAGTTTATTTGGCAGTTTTATATTCTTTTTTTCAGTCTCCCTTTTTTGAAATTGGGAGATTATTTGATATTCATTTGGTTACTCGTGCAGGTTTATGACCCCTACCTTTCTCTGTGAGATTTGTTTATAGAATGTTATTATTTCTATAAATAGGCAATACCGATATGAACAGTTACATGTAATCTGACACAGTAGTTTGTGCGCAAGGATTTGACATCTGTTCTTGTTTGCTTCTTCATACAGTTTCTGGCAACAGTCCGTGGCTAAGTGGAGGGTGGCAAGGTTATAGACAAACTGAATTGGTCTTTTTCAATAAGTTTTAACGACTAGTGTTAGTCTTCATTGACAAAAAATATTGTCTTGCCTGCCAATGGTCATACCACGTTGGAAAAAAAGGTCGGGGTAGTGGTGCAGTTTAACTCGCATGGATTTTGTGTAAGGGAACTACGTAATCAGTCCTAGTAATAACACTAGTTTAACCTCAAACTCTCATCTTTGCATCAGTTTTCTTAGTGAATTATCCGGATCCCGAGTTTGAGGGTTAGGGATAGTGGTAGAGTTATGGGTAAGGTTAAATCAATATGCAGGAGAGAGAGAGGACCTTAAAGTGCTGTACAAGTTATACTGATCACTGAAAATCACTGAAGTTAGGCAACTTCGTATCGGGTCCGGTTAGTGCTAGGATGGATAACCTCCTGGGGATACAGGGGACTATTGGGTGAAAAAAACAACAACAACCCAGCTTATCTTAAGAAGATAAGAAGAAGACGTCTAAGAAGAATGTTGAGAGTTCCATGGACAGCAAAGAAAACAAACGAGAAAGTCTTGATGGAGGCAAATACAAAAGATCATTCACAAGGAAGATTAGATAAATACAGACAACATTTATAGGCCATTTTATGAGGAAAGGAGAATTAGAGCACCTGGTCACAACAGGAAAGCTGGAGGGAAAGAGGGCACCAGGTAGACCCAGGGAGAAAATATTGGACGGACATGCAGAGTGGCTGAGGACAGAGAGGTTGGAAAATGTGCTTGCGGCAACAAGGGATAGATGCATATGGAGGGCCATGATCGCCAACGCCATGCGGCAGGGCACATGATGATGATCTTGTCTTAAACTAGTTAAAGTAGAACATTATGATTATCATTGGGAATTAGCAACGGGTAGGTCTCCCTTGTCGTTGTTGTCTTCTTGTTGCGTTCGTCGTCTAGATCTACATGGTCAAGGCACATCTAAAGATGTCTGTAGTCGTTTATTTACGCTTTCTGCGGGTTGCCACGGAGCTAGGTTCTCAGAGTTGTAGTTTGCCATGTCTCCTGTCGCTCTATTTATAGAGGTGACAGACACTGCAATAGCTGTCTGGCCATCTTAACTGCTATGCTGGGACAAGTTGTGCCGGCGTCAGTTTAAACCTGTGGTTGATAAAAGCAGTGAACCAGTTGTGGCTGATGTGGAGCCTCATCAAGACCATTCTGAACAGAATTGTGGCTGATGCGGAGCCTCGTCAAGACCACTCTGAACAGAATTGTGGCTGATGCGGAGCCTCATCAAGACCATTCTGAACAGAATTGTGGCTGATGCGGAGCCTCGTCAAGACCACTCTGAACAGAATTGTGGCTGATGCGGAGCCTCATCAAGACCATTCTGAACAAAATTGTGGCTGATGCGGAGCCTCATCAAGACCACTCTGATCAGAAAGTGATAGTCGTCCCTTTCTGTCTATTGTTGAAGGAGACATGCGACTACATCTCAAACCGAACCACCCAGCGATTGGTTGATATTTTAGTTGATGCAGCAGACATCTTGCTTATGCGTATGTATCAACCATGACCTGAAGGAACACAGTCGCATAATCGAAAGAGGCATGCTAAAGTAAACTTGTCTTTTCTGTCACCCTGGACAAAACTGCTAAGGAAATAGTGCGGAAAACAACAACAACAACAACAACAGCAACAACAACAGCGGGATAGATCTAACCGTCGGAACAACCGGACGCAATCACGCGGGAAAGATGGGCTTCCAGACTTACAAGGTGATGAGACAGAATATGTACACATTGGAGATATGATGCCACGCACGTGGTGGATGTTAGTTTTAGATTGTCGATCTCGTGACTCTGTTCTCTCAGGTCATAGTTCATACATATGCATATGCAAGATGTCTGCCGTGTCATCGAAAATATCAACCAATCATTGGCCGGTTCGGTTTGAGATGTAGTCGCATGTCTGAAGGAGGGATCTGATGGTGCTTCTCTCTTCTTTCTGTAGCTGAGGCAGTTGTCTGTCTGGTCTTTTTGGGCTCCTCTTTGTGTCTGTCATCAATATCTTTGAGATACTGCCCCTCTCCCCATCCACAATACTAGTGTCCGAAGAATCAATAGAGGAAAGGGAAAAATCCCCTGTTCTAAACTGAGATCTAACCTGGGACCTCTCGCTTTCTAATCGAGCGTTCTAACTATAAGGCCATCGTTGTAGTTCAGGCTGCATTATTTAAATTAAGCAGCCTTGAAATTTACCCGTTTGTACACTTATGTGTGTAACCAGTCGTATGATCAGCGTATCGAATTCTGGCAGTTGAGGAGGTGCGGTGAAAATTAAAAATGGTTGTAAAGTTCAGGGACGAAACCATTAACTTACGGTGACATTTGAAAACGGTTACTGCTATCAATAGAAAGTTGTTGGCAGCTGGTGGAAACTTATGACTCAGCCAAGGGAAGTCTGTGCCATTTGGATACCGTATTCTCTGCCAAGGGAAACGCTGTTGGCATTTGGAAACTGTGTTCGGTGCTTGTCAAGGGAATTGACGCCACTCGTCACGCGAGGTGGACTGAACCCTGGCAGTTTCCATTGTCTTGTATCTTTATTGGTGGATGACATTTCGCTAAGCCTTTGACTCCCGCACCCTGTCCACCAGCATTCTGAAGTGTCAACCATGCTAGCAAAGCAAAAACTTAACCCTTTGACTCTCTCACCCTATCCATCAGCTTCCGCCTGTAGGAAGCTGGTGGATATGGTGAGAGTCAAAAGGTTAAGTTTTTGCAGTTGTTGGATAGGGTGCGGGAGTCAAAGGGTTAACGTTGGGATTCATTCATTCATTCATTCGTTCATTATTCGTTCATTCATTCATTCATTCATTCGTTTGTTTGTTTATTTGACGATTTATTTATTCATGTATCATTTATCTTATGTTATTTAGTTATTTTTGTTCGTTGGGGAGATGGTGCAGTCCAAAATAAACTGAACGAAAAGTTGTCTGTTGAATTTGTTTCAAGATCAATTATAAGTGTTGGAATTCGCTCAAGAGTCGAAAGGGAGTCGATGCACTCGGGCAGGTCCATAGTCGTTCCACGCATACTTTGGGAGACGGGGCTTAACCACATGCGCGAGAGAGGTCTTGAGACTGGAAGGGAGAAGAGGTTAGATTCTTTATCAGACATTGAATTGACATCCAAAACAAGTGCGACCGCCCTTGTTCAAGCAAGCAGGAACCAGAAGAACGGAAATATAATCAGAACGCGTATTTAATACATCGAAATGTAGGCTTGGAAACATTTGTTTCCGAAAGTCATTCAACCAAAATTTGTACACTCGGACATGGGCTCACCTATTCCTATGGAAGCATCTTCATAACACTGGGGAAGACATCTCTTTCAGACAGACATCAGGCTAAGATGCAGAGAGAGAGAGAGAGGCAGACAGACAGACAGACAGAGCGAGTAAAATTGACACGTGATTTATTGTGAAGACCACCGACATTTTAGATGCATCGAGAGAGAAAGAGAAAGAGAGAGAGAGAGAGAGTAAAACTGACACTAACATGATTTATTGTGAAGACCTCCAACATTTCTTTCAGACAGTTATCAGCCTGAGATGCGTCGAGAGGGGAAGAAGAGGGGGGAAGAGAGAGAGAGAGAGAGAGAGAGAAGAGAGAGAGAGAGAGAGAGAGGCATCGAGAGGGGAAGACAGAAAGAGTAAAACTGACAGGAGAGAGAGAGTAAAACTGACACTAACGTGATTTATTGTGAAGACCACCGACATTTCTTTCAGACAGACATCAGCCTGAGATGCATCGAGAAAGAGAGAGAGACAGACAGACAGACAGACAGAGAGACAGACAGACAGAGAGAGAGAGAGACAGACAGACAGACAGACAGAGACGGATTAAAACTGACACTAACGTGATTTATTATGAAGCCCAGCGACCCATACACAAATCAGGCATTGAGAGGGAGAGAAGGGCAGAATTGGTAGTTACCACAGTGCATTTCATACATCACTGGCTTTACTATAGACAAGTGTCAGAAATATGTTTTAACATATCATTATATTGCTGTATTACCTCTGAGTTACAGGTATGAAATAGGTACACAGCTTTTTTTCAACTTTCACATTGAAAGTGGCATTTCAGAGAAAGAGAATGGTAGGGAGAGGGAGGAGAGAACGGAAGCGGGAGAATGTATCAGCTAGAATTTCTGAATGTTTATGAACTTTTTTTAATATATTTTTTTATGTAAGTTTATGGCACTGTGAGTTCCTGACAATTGGAAGATTGACATCTTTAGTTCACAGCGCCCAGAACCGTGAAGATATTGAAGCACATGTAAATGCACGCGCGGACAAGCACGTACATATGAATGTGTGAGAAGAGCACAGCAGGCTCACGAAGAACAAATAGTCTGAAACACGAAAAAGTTGGGACATCATTTTGATCTAGAGTCCTAGATCTACCCAGATTCGATATTTCTTTATACCAACAGCTATTGCCATAAACAGTAAAATACATTTATAAACATTAAAGCCGTCAATTTCATCCATACCCATGGAAGGGGTGGGTAGGTGATAAGAACTCTGCAGCTTGCAGTCCTAAATGTGAGATCTGGCTTCAGAGTGGAAAGTCATTTTAAATGGATTCATTTCTTTCCTTCATTCTCTCCTTTGCTTTTCTTGTCCGTTTTCTCCCTTATTTCTCTGTCCTTTTTTTTTCACATTGTGATCTTAATCCATTTCCCGAACATATGTCTTTCGTTCCAAACCGAGGGTGGGGAAATATAAAAGAAGGGAAATCCTATACCCGCTGCCTGCTGCTGCTTGGAAATGTACACTGTTGTTAGCCTGCGGCGCATATGCGGATTGGCAGAAACGGATATGGGTGGAACATTTCATTACTGACCCCGATGTGATTTAATTAGGTGTTTCTATCGTCACTGTAGAATTCTAGTATGTGGTTTGGAGTTTATTCAAGAAAGATTAATACTACTCAGACAATTTATTCAAGAAAGATTAATACTGCTCAGACAATTCATTAAGCGCCATCCAGATCTGTCAGCAGTTATCTAGCAGACTCCCTGAGCCTGCGCAAAACTCTTTGCGCTGATAATGTCTTGAAATGAGGAGGGGGTTGGCGAAGGGCCTATGCAACACTAAGCTAACACCACCAAAATGATGGAAAACATTAAGATGGACAGCGAACAGGCCGGTTTTTATTTTGTTTTTTGTTTTGTTTTTTTATGTTGCGGGCTGGTGGGGCTGAACTTAAGATATCCGATCGGGAATCCACGACACTATCAAAGGAACCAACCAGCCCGTGATAAAAACGTGGCTCGTCCGAAAGTTTGAACTCGCAACCCCTGCGTTGTAAGCATGGCGCTCTTTGAACAGAGCTACTGATTTGTTAATTTTTTTTTTTTTTTTAATGATCATTGCACTTAGAGACGTAACCTTTGTGCTCAATTTTTTTTCGTCCCATTTTCTACGTCACCTTAATTTAATGGCCACAAAAGGTGGCACAGTTCTTACAATGCGATGATGATGATGTCGATGAGGATGATAATCATGATGCTATGGCGTTCCATCCAGGATTGAGACTGCGTGACAGGGCTGTGCTCTACGTTTACCCTCGTAATATATCCTGGCGTCAGCCAGGCCCGAGAGATACAGACACCTGCGGTGCTGGTCAGAAGATTTGAGCAACACCCTCAGGACGCATCCAAGCGGATGAGACGCTACTATGTGGTGCCAGTCTTCCCAACGAGCCCATAGCACGCTCAACTCTGGGTATAAGCCGGTTAAAGCCGAAAAATCCTACCATGGTTTTTGATGAGATTCGAACCCACACCCTTCCAGCCGGTGGTCCGTTGCCCTGACCACTACACCACGGGGACTGGTGAGCTAATGAAAATGTGGTCACTGGCAGGCACCAACGTGCAGTAAAACACCTTGACCAGCTGGCAAAAACATAGGCACGGTTGGTTTAATGCTTCGGCATTCGTTACATGAGTTTCGTGTTTCAGACTGTTTCTTCTTTATGACCTGCGTTTTGATAGTAGCTAGCGCCCCCCCCCCCCCCCCCCCCGTGTTTTTTATGTTTTGTTTCGTTTTCAGTATGCTCAATGTCCTCACATTCTGGAAATTCTATACTAGAAACTTCCGCTTTTCTGCCACTTTCTAAGTTTCTGCCTTTCTCCTGTGCTGTCTTTCATATCTTCCTATCATTTTCTCACTTGGCTGGTCATTTCACTTGTATGTGTTCTATAAAGCCTGACATACTTTCTCTTAGGATCGATAATTGGGTTCATGTATCAACTTCATTTTTGGCTGTGAGGAAATGTGATGTGCAGAAGCCTTTTAAGTAATTTAGGACAGTTTTTGTATAGGGTTTAGCGTACTTAGTTATATTCATACATTTGTTTTGTGTTGGATTTTTTTAACCCTTGGTGAAAAATTGGGTGGAATGGTCAATGCCAGGGGCGTTCACAGGGATCTGACTCTCTCCTTCGCTCCCTGCCTTTGGGGCTCAGTCCGACAGGGTGGGGAGAGAGAGAGGTGGCCACAGTATTTTCAGGCTTCATTTAGCAAATATTCTTATCGCTAGTCCTCATATACTCTGAGAGTGGTAGAACTATAAACTGTACAGAATGGAATGGGGTGGAACGCCGGGGGCATATCCTTAGATTATGTGTGCGAATTATATGTGCGTCTCTTCTTCCATAGGTGTACTTTTAATGAACATTTCCAAGTGTCTTTTTCCTCAGGGTCAACAAAGTGTTGTGTGTTTTGAGATGATTATAACCTTGATATGGCTCTACATAGTTGGATGGGCTTTAAACATTAATACTTATTGTAATAATATTGTGATCATTGCTATTGTGCTTGTACCACTAAGTCCAGCTCCTAGCCTGCTCGTGTGGCTTAGATGTAAGCCCGGCGGAACTGCTACTGCTGATAGGAGAAGGGGTGAAGGCGGATTACCTGGCGCCTGAAAACCAGTGCTTTGGGTAGATGGAGCTCATCAGTCTGGGAAGACAGCTCATCTAAGAGAAGGAAAACTGTGATCTCAAACCTCCGCTGCCTTGCGGCCACACCGACTCATAAGAAAGGCTTCGGGAGTCAACCCTGAGGAAAAATCCGGAGCTGGAGTCCCCAAGGCAGTCTGAGGCTGTATTCAGGCCAACTCCTGCGACGGCACTGGAACCATGTGTATCGGCGCTTGCCTTTCCAATGGACCATTCCAGCGACGTGGAGAGGGGGGGGGGGGGTCTTCTGCATGGGTAATAGCTTGCTCTCCATACTTACTTACCCAGGCTTTGCGCTCTGGAGAGGTCACTCCAGCTTCAATGAGAAGAAAGGCTGCAGCCCAGGCAGACAGAGCAGCGTCAGACTTCATCTGTCATTCCCGCGTCGGACTGGCCAGCCACACCCGACGCTGTACCAGAATAAACACCAAGAGCGCAACTCCATAGTCTTCCGAGACTGAAGGATGCCTATATATGCTTGTACCACTATTACTACTACAACTACTACTCCTACCAAACAACCTGCCTTATTAGGTGATAGGGGTGATGTTGGTGTTGTTACACGGTAGGGATTATGTTGGTCAATCAACTCTCCTCTCCTTCTCACGCTCTCTCCTCTTTGCACACCTCATGCACGCATGCAAACAAACAAACAAGATGCCAAGCCAAGCAAATTATGACAGCATTGTTCAGCTCCTCTCCATGCTGTTTTACCTTCCCCAACATTGAACTCATTCTAGTACATAGTCGTTCACTAATATTGTTATTAATAGTATTGTATTGTGTACAGGGTTTTTTTTAATTGTAAAATTGTGTTCAGTTTAGGGGGTGTTGCAAGCCCCTCTCACTGTCTCTCTCTCTCTCTTTCTCGTGTGTGTGTGTGTACGTGTGTGTGCGCGCACGCGCGTATGCATGTGTGTGCGTGTGTGTGTGTGAACTCGGGTGAACTGCCAGCAAGTGTTATACATAAAGAGGATGGAGGAAGAAGAAGACTGCAAGAAGGACGTGGCAGTGCAGGAGTAACGAGGTATCTGTTGCGTTAGGCCTTGTTGGCGGTAAACGGCTCGTTAGCGTCTACAGAAGCCAGGAACCGCTTGGTGTGTTTTAGGGGAAAATGGGACGTGTAACTAAGTGCCTGCGACCTCACCAAACAGCATTTTTCTTTTTTCCATCCCCATTTTTTTTTATCCCTTTCTCTTTGTCTGACTCTGTTTTGTTGTGTGTTGTGTGTGTGTGTGTGTGTGTGTGTGTGTGTGTGTGGTGTGTGTATGTATGTATGTATGTATGTATGCTTTGTCTGTGTGTGTATGGATGGATGGATGGATGGATGGATCTCTCTGTCTTTCTCTCTCTCTCTCTGTCTCTGTCTCTCTCTGTCGCTGTCTCTGTCTCTCTGTGTCAGTCTCTGTATGTCTGTCTCTCTGTCTCTGTCTCAGGCTCTCTCTCTCTTTCCCTCTTTTCATGCCTGCGTTTCACCTCCCATCTCTCTTCCCCTCATCCTCATTTTCCATTTCCCATTCTCATTTGTTTGTCTGTACGCATGTATATTTGTCTTCTCTGTCTGTCTGTCTTCTCTGTCTCTCTCTCACTCTCTCTGTCCCCTATTTTCATGCCTGTTTACACACAGATAGGGAAAGAGAAAGAGGGAAACAAAGAAAAAAAAAAGAGAGAAAGAGAGAGAGAGAAAGAGATAGAGATAGAGAGAGAGACGGACAGAGAAGAGAGAGAAAGAGATAGAGAGAGAGACGGACAGACAGAGAGAGACACAGAGAGACACATACATCCCCATTTCCCTTATCCCATTCTCTCTTGTCTGTCTGTGTGTATGTCTGTCTCTGTCTCTCTCTCACTCTCTCTCTCTCTCTCTCTCTGTTCCGTATTTTCATGCCTGCGTCTCACTTTCCACCGTCGTCCCCTCATCCCCATTTCCCTTATCCCATTCTCTCTGTCTGTCTGCTGTCTCTCTCTCTTTCTCTCCCCCCCTCTCTCTCTTCTCTCTCTTGTTTTCTTACCTGCGTTTCTCCTTCCATTTACCTCCCCATCCCCAGTTTCTTTATTCCTTCCTCTCTCTGTCTGTTTGTCTCTCTGTCTGTCTGTCTGTCTGTCTGTCTGTCTGTTTCTCTATCTCTCTCTCTTTTTTTCTCTCTATCCCCCCTCTTTCTTCTCTCACCTATTTTCTTACCTGCGTTTCTCCTTCCATGTTCCTCCTCCCTTTCCCACTGTTTCTTTATTCTTTCCTTTCTCTGTCTCTGTCTCTTTGTCTCTGTCTGTCTGTCTCTCTCTGTCTTTGTTTCTCTCCCTCTCTCCCCCTTTCTCTGTCAGTCTGTGTGTTTTTCTCTCTATTACTTTTTTTTGCCTTTGAGTTTGTCTCTCTTTCTATCTCTCTCAGACGACGGCAAATGCTGTTGCTCTTTGATTTTCTTATTATGTCGGCCTGTTATATCTTATGTTATTGATTTGTCTTTGTAGTTCTTCTTCAGTATTTTTTAGTTCTAGGCAGGTATGCAGATCAGCAACGGCATGTTTTGAGAAATGGCTTTTAGTCAATAACTTCTTCTGTTGGAAAATAAGATAACATTGTCAGTGTCATTCTGCCTGCCTGTCTGTCTTTCTGTTTGTGTCTGTCTGGCTCTCTCTCTCTCTCTCTCTCTCCTCTCTCTCTCTCTCCTCTCTCTCTATATATATATATATATATATATATATATATATAATATAATTATATATACATATATTGTATATATATATTGTGGCCTAAGGCCGATGCACATTAAAAAAATTCTGAGTTCAGAGTTCTCTGTATGGTCTGCTCTGTCTCTGTCTGTCTTCTGTCTGTCTGTCTGTCTGTCTGTCTGTCTCTTCTCTCTCTCTCTCTCCTCTCTCTCTCTCTCTCTCTGTATTGTGGCCTAAGGCCGATGTACATTGAAAAAAATTCTGAGTTCTCTCTTCTCTCTCCTCTATCTGTCTCTCTCTCTCTTCTCTCTCCTCTCTGTCTCTCTCTCTTCTCTCTCTCTCTCTCTACTGTCTCTCTCTCTCTCTCTCTCAAAATTCTGAGTTCTGATTTCTCTCTCTCTCTCTCTCTCTCTCTCTCTCTCTCTCTCTCTCTTTGTCTCTGTCTTCCACTCTCGCTCTCTTTCTCTCCTTCTCCCACTCTGGCTCTGCCTCTCCATCTCTCCTCCCTACCTCCCCCAACACAACACTTCTACTCTCCTCTGCCTCTCTTTTTTCCCACCCGCGGTTTTCTGAGTGCCGTAAAACCACTGTGAATGTCATGTTTTGCTGCTCCCGGAGCACTAACGAGATGCAGTGAAACAAAACAGTGTGTGTGTGTGTCAGGTCGCAGTGAGACCACGAAGTTTGTGTGTGAATGGGGTGGCAAAGGATTCCTTTCTTTTCTTCTTCTGGTACTGCTTATTTGTTTGTTTTTTCTTTTTTTCTCTCTCTCCTTTTTCTTCTTGTCTTACTACTACTACTACTACTACTACTACTATTACTAGTAGTAGAAGTAGTAGTAGTAGTATTGTTATTAGTATTATCATACTTAGTATAGTAGTATGTTTCACACACACCACACACACACACATACACACCACACACAACACACACACACACACCACACACACACACACAACACACCACACACACACACAAAATCTTAACAAAAAGGAGGTTATTTCATATCAACACAAAGCCTTCCCAGACGAGCCCGTGGCACTCTCAACTTTATTATTGTTATTATTATTATTATTATTATTAATATTATTGTTATTTTACACACACACACACACACACACACACACACACACACACCACACTACAATCTTTAACAAAAGAGTTATTTCTTAGGGGAAGTTTCAACAGTTGGGGGGTAGACATAATGCTACCAATTTTGAAGAACAAGGTCTCCCAACAGTGTAAAAATCGCTATCACAGTTTCTACTTTCGATGGCGTTGCCGTCCAATGTGTACATTCTTGATTCGATCTGTGAACTTGGTTACATCCCATGTTCGCGAATCGAGTAGAATTCACGCAACAGCATTAAGCCTGACGAAGATGCGAAACGCCATCGAAAGCTACGAACTGTGAGTAGCGATTTACACGTTGGAGACCTGTTCTTCAAAATGTAGATTAGGTTATTTCTTATCAACACGAAGCCTTCCCAAACGAGCCCGTGGCACTCTCAACTTTATTATTATTATTATTATTGTTGTTGTTATTGTTGTTTTCACACACACACACACACACACGCACCACACGCACACACACACAACACACACACACACACACACACACACACACACACACACACACACACACACACACACACACAAATCTTTAACAAAAAGGAGGTTATTTTATATCAACACGAAGCCTTCCCAAACGAGCCCGTGGCACTCTCAACTTTGGGTAAGGGTCGGTTGGGGCATAAAAATCTCGCACAAAGGTTTTGTACTGATAGGGATCTTGAATCCATGATCTCATCACAGTCAGTTATTGTTACTGTTCCTTTTGTGTAAAGCCCAGGCGACTGCGTAGAACCATATCAGGGCTATAACGTCTAAAACATATACAATAGGTCAACAGGAAAAGGAAAAGAAAATTAAGTACACATATTAATGCAATCGCGCACACAATCTTAGGAGATGCCGCTGGCATTGACCACTTTATCCAATTTGTCAGACAGGGGATTTAATAAACATACCTGGATACAAATTTAAACATAGCTAAGGACACCACACACATATACAAATATAAAAGCAGGCCAAAAGAACCTAATATTGGCTTTCGCATATCTCATATCTGTAGGAGCAAACAACAAACAAACAAACAAAAAAAAAAAGCAAAAAACAAACAAACAAACAAAAAATACCCACCTCTAAATACATGTACCCAGTTATCAGCCCTAAGAGAAAGTACGTAAAACTTTATCTACCGCACTCAGGCGAATGGACCAGCAAGGCAGAAAATGATAGGAAGAAATGAGTGAAAGCAAAGGAACAAGGCAGAAACAAAGAGAGTGACAGAAAAGAGGTAATTTCTAGCACAAGAAATGAGTGAAAGCAAAGAAGCAAGACAGAAACGAAGCGAGTGACAGAAAAGAGGTAATTTCCAGCACAAAATTTCCAGAAGGTGGGGATGCTATTTATCAGTCTGTCGCGCTAAACCACTAAGCCATGTTGAACTGTGTAAGTTAGATGCCAGTGGAATGGCCATCTATCAAGATCACAGTGATGATGCAAGGCGTATTTAAATTAAGAGAACGGGTGTAATCCAAAACTGCCCCGGGTGCGCTATATTAAAACTGGCCTCCACTGTCCCGTTTAACATCATTGTTGTTCTGGTGGTGTTTGTATAGGACTAGATAAGTTCCCCTTTCCCCACTTCCCTGGGATGGTTATCCCCGTCGGCCATATCACCTGAGGTGGGTGTCGACGTAAAAACTGAACCAAATCAATCAACCAACCAATACTTCAAAGACTGGGCTGGGTCTGGTTAGTGCGCGTTGTGTGGCCATGTCCCGGGGTTTGCCATCTCCCCACCTTGCAGTTCGGTTTGTAAACAAGGTAACTGATGACTGGATCCGAATGGGTCATGCAACGTATGGACAGCCCCCCTTTGCTTTATGAAATGACTCGAGTGGCGTCGGGAGCGTGGGATCGCGATTGTCCCGAGAATGTCGAGGCATTGGTGTTCCAAGTCCCATCCGAACCCTCGTGGTGTTTCTTGTTAACTCTGTCTAGCTGGTTATTATGGCATTTGTTGTTGCTGTTGTTGTTGTATGTTGTGAATAAGGCAGACCCCTTTAAGTGCTGTTTCCCACCCACTGTGTTCTCTCCCACCGTCTGTGTGTGGTGTGGTGGTGGTGGTGGTGGTGTGTGTGTGTGTATGTGTGTTTGTGTTGTGTTGTGTGTGTGTGTGTGTGTGTGTGTGTGTGTGGTGTGTTGTGAGCGCGTGTGTGTATATATATGTGTGTGTATGTATGTATGTATACACACACACACATATATATATATATATATGTGTGTGTGTGTGTGTGTGTGTATCTGTCTATCTATCTATCTATCTATCTATCTATCTTCTATCTATCTATATCTACTATCTCTTCTCTTCTCTCTCTCTCTCTCTCTCTCTCTCCCCTCAATATATATATGTACACATATACACACGTGTGTGTGTGTTGTGTGTGTGGTATTTGTGTGTGAGCGCGAGCGTGTGTGTTCAAACCAGACAAACAAACAAACTGGCACACGTACATCAGTCGTTCAAACGGACTGGCAGTTTCCGAGCGTTAATAAGCAGTGACGAAATCCTGCTGTGCTTTCGTTCATTTCTAGCAGTTGTTGTTGGTTTGGAAAGTATCATGTGCAGTGCAAGTAACACACACCACAGTTCTTGGTTGTAAATTGGATTTGTCGTTTATGTGACCTCTGTGTTTGTGTGTGTGTGCGTGTGTGTGTGTGTGTGTGTGTGTGTGTGTGTGTGTGTGTGTGTGTGTGTGTGTGTGTGTGTGTGTGTGTGTGTGTGTGTGTGTGTGTGTGTGTTGTATGTGTGTATGTATGTATGCATGCATGCATGTGTGTGTTGTTTGTGTGTGATGTGTGTGTGTGCATGTGTGTATTTATACCATGCATGTATTGTGTGTGGTGTGTGTGTTGTGTGGTTTGTGTGTGTGTGTTTTGCGTGTGTGTGTGGTTGTGTGTTTGTGTGTTGTATGTATGTATGTGTATGTATGTGTATGTGTGTGTTGTGTGTATGTATGTGTATGTATGTGTGTATGTATTATGTGTGTATGTTGCTGTGTGTGTGTGTGTGTGTGTGTGTGTGTGTGTGAATACTTGCGTGCGTGCGCGCGTGCTTGTGTGTAACTCTGCAAGCATCGTAATCCCGCTTGTTCGCATCAGTTACGGAGTGCGTGTATATTGTCTCCAAAGCAGACAAAGGAGCGTCGTGGTGTCAACATTCCAACTCCTGCTGTTGCCTTTTGTCTTGTTTCTGAACATCATGCAGTAGGGATGTGCTCACGTTACTACATCAACATGCATCATATGTCTTGTCTGTCAGATATTCTCCTTTTGGGGTGTGTTGTGGTGTGTGTGTGTGTGTGTCGTCTCTGTCTGTCTGTCTGGCTGGCTGGCTCTGTCTGTCTCTGTCTATCTCTGTGTCTGTCTCTCTTTGTCTCTCTGTCTCTGTCTGATTGTCTATCTGTCTGTCTGTTTATCTCTCTCTGTCTCTCTCTCTCTCTCTCTTCTCTCTCTCTTTGTCTCTCTCTCTTTCTCTCTCGTTCGTTCGTGTGCGTGTGAGTGTGTATCTCTCTCTGTCTCTCTGTCTGTCTCTCTCTGTCTCTTTCTCTCTCTCTCTCTAGCCCCCTCTGTCCGTGTGTTTGAAAGAGAGAGAGAGTGAGAGAGAGAGAGAGAGAGAGAGAGCGAGGATGAGAGACAGAGAAAGAGAGAGAGAGAGACAGAAGACAGACAGAAAAGAGAGAGAGAGAGAGGGTGTTAAGGTGTACGAGTAAATGTGTGCCTGTCTGTCTGGGTGTAACTTTGTAAAGGAAGCGCGCTTGCTTTCATTCCGGAGCGCATGTGTATTGTCTCAGGCTGGCAGATGTACATTGAGACGTCAACATGCGACTCCTGATGCAAAATGTGTTTGTGTTTGTTTCTCACGGCTCTTCAATTGCCAGATTCTTGTGCAACTGAGACTAGCAGCATCGAAGATCGTATTTGTAAAGGATTGTCTCTCTCTCTGTGTCTGTTCCCATACCCCCCCCCCCCCCCCCTCCTTGTCTGTCTGTCTGTCTGTCCTGTCTTTCTGTCTATGGTGTGAGTTTAAGTCCTTTTCCTCCTGGATGAAACAGCAGGGAGGTTTTTTTTTTTTTTCACCTAATTTTTGTATTTGGTGTTTGTTCATTTGTGGTCATACGTTTACGCTTGACAAAGGCCAGTTGGCCGAACATTTGCACCTGTTTTGTCTGGTTGTATCAAATACGTGTTCTGATTCTGTTTTTGGGTTTGTTTGTTTTTTGTTCTTTTCATCTGTCTCTGTATCTCTCTCTGTATCTCTTTTTGTCTGTCTGTCTGTCTTTCTCTCTCTTTCTCTTTCATTCTTTCTTCTCTTCCCTTCTCTCTGTCTCTCTTTGTCTTTCTCTTTGTCTCTCTCTCTCTTTCTCTCCCTCTCTCTCTCTCTCTCTCCTCTCCCCTCTCTGTTACCGAGAGCAGATGATGACAGTGTCCATTCTTCCTCTTGCTAAATTTATCTTTCTTTGTTTATCTCTGTCTTTGTCTTTGTCTCTGCCTCTTCTCTGTCTGTCTGTCTGTCTGTTCCCTCTCTCTCTCTCTCTCTCTCTCCTCTCTCTTCTCTCTCTACGAGAGCAGATGATGACAATGTTTATTCTTCCCCTTGCTAAATTTGTCTTTGATTCTTTGAAGTGTAGAAAATCCAAGCTTCATCAACAATAGATATGTTGTCTTCTTTGACGAGCGATTAGACTGTTTGCTATAAACGGCAACTTGTTTAAATATCTCTGCAAAAGCACTGTACTGTTCCAGCTAAACTCTTTTAAAAGACATTCAGTCATCAAATGGTCAAATTGTCTCTACACACGCTGGAAAGTGTGGTATTCTCGTCAGATGTGTCCGCAGGTATCCCCTTCCTTGTCGTCTAAATAGCCTCACCGCATTATGGACAACAACTGTAATACTCTCTTTGTCTCTGTCTCTGTCTGTCTGTCTCTGTCTCTCTGTGTTTCTTTCTGTCTGTCTGTCTGTCTCTCTCTCTCTCTCTTTCTCTGTCTTTGTCTGCCTCTGTCTCTCTCTCTCTGTCTCTCTTTGTCTCTCTGTCTGTCTGTCTGCTCTCTCTCTCTCTTGTCTCTCTGTCTGTCTGTCTCGTCTCTCTCTGTCTGTCTCTCTCTCTCTTCTCTCTCTCTCTCTCTCTCTCTCCCCTCTCTCTCTCTCTCTCTCTCTCTCGATTGCATGCGTAAACAGTGTAACTACAAACAAATTCAGAGGCAGCCTGATCAGATTACATTTTGGCATAAATGAACTTGGTGTAAATAAACGGTTTCAAACAGGCAATGTAACCCAAAACGCATGCCCTATTGTACCCAAACTGTGTGGAAGACGAAACTCCTTCTCTGTTTGTTATGTTTTGTGTATGCCAGCAACAGACGCTGTGATTTGATTTATATATCATAGATTTAGCGCCTTTTCTCTGTCTCTCTGTCTCTGTCTCTCTCTCTCTGTCTCTCTCTCTCTGTATCTCTGTCTTTTTATATATATAATGATATACTATACATATATATATATATATGTATATCTATCTATCTATCTGTCTATCTATCTATCTATCTATCTATCTATCTATCTGTCTATCTATATCTATCTATCTATCTATATCTTTATATATATATATATATATGTATATATACCTGTGTGTGTTTGTGTGTGTATGGATGGATAGATAGATAGAACAGACAGACAGATAGACAGACAGACAGACTGACAGACAGACAGACAGACATAGATACAGTATTATTATTACTTTTACTACAACTACTGTTATTATTATTATTATCATCATCATCACACCATCACCGTCATCATCAATAATGTTGGAATGAAAGGGAAGGTTCATTCTGCATGACACTGACCCAAATGGAAAAGTCGTGCTGGAAGATCCTAACACAGAACCGGCCAGACAAGTGGCAGAGCACACTTACTGTGCCTTACAACAACGGAGAAAAACTTACAACCAATAAACCCGCTTACAGGATGATGTACGCTTAATACATAATTATGCTGGTATTGTTGTGGCAAGGCCTGAGTGTGCTGCAAAAATAAGAAACCGGTTCTGTGTGAAAACATATCCTAGCCCCTCCTCCCCTCCCCATAATCCCCCATGCTACTACCCCCCTCCCCCTTTTCTCTGTTTGTGTTTGGGCTGGGGGCTTTCACAGTAAGTCTGTGTCAATCTTCGTGTGAAATGTATTTGCTTCTTTGTTGTTGTTGTTTTCAGTTCATTTGATATAACAATAATGTAAACAGTTGTGAAGAAATCATTTACTTTGCAGTTGTTATTTTCATTTCAGCTGATATAAGTCATGCGAACAGTTGTTAAGAAATCATCTACTTTACAGAATTTTTGTTAATTTATTTCGGTGTGCTTGTCCCCATTTCCTTTCATTGTATATCAGATTATTTCTTCAACATATGAACTGTGTTGTCCTCTCTGCGTTTGCACATAGCGTTTGATACTATTTTAGGATGTTTTGATGTTATCGTTCTCTTGGTTTCTTACAGTGTTAATTTAGTCCTGTTTGGGCGAGGGCTAGATGTTTAAAAAACAAACAAACAAACAAGCAAATACGCATGTCTATGTCTATTAGTCTTGCAGATAATGTTTTCTTATACTCTGTCTGTCTGTCTCTGTCTCTGTCTCTGTCTGTCTGTCTCTCTCTCTCTCTCTCTCTCTCTCTCTCTCTCTCTCTCTCTCTCTCTCT
Source organism: Monoplex corrugatus (assembly GCA_030674185.1). Taxonomy (NCBI): domain Eukaryota; kingdom Metazoa; phylum Mollusca; class Gastropoda; order Littorinimorpha; family Ranellidae; genus Monoplex; species Monoplex corrugatus. The sequence goes on along the minus strand of JAPXFY010000025.1, from coordinate 47,677,372 downwards.
CTCCCTCCCCTCTTCTCTTTCTCTTCTGTGTCTGCCTGTATGTTCGTCAGTTCCACCCCCCCTCTCTCTCTCTCTCTCTTACTGTTTTCTGTCACTCTGCCTCGCCCTCCATGCTCCCCCCCCCCTCTCTCTCTTTCTCTCTTGTGAATCAGTTATGATTATCTGTTACTATTGAAAATATTGTAATTGTTGATCGTTCTTGTATGGAGCTGTTCTCCAAACTCATAAGGACTCACTACGCTTATTTGTTCTATCAGTCTGCCTCTCTCTCTCTCTCCCTCCCTCTCTCATATTGTATGTGTGTTTGTGTGTATGTGTGTGTGTGTGGGGGGGGAGTGTGTTTAAGGTGCGGGTATGAGTGCAGTAGAGTACAAAAGGCTGACTGAATGCATCGTTTGTTAAGTCGGCACACCCTGCCTTCCGTGGTTTTCCTCATTACCGGCCAGTTCTGAAGCGATACAAACAACACATATGTTTCTGTTTGTAAAGTTTTTATTTTCTCTCCCTCTGTCTCTATCTCTCTGTCTGTCTATCTTTCTCTCTTTCTCTCTGTGTCTCTGTCTCTTTGTGTCTTTCTCTCTCTCTCTGTCTCTCTCTCTGTGTCTCTGTCTCTCTCGCTCTCTCTCTTTCTTTCTCTCTCTCTCTTTCATTCTCTCTCTCTCCCTCCCCCCTCTGTGTGTGTGTGTGTGTGTGTGTGTGTGTGTGTGTGTGTGTGTGTGTGTGTGTGTGTGTGTGTGCTGACAATATGCGCCCATAATGCGGCACACCTTCATGCTCGTTGCAACGATGCAAACAATAAAACTATTCGACACGCTCGCGCGCGAGCGCGCGCACGCGCACGCAGACATACACACTCGCACGCGCGCGCAAACACACACAGCATGCATGCACACACGTACGCATACGCACACACAGTTTTCTCTTTGTAAAGTATGTCATGATTATGTATGAGCGCGTGTGTGTGTGTGTGTGTGCGTGCGTGCGTGTGTGTGTGTGTGTGTGTGTGTGTGTGTGTGTGAGGAAAAGAGAGAGAGAGAGAGAGCATGTGTATTTGTGCATGTGTGTCTGCTTCTATGTGTCTCTGTTTGGGGATGAGGAGAATGGGTATGTAGGTGTGTTACCTTGCACGTGCTTGCATTCATTAATCAAATGTAATTAGTTATGCACGTTGTCCCAACGGCTCCGCAGTTCAGAGCGCAATATGCTGTAACTGAGGAGGTAACGGCTAGGTCTGTGTATGTATATGTTGGTGTACTTGTGAGTGTATTTGTGTACGCACGTACTTGTGAGAGGGAGAGAGCGCGTATGCGCGCGTGTGTCTATGTATGTGCGTGCATGTGTAAGTGTATGAATTCATGTGTTCGTACGTGTGAGTGTGTGTACATAAACGCACGTGTGTATGTGTGTGAACGTAGGTGTGTAAGTGCGTGCACGCGGTGCTTGCGTGCGTACAGATGTGCGCGCACTTCTGTGGTGTATAGACGCGCGCACGTGTGTGATCTGTGTACGTGCGCGGCCACGTTTGCAAACGCGAAAACATTTTTGTCGTAATAGGTTAGGTTAACTTATCCTATGTGCTATGACCACGTTCGCGCACGCGTTCGCATACGAGGTCTTAGCTAACATGTTTGTGTTAATAGGTTAGGTTATTTTATCCTACGTGCTATGGCCACGTTTGCACACGCGTTCGCATGCGCGTTCTTAGCTAACTTTTTATCTTAACCCTTTGACTCCCGTACCCTATCCACCCACTGCTAAAAGGGTTAGCATAGCTGCCAACCCTCCCGGATTTCCTGGGAATTTCCCGGATTTGAAAAACGATCCCTGAATCCCGGATCTGCCAAAAAAATCCCGGATTTTGAAAGTCTAGTGGGAAAAAATCCAATCGCGAAAAAAAATCGTGACTCTCGCTGTGTAGTTTCGATAGAGTGCGGTATGAAGACATACACCTATGTACCGCGCATGCCCAGGAAGCGGCAGTGCGGCCATTTTGTAAATGGAAGACCCACGCTTCGCTTTGAGCTAAAAATGTCTCCATCCGGCGCTGCATCGAAACCAAAAGAAAAATCTAATAAAACTAAGTTCGGTCCCAGCCAAAAGAAGGAGTTTCCCTTTGTCACCGTGTCACGAAAAGGTGTGCATTTCGTGTTTTGCACCTAGTGCAGAACCGATGTGAACATGCTTAAATATGCCAGGAGAGGCCATTTTTGTACTAAGCGGCCCCCCTGGACCCCCGGCTGATGATTCCTGTTTTTTGAACTTCAAAGGTTGGCAGCTATGAGCTAGATTTTTGCTTTGCTAGCATGGTTGACACCGATGCAGGATGCTGGTGGACATGGTGTAGGAGTCAGAGGGTTAATTGTAATTGGTTAGGGTAGCTTATCCTATGTGCTATGGCCTCGTTTGCACACGCCTTCACATGCGGGCTGTTAGCTAACATTTTTGTGTTAATAGGTTAGCTTCGTTTATCTTACGTGCTATGGCCTCGTTTACACACGCCTTCACATGCGGGCTGTTAGCTAACATTTTTGTTTTAATAGGTTAGCTTCGTTTATCTTACGTGCTATGGCCTCGTTTGCACACGTGTTCACATGCGGGCTGTTAGCTAACATTTTTGTTTTAATAGGTTAGCTTCGTTTATCTTACGTGCTATGGCCTCGTTTGCACACGCGTTCACATGCGCGCTCTAACATTTTTGTGTTAAAAGGTTAGCTTACCCTACGTGCAATCGCCACTTTTGTGCACGCGTTCGCATGGGC
>JAPXFY010000025.1:47644613-47669613 GCA_030674185.1 Monoplex corrugatus | reverse complement strand
CAACCACAGCAAAACAACGGCCAATGTATAAGATATTATGGAAATTGTGCAGTTACTCAACCACAGCAAAACAACGGCCAATCCTATCGTTAGGTTGATTTGAACCGATACAGAGAGAGAGACAGACAGACAGGCAGAGGGCTACGGATGGATGGAGTGGAGGAGAGGGAGAGCGAGAGGGAGGAATAGAGAGAGGGAGAGAGAGAGAAGGAGGGAGGAAGAGAGAGAGACAAAGAGAAAGAGAGAGAGAGAGGGAGGGGAGAGAGAGAGAGTGGAGTAGAGTAGGGGGTGTTTGTGAACGACAAATATATTCTCCGTCAAAACTTTAAACCTGCCATGGTGCTGAGGACAAAGAAGAGAAACGTGTTTGTGTATGTGCATGCGCACCCGTTGACTTGAACTGAAACACACACACACACACACACACACACACACACACACACACACACACACACACACACACACACACACACACACCACACACACACACACAGAAGGGATGGGGGTAGAAGGGATTTGTGATTGACAAATAAATTCTCTGTGAAAACATTAGATTGATTGGTCGTCCTGAATAAGCCAGATATGAGAAATTTTGTGTGTGTGTGTGTGTGTGTGTGTGTGTGTGTGTGTGTGTGTGTGTGTGTGTGTGTGTGTGTGTGTGTGTGTGCACGCGCGCGCGCGTGCGCGCGAGTGTACTCTTTGACTTGAATTGAAATACAGTGAGAGAGAGGCGGGTGGGGGCTTTTTGGGGAGCGACAAAGAAATTCTCTGCGAAAACACTAAAGTGGTCATGGTGCCTAAGTCAGACAAGAAAAATGTGTGTGTTTATGTGTGTGTGTGTGTGTGGTGTGTGTGTGTGTGTGTGTGTGTGTGTGTGTTTGTGTGTGTTGTGCGTGCGTGCGTGCGTGCATGCACGTGTGTGTGTGTCATTTTCATTACCGAATTCAAGCATCAGCCTGGCGTCAGTTGTACGGGCTCTGATTTACGCAAAATTCCCTTCAATGTTTACATCCGTCATGACTCTTTGTCAGAAAATGCTGTACGCGCGTTTAATCAAAGCCATGAAGGACATGAATGCCTTACGACAGTCCCTAATCGTTATCACGCTGGGACGTTAATACCACTGAAGAAGAAGAAGAAGAAGAAGAAGACATGACTGAGACTTCAGGTCTCTGCTGTATTTAGCTTGACTTCCAGACATAGACGAGCTCAGTCACCATGACGGCAACATTTCCCCCCATCAAAGACTTGTCTGATATTTGAAACATGGGCAGAAATACTTGGAGTTACTATGATCCTGCACTCTTCCTCTCCCCCCCCCCCTCTCTCTCTCTCTCTCCAATTAATGAACCGTAGGATATGTGGATTACGGACGGTCAAAAGACTCCATTAAGCAGGTCAATTTACGATCATTATTTGTGATGATGATTATAGTTTCATTTATGTGGCATAAACAGTCAATGTCAGAATTAAAATAATTTCGTTTCTTTAGCGTAAATAGTCCTATGTCAGGAAAGCTGGAGGGAAAGAGAGCGCCAGGTAGACCCAGGGAGAAAATGTTGAACGGAATTGCAGAGTGGCTGAGGACAGAGAGGGTGGGAGATGTACTTACAGCGACAAGGGATAGATTCGAGTGGAAGGCTACGATCGCGGCAGGGCGCATGATGATGATGATGATGATGATGAGTCCATATCAAAAGTGTAGTAATTTCATTTCTGGGCGTAAGCAATCCATGGTATAATCATTTTCATTTGGATCTCAAACAGTCCATGTCAAAATTATACTCGTTACGCTTCACATAGTAACGTATCATTATCAAATTTTGCACAATGGTAATAACAGCCTAGAAAGATTCGAGGTTTTTTTTTTTTAATTGTTTTTGCCTTTTTTTTTTCAATATGCTGAGAATCATCAGTCAAAAACAAAGAAGGAAAGCGACCAAAACAAAAAACAAAAACAAACAACAATAACGACAACAACAGCAGCAGCAGCAGCAACAACAACAACAACAACAACAGCAGCAGTACCATCACCGCCATCAAGAACAACAACAACAACAGCAGCAACAACAACAACAGCAACAACAACAACAACAGCACAGCAGCACCACCACACCACCACCAACAACAACAACAACACAACACAAACAACAACAGTAGCACAGCAGCAGCACCACCACCACCACCACCAACAAAACAACAACAACGTACCACCACCACCACCACCACAACAACAACAACAGCAGCAACAACAACTCAAAATGAATACAAAGCTATCACACACACATACGAAATCACACGCTCCTCTCACTGTATCTAACTGAGCTAGCGGGGTGGTTGAAAAAACAATAACTGTGACCCTTCTCCCTCTCACCTCCAACCCCTCCTTTAGTGAACAGTAAAACGTGCGAAGGACTGCAAGAATCAGAAGACCCCTTTAACTAACCGTGTGTTGTTGTTGTTGTTGTTGCTGTTGTTTTGTTTCTTGCTGCTGCTGTTGCTGCTGCTGTTTGTGTGTGTGTGTGTGTGTTTGTGTGTGTGTGTGAGAGAGAGAGAGAGTGTGTGTGTGTGTGTGTGTGTGTGTTGTTGTGTGTGTGTGGTGAGAGAGAGAGAGAGAGAGGAGGAGTGTGTGTTGGGGTGTGTGTGTGTTCTGTACATTATAGGAAAAGCCGCGAATAACTGCACCAAACAGTGTGTCTTCCTAAACCATTTGCGCAAATGTTCATGACGTTTTTAGGTCGGTCTGAGCTTTACGGCTGGAAAACATTGCCGCGGGGCGTCATTTTTATTCCAGGCGAATCTTCTAATGGATAGTGTTTGTTCCTTGATCTTTCGTTTTATGTAGACGTGAATGAGCTTATCTCCCACCCACCCCCCGCAATACCAAAACTTCTCATCACAGAATTACCAAGGAACTGTTGAGGTAAGGGAGCAGCGCGCGGAATTATTATCATCCCAAACCTTTCACACCCTCATCCCTCACCTTTAAATGAAGCTTGAAAATGTGTGAAGCGACCTGGCATGAAGTAGCCCCATTACGCAGCTCATTGGTGCTAATTGACTTCAGAATGACTGCACCGTGCTGCTCAAGGCAGCCCAGGCACACCAAGCAACAGCTTGTGCACGTTACAGTATTAACCCTTTGACTCCCACACCCTGTCTACCAACTGCAAAAACTTAACCCTTTGATTCCCACACCCTATCCACCAGCTGCCTGCAGGAAGCTGGCTGGTGGATAGAGGTGTGCGAATCAAAGGGTTAAGTTTTTTGTTTTGCTAGCATCATTGACAATGTGGGATGAAAGGGAGTGAAAGGGTTAATGAATGGAACTCCCTGCAGCTGCCGTATGGTTGCTCTTTGCATCTTGTCTGTCTGTCTGTCTGTGTCTGTCTGTCTGGGGGCTGAACAACATTGTGACGCCAGATGTGTGTCTGCAAGGGAAACTGCAGTACGATCAGGCCCAGAAGCGAAGTTGGTATGGCTATGCTTCACTGGAGAAGTATGTAACGAACAAAAACAGGAGAGAGAGAGAGTTCAGACTTCACATGGTTTATTCATATAGGCCACAGCTCCTTATAAGGGGGATGCACATAATTATGCATTCTCACAATCATATAAACATTAACTGGGCAATAACCATAATATGAGAGAGAGAGAGAGGAGAGAGAGAGAGAGAGGAGAGGAGGACTGACTGTGTGTGGGTGTGCGTGTTTGTGAGCGTGTGCGTTGTATGTGTGTGTGATGATTAAGAAAGATGTGTAGGGATGTCGGAGCGTTGCAGTACCGCCCGCCGTGACTCATGGCAGTCAGGGTGGGAAGCGTGGTGACATTGACCTTGCTGGCATTCAGCAGGCAAAGAACGATGCAACCCAAGAGCCCCGCCACGTGCAGGCGAAAAAAAAATCAATGATGATAACGACTGAATGACGCTCACTGTTTTTTCCCCGTCATTCAAAACGTGCCTGTATAATTTGGAATCCAAAACAAGTGTGACTGCCCGCGTTCAAGCAAACAGGAACCAAAAAAAAAAAAAAAAAAAAAAAAAAAACCCACGAAAAGAATAAGAACACGTACAAGACAAGACAGGCGTAAATTTTCGACCAACTGGCCTTTGTCAAGCGTAAGATCACAAACAAACACACAAACAAACACCAGATACAAAAATTAGGAGAAAAAGACTGACACTTCCCTGCTGTTCCGTCCATTGTGAGAAAAGGAACGGAGCAGCAGGGAAGTTTCAGTCTTTTTCTCTTAATTTTTTTTATATCTGGTGTGTGTTTGTTTGTGATCTTACGCTTGACAAAGGCCAGTTGACCGAAAATTTGCGCCTATCTTGTTTTGTTGTATTGAATACGCGTTCTTATTCTTTTTTCGTGTTTTTTTCTGGTTCGTGTATAATGTTGAGTTAAAAAATCCAAGCATTGCCAGACTGCCACCAAAATGACGTCCTGCTCATTTTTACGTCTGTCTTGTAATACCAGGCTTTGAAAACAGGTTTTTTTAGCCTGCCCACTGGATGTGTTAAGTTTCTCCGTACTTCGTTTTGGATGGTACACGTGTATTGAACTTGTATCGATATTACACCGCATGATATATATATATATATATATATATATATATATATATATATTATATATATATATATGTAATATGTATGTATAATCATGTAACTAGGGTAGGTCTTTGTGTTAAGTCTTTGTGTTAATCCACACGCTGATAGCGTGGCTTGGCTCTTCTTTGTGTCCATTATGTCCAAATTTCTTTGTTCTTATCTGAATTGAAAGAAGGATTGTGTTGTGAGAAACAGTTTGTGATAGAACGAGCCTGGAGTCAGTATATTCAAGACAGTTTTTATAAGAACGAACCTGGAGATAGTACATTCAGATATAGTTTTGATAGGAACAAACCTGGAGGTATATATTCAGAGACAGTTCTGATAGAACAAACCTGGAGGTAGTATATTCAGAGACAGTTCTGATAGAACAAACCTGGAGGTAGTATATTCAGAAACAGTTTTGATAGAACAACCTGAGGTAGTATATTCAGAGACAGTTCTGATAGGAACAAACCTGGAGGTAGTATATTCAGAGACAGTTTGATAAGGAACAAACCTGGAGGTAGTATATTCAGAACAGTTTTGATAGAACAAGCCTAGAGGTAGTATATTCAGAGACAGTTTCTGATAGGAACAAACCTGGAGGTAGTATATTCAGAGACAGTTTTGATAGGAACAAACCTGGAGGTAGTATATTCAGAGACAGTTTTGATAGGAACAAACCTGGAGGTAGTATATTCAGAGACGTTTTGATAGGAACGAGCCTGGAGGTAGTATATTCAGAGACAGTTTTGATAGGAACAAACCTGGAGGTAGTATTTCAGAGACAGTTTTGATAGGAACAAACCTGGAGGTAGTATATTCAGAGACAGTTTTGATAGGAACAAACCTGGAGGTAGTATGTTCAGAGACAGTTTTGATAGGAACAAACCTGGAGGTAGTATATTCAGGACAGTTTGATAGGAACAAACCTGGAGGTAGTATATTCAGAGACAGTTTTGATAGGAACAAACCTGGAGGTAGTAGTATTCAGAGACAGTTTGATAGGAACAAACCTGGAGGTAGTATATTCAGAGACAGTTTTGATAGGAACAAACCTGGAGGTAGTATATTCAGAGACAGTTTTGATAGGAACAAACCTGGAGGTAGTATATTCAGAGACAGTTTTGATAGGAACAAACCTGGAGGTAGTATATTCAAGACAGTTCTGAATAGGAACAAACCTGGAGGTAGTATATTCAGAGTCAGTTTCTGATAGGAAAACCTGGAGGTAGTATATTCAGAGACAGTTTGATAGGAACAACCTGGAGGTAAGTATATTCAGAGACAGTTTTGATAGGAACAAACCTGGAGTAGTATATTCAGAAGACAGTTCTGATAGGAACAACCTGGAGGTAGTATATTCAGAGACAGTTTTGATAGGAACGAGCCTGGAGTAAGTATATTCTGCAGTGAGACAGTTTTGATGGGAAAGAGATCTGGAGTAAGTATATTCAGAGACAGTTTTGATGGAAAGAATCTGGAGTAAGTATATTCAGAGACAGTTTTGATGGAAAGAATCTGGAGTAAGTATATTCAGAGACAGTTTTGATGGAAAGAGCCTAGAGTTAATATATTTACTTATTTTCTTATTTTCTTATTTACTTATTCTTTCATTTATAGTTGTTTTTTATTGTTGTTCTATCCTCTATGCTATTTTTATGGCCACAGTGTCTGTGGTGATAATCATGATGCTGTGGAGTTCCATGTTCCATTCTGGATTGAAACTGCGTGACAAGGCTGTACTCTACACTTCCATTCATGATATATCTTGGCGTCAACTAGGCCTAAGAGACACAGACATCAGTAGTGTCGGTCAGGACATTTGAGTAACACTCATAGTGACGCTTCCTCTGAAGTGGATGAGATCAACTTGTGGTCCCGGCCAATGCAGTGCACGTTCAGCTCTGGTGGGAGCTGGTTGGGGTAGAACATCTTCCAAGGATTTTGATAGGACTGATGGGATTTGAACCTGCAAGTTTCTGGCCAGTAGCTTGTTGTGGTAACCACTGCGCCATGATGATTAGTTTTTAATTATTTATTCATTTACTTACTTGCTTGCTTACATTTATACATACTTATACTTACATATATTCACCTGCTTACTTACTTTCTTACATATGTTCACTTGCTAAGTTGCTTACTTTACTTACTTACTTACTTACTTACTTACTTACTTACTTACTTACCTACCTACTTACTTACTTACTTCGTCAATGTTCTTACAGATTTTATACCTTCGGTATCATGAACAGCCCCGTTTAAGAGCAGGTCCAATCAACACCTAAGCCCAACTTTGTACTAGCTGTGTATCTATTACTGTTTGCAACACCGCAGTCAACAACTCAGTGGAACACCCAGCATATGCGCCTATTATTTGCACCCCCACAGTAATTACAGCCTTCCATTTCTTAAGACCAAGGCTTATGTATGCTGTCGCTTATGTTTGTCCCGCTACTTCGGGAATCCTGCTCTGTTCTGGGGGAATTTGGTCTCCACTCGGAGAGGATTATCGTTAGGTCAGGAACTGATCACAGCTGAGGACAATCCATCATAGCCAAAGACAGTCCTCAGATAACGTGAAATGTAATTACCAGTCAAGATAGCGGAAAAGGTAAAGGAACCAGCTTTTCAACGGGCTGTTTGGTCCGGGACATGAGTCTGAACATTCACCAAAGAAACTGTTGCTGATTATTAATTATGCATAGTTTTTGTGTATTGCCATTTCCAAGTTCATAGGAATCACTGCGCATTATACATAATCAGACTTTTCAGGGAGCACGAAAACTCAAGTTGTAGGTAAGCTGACCACCATTGCACTGTTGTGCATAGTCTGCATCTTTGAGGGGCTTGCATATTTCCATAAACCAGCCACTGATACTACTTACAGGATCTTTAGCGTGCTGGTTGATATACCTCTTGCGTATACAAATGAAGGGAGTTTAGGCATTGGCAGGTCTACATGCATGTTTTTCTTGGTGATCGAAAAAAATCTCCACCTTTTAACCTTTTTCGTGTTTTGGATGTTTTCGTGTTTTGTTACCAACAAATGCCTATCAATTAAACATAAGGAATAGAGTTCTTGAATATTGTATAAGAACGATACTGTTGTGCGGTTGTGAGGCGTGGACAGTCAGCACGCAAAGTCAGAACAAAATTGAAGAAACTGAAATGTGGTTTCTAAGAAGAATGTTGAGAGTTCCATGGACAGCAACGAAAACAAACGAGACAGTCTTGAAGGAGGCAGACACAAGAAGATTGGGAAAGACAAGCAACATCTATAGGCCTTTTTATGAGGAAAGGGGAGTTAGAGCACCTGGTCACAACAGAAAAGCTGGATGGAAAGAGAAACCAGGGAGAAAATATTGGACGGACTTGCAGGGTGGCTGAGGACAGAGAGGATGGGAGATGTGCTTGCGGCGACAAGGGATAGATACATATGGAGGGCCATGATCGCCAACGCCATGCGGCAGGGCACATGATGATGATGACCATCATCGAGCAGGGGTGTCCAGGCAGATCGAACCCAAGCCCTTCCAACTGGAAGCTCGGCATCAATCCACCGCACCAGTCAGTTTCTGTTCTATAATGAAGCATAACAGTTTGAACTCGGCCACTTTCGTTGCCTGTTAGCTGTTGACATGTAGAACAGCAACAAATATCTTTAGGCCAGTCTTAGTAGGGCAGAATTGCTCCAGAACCTCGAGTCTCTAATAAAATGTTCCGTAAAGATGCAGGTGAGCTCTTTCTCGGATTTTTCGTCAAGACACGAGGTTCTTATCCTAATTCAAGCCATCCTTCCATAATTCTTCATCCATGGGGTTGGGCTTCTTGAATAGATTGCCAGTGCTAAGGATGAGGGTTGATAGGGCGAGAGTTAATTATGTTCAGCATAAGGGTTGTCAGAAGCAGTGAGGTTGAGAATCAGACGCAAGATCTGCAGGAGTAAGAGAGACCAGAATTGCACTATTACCACATTTTGTTCTACCCCATATGTTTAAATTAACTTGGCTTGGTTTGTTTGGTTTGTTTCTTTGTTTGTTTTTTTGTTTTTGTAACATGGTCGCAACCGCCATAATTATCTTCAGCAGCTCACTGCTTAGGATATGTTTGAAACCAGGGAACCAAACTTTTATCGTGTTTCACCACTTATGTCACAAAGGACTTCAGTAAATAGGAAAGATTACCTATCTAATGGTCTTATGATTGGGAAGTTCTTTCACGGGACGGGTTACATAAGTATTGGTGCAGGAGGATAACTGTATCTGAGTTCTGAGAAGGCCATTGTTTGATGTTGAGTGGGTTGTTTGGGGGTGGTGGTGGTGTTTTGGCTGGGTGTACATTTGTCGAGGCCTGGTTGGTGTAGAGGTAGAGCTCTAGCCTTCCAATCAGCCTGCACTCACCTGGACGAGTTTCATATTCGCTTAGGAAACATTGTTCTTGCAACCTCCAGTCCACCTAGCTGTGAATGGACTTTGTTCAAGAAGAACTCTCTGCACTCGGAAAACTCCTTAAGCGCTCAACCCTTCCCCCGTTGGGTTGCCGGGGCTCTTTCAGTATAAATAGTATCCATACCTTCTGGAAATTCTGTGCTAGAAATATCCTCTTTTCTGTCACTCTCTTTGCTTCTGCCTTGTTGCCTTGCTTTCTGTCATTTCTACTTATTTTCTGCCTTAATGGTCCATTCACCTGTATTTTTTCGATAAAGTCTTACGTGCTTTTTCTTCGGATTGATAATTGGGTACATGTATTAAGTGCATTTTTGGCTCTAAGGAGGTGAGATATGCGGAAGCAATTTTAGGTAATTTATGCCTGTTTTTATATGTTTTGGTGTCCTTATGTATGCTTATATTTGTATTCAGGTGTGTTTTTTAAATCTCCCCTGTGCGATAAATCGGACAGAATGGTCCTACGCCGGGGGCATGTCCTTAGGTTATGTGCGCGACTGCATTGATATGTGTACTTAATTTTCTTTTTTTTTCTTTTTTCTTTTTTTTTTTCCTGTTGAAGTTGTGTGTGTTTTGAAGCGGTTATAGCCCTGATATGGCTCTGCGCAGTCGGCTGGGTTTTAAACAACAATAAAAGAAAAAAATAAAGCGCTCAACCCAAATCTGCCGGCAGTTATCTGACAGACTTCCCAAGCCTGCGCAAAACCCTATGCGCTGGCAAGGTCTTGAAATGGGGAAAGGGGAAGAGGGACCTATGAAACAATAAGCTGAATGATGGAAACATTAAGCTGGGCAGCGAACAGGCCAATTTTTAATGTTGCGGGTTGGGGTTGAAGAACTCGAGATGTCAGATCTCGAGTCCATGGCTCTTCCAACTAGCCCGCATAGCCCTGTGAATGGGTACCCATCGCTGAGGTATATACATATAATATATATATATGTGTGTGTGTGTCTGTGTCTGTCTGACTGTCTGTCTGTTTGTGTGTACACGTTACGTTTGTGGTAACCACCATTCTTCGCTGCCCAGAAAACGTAAAGCAGGGAGAGAGAGGAGATGGGCACCACCTTCATAACGCTGATCCTGAGGAAAGCTAAGGTCTCCCATCATTTCACTCCCCTTCGAACTCAGGGTTATATATGGAGACAACCTCTACACCGGAGCAACTGTTAGAGCCACGTCTCAGTCTGATTTCCCATATGCGCTGAGCTTCAAGCAACCCAACTGTTAGTACGTCTTGTCTCTGAGGAACTGATTCCATGGGCACTGTTTGCTTCAGCTGGCTAGGTCACGGTTACCACATGGAAGGTGGAAGGATCCCTGAAGACTTTCTGGATTGCGAGATGGCTGATTGCTCCAGATCGCAAGGGCACCTCCTCCTCCACTTCAAGAACGTGTGCAAACGAGACAAGAAGTTTTTGGGCGAAAGTATAAAACCAGTGGCAAGATTGCACCAATGACCGTGCTCATTGGAGACGAGATGAACATTGGAGCGAGGAGATGTGAGGCTGAAATGCACGTAGCAGCAATGAGGAACAGGGCGCAATGCAAAGTCAAAGGTTGTATTTCTAACCCACTTCTGCGTGCAGTTTCATGATCCTTCGAAAAAGGTAGATGCGATTTGATTTGCGCTATGCACTAAGTACGACAACACTAAACGATTTGATTTTCGTTATGCACTAAGTACGACAGTCTTGATGGAGGCAGACACAAGTAGATCACTCATAAGGAAGATTAGGAAAAGACAGGCAACATGTATAGACCATTTTATGAGGAAGGGGATTTGGAGCACCTGGTCACAACGGGAAAGCTGGAGGGAAAGAGAGCACCGGGTAGACCCAGGGAGAAAATGCTGGACGGACTTGCAGAGTGGCTGGGGACGAGGAGGGTGAGGGAGATGCTGGGGCAACGAGAGATAGAGGCAGATGGAAGTCCATGATCGCCAATGCCATGCGGCAGGGCACCTGATGATGATGACTAAGTACGATAGCACTAAGCGATTTGATTTGCGCTATGCGCTAAGTACGACAGCACTAAGCGATTTGATTTGCGCTATGCACTAAGTACGACAGCACTGAGCGATTTATTTTGCTCTATGCACTAAGTACGACAGCACTAAGCGAGTTGTTTTGCGCTATGCGCTATGCGCTATGCGCTAAATACGACAGCACTGAGCGATTTGATTTGCGCTATGCATTAAGTACGACAGTACTGAGCGATTTGATTTGCGTTATGCGCTAAGTACAACAGACCTAAGCGATTTGATTTGCGCTATGCACCGAGCCTATGCCAGATTGGGCCATATCATGTGTAGTGGAGGCGACAGTAACCTGTCATCCAGTATCAAGTAGTCAGAGAATCCAACAGTAGCATTGGTATCTCACAGTGCAGGCAAAATGTTCTAAGGCTTTTTTGAGCAACATTCCTATAGTTAGTCCTCATATTATACTCTGAGAGTGGTAGGACTCTCTAAACTCAAGAGAACAGAACAGAACAGAACAATAACCTCCGTCAGACCAGTCGCCGTGGTGTAGTGGTTAACGCAACTGACTACCGACTGGAAGGTTGTGGGTTTGAATCCCCATCAGTCCATTTGAAACTGTATCATTGTGGGATTTTTTGGCTCTAACCGGCTCCTACCCAGAGCTGGGCGTGTTATGGGCTCATTGGGAAGACTGGGACTACACAGTCGAGTCTCATCCACTTCACGGATGTGTCATTGAGGGTGTTGCTCAAATCTTCTGACCAGCACCGCAAGTGTCTGTATCTCTCGGGCCTAGTTGACGCCAGGATATATTATGATAGTAAGCGTAGAGTACAGCCCTGTCACGCAGTCTCAATCCTAGATGGAACTTCATAGCATCATGATTATCATCCTCATCGACATCATCATCATCGCAAAAAACAGCAACAAACAAACAAAAAGCAACAAAAACAAATAAACAAAGTGCCAGCTTCTGTGGCCATTAAAGATGGCGTAGAAAATGGGACTAAAAAAAAAAAAAAGAAAACGGAAAAAGAAAAAAGGTGAGCACGAAGGTAACCTCCCTGAGTGCGATGATCCTTAAAAAAATAAATAAATAAAAAAAACTCCGTCAGAACTGACGTGGGAATTCTTTTGACTTCTTACAATCAGGACGATTTGATTTGAATGTAATAGGATCCAGACGTCCCAGAGTTAGGAATCATTTTAGTTGTCCTCTTCCCAAATAGGGCGACGAGACACAGTGGTTATATTTAGGGAAGCTGAAAGATCAACAGCTATCTGAGAATTTTAATTAGCATATCAGAAACATTCTAAATAAATTGTCAGTCTCTCTCTCTCTCTCTCTATCTCTCTCCTCTCTCTCTCTCCCTCCCCCCCTCTCTCTCTCCCCCTCTCTCTGTGTTTCTCTGTCTCTCTCTCTCTCTCTGTCTGTCTCTGTCTGTCTGTCTTTCTGTCTCTCTCTCTGTCTCTGTCTCTGCCTCTCTGTGTGTCTCTCTCTGTCTGTCTCTCTGTCTCCCCCCCCCTTCCCCCCCGTCTGGGGTAGGGGATAATTCTTGGCATGCGACGTTTGGGTGCCTTGAAAACAGCCCAATCAGTGGAATAGCCTGATGTCGACATGAAGGGAGCGTGTAACGTTCCCAGGATCGTTGTGCCACTTCACCAAGTCATAATTATTCCCCCTGCCTCTCGGGGGATGCTACAGTTTCCAGGGAAACATTAGCGGGAAGCCGTGACTCACTCATTATGGATGCCGCCCCATTTCTTCTTTCACAATGGCTTAATCGGTTTCTGCTCTGTCCATTTTAGCCATCAGTCGTAATGCTTTGGTCTTGATATTCATGTTATGCATTATCAAACAGTCTGGTTTTCTTGGCTGTGTATCAATGGTTTGACTGGACTAAGGCTTTTTGTCATTCGGGAAGATGACAGGCATTCTTACCAACAAATGCCTATCAATTAACATCAGGAAGAGAGTTCTTGAATGTTATATAGAACCAATACTGTTGTACGGATGTGAGGCGTGGAGGGTCAACAAGCAAAGCCAGAACAAGATTGAGGCAGCCGAGATGTGGTTTCTCAGAAGAATGTTGAGAGTTCCATGGACAGCAAAGAAAACGAACGAGACAGTCTTGATGGAGGCAGACACAAGTAGATCACTCATAAGGAAGATTAGGAAAAGACAGGCAACATTTATAGGCCATTTTATGAGGAAGGGGGATTTGGAGCACCTGGTCACAACGGGAAAGCTGGAGGAAAAGAGAGCACCGGGTAGAACCAGGGAGAAAATGTTGGACGGACTTGCAGAGTGGCTGGGGACGAGGGGGGTGGGAGGGATGCTGGGGGCAACGAGAGATAGAGACAGATGGAGGTCCATGATCACCAACGCCATGCGGCAGGGCACCTGATGATGATGATGATGGCTTTTGCGTGAATATATATTTTTTTTCCATTCTGTTTGACATGATTGGTATTACTGGTGTTCTTCAAGCATAACGTAGTCTCTCTTACCTTAAAATGAATCGTTATGATGCAAGGATATTTCGACTGTTTATAGGGTGATCTTTACCAAATTGAAACCATTTGATTTGTACCAATAGAGAGCACAAATTTGTATGTTTTATACTGCATGAGCACGGTGAAAGTGGGGTGGGGTGGGGGGGAGAGGTAGTGAAACAGAATTATTTTAGCAAATGGGACAAAAGCAAGCAAGCAAACAAAACAAACAACAGACAGACACACATACACAGAGAGAGACACGCACAGACACACACACACACACATAACACACGCATGCACACACACAATCAACACATACACACAAACACACATACACACACACACAGAACACACAGAGGCACACACACATACATACATATACACACAACACACAGTACACACACCACCAACACATACAACACACAACACACACACACACACACACACACACACACACACACACACACACACACACACACACACACTGTGAGTTAAAATGGATTATTTGGGTATATTCAGAAGTCCTGGACGATGACTAGGTTTGTGAGGAGGCTTTGGCTCCTGCAGTTCCTGGGCTGTTCTGTACATATACAAATACATACAATACATACCATACATACATACATACATACATTATCATATAATACATATACACAGAATCACCACCATGCTGTATAGAATCGTCACCATGCTGTATTTGACCTAATTTTAAGCGACTTGAATGTTGGAATGGGTTTTTAATACAGTAGTAAATAAATAAAAAGTTATGAAGAAATAGACAAATAAATAAATGGATAAATAAATAAATAGATAAGTAAATGAATGAGTGGATTAATGAATTAATGAATAATTTTTAATGAGAATAATACAGAGTGAAAATAAGTAAATGGACAATAGATAAATAATGAACTATTAAATGAATGCAAGAAGCAATCAGAAAAGAGAATTGTATTTGAAAAAATAAAAAAGAAGAAAAGATAAAGAAAAAAACAACTAAAACAAAACTGTGTACAATGTATTCGGTTTTAATTTCTTGGCTATTTATGGATCGATTTGTGTGTGTGTGTGTGTGTGTGTGTGTGTGTGTGTGTGTGTGTGTGTGTGTGTGTAGTGTGTGTGTGTGTCTGTCTGTTGTGTGTGTCTGTGTGTGTGTGTGTGTGTGTGTGTGTGTGTGTGTGTGTGTGTGTGTGTGTGTGTCAAATTGGGATCATTATAATAATACGTGTTCCGTCTCTCTCCTTTTCTGTCTGTCTGTCCGCCCGTGTGTCTTTCTGTCTGTCTATATCTGTCTGTCCCACCCCGTCCCCCCTTCCCTCTCTCTGCTTTATTTGTTTGAATAGCCTTCAACATTTTCCATGTCTCAGTGAAACAAAAGATTTCTCAGTGTCGCAAAAAAAAAAAAAAAACAAAAAAAACATTAAAGAGTCCGTCCAGTAGGAACAAACTCGGTGGAGTTAGTAGATGGTGAGTCATAGTCTTGATGCCTCTACCATTTTATTAATAATATCATGTGTTGGTTCCTGGTGGCCGGAGAGGCGAACACGGAAAAACACCTGCCAACATCATTATCCGATTCCAGAATATCGCTTCAGTGCACTGTATCAGTGTCAGTTTTTAGAAAATGGTCAAGCCATTTAAAAAGTCTTTTATTTTAGTCTAGTTATTACAGAAAATCTAGATTTTTCCCGGTACTTCTCAAGGTCAGTGTGATCTTGAAAAAGTTTAGGTTTTCTGTTTCTCTTCTCTCTCACCTCAACCACGCGCGCGTGTACACACACACACACACACACACACACACACCACACACAACACACACACACACACACACACACACAACACACTACACACACACACACCACACACACACAACACACAGCACACATACACACACATCACACACAACAAGACATACGATACCATGCATGCATACATACATACATACATGCATACAAATGATACATACATACATACATACATAAATGCATACATACATAATACATACGCACGCGCACACAAACACACTGGCTGGCGCGCGCGCCACACACACACAGACACACACGCGCGCGCGCGCGCGCGCGCGCACGAACGCATACACACACACACACACACACACACCCCTACTTCTAATAGATAAAAAATAGAAGTTGAAAAAGGAAGAGGATCGAAGTAATTTCCCTTTGGCTTGTCTTCAATTCGATTCAGTTCATGTAGTCTACAGCTCTTCCGTCACGGCTTGGGGCCGCGCCGTGCCAAGGTTGTCACTGTGCAAAGATCACAGATTAATTATGAACACCATTTAAAAAATTACAATATTGCTCAAGCTTAAAAAGAATATTCAGATCCACTGAATGATCCAGCTAAAATACAGGTCTTTTCAAGGCTGAAATCATGTCAAACGAAAGAAACTGATTTCTCTTATTGTCTTTAAAAAACACAAATATTTTCGTGAAAAGGTCACAACAATAAGTGATCCCTAAAGGCTTCTATAACGCAGCCCCTTTTTTTTTTTTATGTGTGTGTGTGTGTGTGTGTGTGTGTGTGTGTGTGTGTGTGTGTGGTGCGCGCGTGCGTGCGTGCGTGTGTGTGGGCGTGTGTGTGTGTGTGTGGTGCGCGTGCGTGCGTGTGTGGGGTGTGTGTGTGTGTTTGAGGAAGGGTTGATGTTTTCAAAGCACCACTTTTTTTTATCCAGTATTTCCCCAAATGTGATTAGAATATATCCATAAACACCCAGACATTTTGTCCCTGTGAGTGAATGTTTTAGTGAAATGATGACAGTGTGCGCTTTGATTTGATTTGATCTGGTTTGTATATGAAGATCTGGCGCTTTTGTAAATATTGTTATTTTTAATCATTATTGCACTGGCCTTTGTAATGATTATGTCTGGTAGGCATACACGACCGTCTGCTGAGCTTTCACCATTACCTGCGTACATTTTCACACGTGCAGAGATGCTGTTGTTGAATCTTACGAATATCCTTACACACACACACGCGCGCGCACACACACACACACCGCGCGCGCACACACACACGCACGCTCATAAATACATACACGTACGCACGCACACACACACACATACACGCACGCACACACACACACACACACACCACACACCACACACACACACACGTAGGCACACACACACACACGTAGGCACACACACACGCGCGCACACAGACGCACCCTCATACATACATACACGTACGCACGCACACACACCACCACACACACACACACACCACGTAGCACATATACACACACACGCACGCACGCACGCGCGCGCGCACACACACATGCACACACGCACACACTTACTCTGTCTCTCTGTGTCTGTCTCTCTCCATATATATATATTATACATATATATGTATTTGTATACAGAGAGAGAGAGAGAGAGAGAGAGAGAGAGAGAGAGAGAGAGGAGGAGGGGGAGGAGGAAGGAAGAAACTGAACGACTAAACGTACACGAGTTCGTTGCCAAACGTTTGCCTCCATCGGCGATACCCTGCGGGTGTCAAAAAGCCTGGAACGCTGTGATTTACAGACTGGGGTATTGCTGTTGTTGTTTGGAAGGTGGTGGCTGTGTTGCTCTTGTTTGCCCCAAGTGTTGGTGGCTATGGGTGGAAGGAGTTCTTAGTCTGGTGTTTCTGGTTTTGTCAGTGATATCGGCGTGCTTGCCGCGCTTTTAATTAAGACCTGCTGAAAGGTTTCCGACAGCATTCATGCACGCGTGAATAAGCACACATGCGGGTGTATACGCACACGCGCGAGAGCGTGCGCGCGCACACGCACACTGGACACAGACACAGACACACACACACACACACACAACACACACACACACACACACACACACACCACACACACACACACACACACACACAACACACACACACACACGCACTCACACACTCACAGTGCACTAAAAGCGATCCCCGATTGATACCACAGGTTTCCATGGGGTTCCCATCTTTCGGAAAGATCATGTACGGTGGTTGTGTGTGTAACTTACTCGATTTATTGTTGTAAATGAGAGGAATCTGTGTGTGTGTGTGTGTGTGTGTGTGTGTGTGTGTGTGTGTGTGAGAGAGAGAGAGAGAGAGAGAGTTGTATGTGCACACGTGCTCGCCACTGTTTTCCACCCAACCACTGAAAAACAAACAGGTTTATGCTAACGTTCACCGAGAGGTATGATGAACTTCTCTTTTCAAGAAGAGAATTCGGATTTTTTTTGGAATGAAGAAAACCTAAAAAGAGTTGGCATATATCGTAATTTTACTCGTGTGTTGCGAGTATCCAACAGTGGTTTTTGTGTACTTTTTGTGTCTCTTTGTTCACTGTTTTCCTTTTCTCCAATCAGTTTGCATTGTAGTCATTTCCCCGTGGGGATGGCAGGGGGTCTTTCAGTATAAATAGTATCCCCCCTTGTGGAAATTCTGTGATAGAAATTTCTTCTTTTCTGTCACTCTTTCTTTCTGCCATGTTCCTTTGCTTTCTGTCATTTCTTCCCATCATTTTTCGCCTTACTGGTCCATTCACCTATATGTGTTCGATAAAGTCTGACGTACTTTTTATTAGGATTGATAATTGGCTACATGTTTTAAGTGCATTTTTGGTTGTAGGGAAATGAGGTGCGGAAGCAACTTTAGGTAATTTAGACCCGTTTTTAATATATACTTTAGTGTCCTTAGATATGTTTAATTGTTGTATTCAGCTATGTTTTTTAAATCCCCTGTGCGATAAGTGGTCAACGCCAGGGGCATCTCCTTGGATTATGTGCGCGAATGCTTTGATTTGAGTACTTAATTTTTTTCTTTTCCTTTTTTTCCTGTTGAAGTATTGTGTTTGTATTGAAATGGTTACAGCCCTGATATAACTCTACGCAGTCGGCTGTGCTTTAAACAAAAAGAATAACAGCATTGTAGTCAATAATGTAGGTGTATACATTTATCTTATGCCTGCTGAGTGAAAGCATATCTTTAAAGGGAATCTGTGCTGTATAGATCTATTTCTTTTTCGTTTTCTTAACATTACATCAGATGGGCGAAATGGTTCATCAGCAGTTTTGTAGCGTCGAAATGGAATGAATTTTGGTTGTTTCAGTTAACTTAATTAGATGTGCCAACTCTTGCTATTTCTCTTCAGTAACTCACTGATAAAGAAATCAGTTTCATGGAAACTGCGCCACTTTGATTTAGGTTTCATTGGTGTCGGCAATGTCGGATTCGGTTTCACGGTTAGTGGAAATGAAAACAGCGACAGTTTTGCTTTGATCTGGGATGGGAAAATTAAGGCAGTTGGTAATTTCAGTAAAGCAACTTAACGTATGTTACTATGTTACGAGTCTTTGACACGGTTTTCTTTTAATCCTCTGAAATCCCTTAAAAGGAGTATAACAGTCTGGGCACATTGTATCTGTTTTGTTCCGTAACAAGAATGAACTGCAGTTGTGGATGGAATGTTCCTCCTGGGTGGTTGTTGTTGTTGTTGTTGTTTTCTTCCCCTCCCCTCCCTCCCTTTCAATTTTCCTTTGGTTTTTGTATTGAACTCTTTTGGAAGCCGCCTGGAAACCTTAACTTGATGTGGGACTCACCCAGTGGCAGCTTGGTCCATCAGTTATTGACAATCCCCGTCAGATCAGATGCAGCCTGGCTCTCCGGTCCCGTACCCCCCCTTCCCCCACCACCCCAACTCCCCATTCCTCTCTTCACCAGTTTCTACCTTTCCGCGATTCTCGCCATTTCCTTCCTTTTCCCGGATGGACCAACTAGCCTGATCCACCGCTGTCCTGTGTTGACCCAGGCGCTTGGGCAGGCCAGGCAGTCATTGATTTGGAGCCAAAACATAATATTGGTTCTTCCCCCTCCGGTGCTCCCCCCCCCCCCCCCCCCCCCCAGTTCCTGTGGCACGTGCTTGTCTGACGCTGACAGACTAGCGGTGAGGTGTGTAGTACTTTGCATCATCTCCCTCCGTAGATCGGCACGGGGCATTTTTACGGATTCGTCAACGAACGGTTACCTGAGTGTTTTCGTCGTCATCGTTATTTTGGAAGGGTTATCAGTTTTTTCCATCCAGAAATGTGACATTGATGAAGAACAATGGGAAATCATGGCCACAAACATGTCTGAATGGATTCAAGTTATTTGCAAGGGAACAGAAGCTTATGAAAATGAAAAACGAAGCAGCCAAGTGGAAAAGCGTGCAGCAATAAAGGCCAGAACCAACTCTGCAGAGCGTTCCACTGAGTGTGCAGTTTGCAGCCGCCTGTGTGCATCAGACTGGCCTGAGATCCCACATGAGGGTACACAAATAAATAAAGTGTTAGGTTGGACTTTATCGACCACGATAGTCGACCAAATACATCAGTTTTTGCATCTAAAAAGACAAAGGAAAGGTTGTCCCATAACCCTGAGGTCGTATAGGAATGGGATGGTAGAGATCCAAGGAGTGGGATGGTAGAGACCAGCTTTTCTCAGGCCAGCATTGTAGTGTGGTCTAGTGCTTATCTCATCTTCCTAACCCTGAGCAGGACTCTGGTTCCCACTCACACACGCGGGCAAGCGCACACACGAGCGCGGGCGCGCACGCACGCACACACACACACACACACACACACACACACACACACACACACACACACACACACACACACACACACACACTCACACACACACACTCACACTCACACACACACACACACACACACACACTTTTTTTTTCGGGGGGGGGGGGGGGGAGGAGGAGGCTGGGGCGGTAATTTTGTCCCTCTCGAACAAAACTCGGAACGCGTACACTCAGAATGGAAGATTGGAGCTCCAGCTCAATCTTCTTCAGTTTGTTGTCTGCAATGGCAATGAATATAGCCATTCCTGCAGGCTTGAAGATTCCGTGCATCAGAAGTTAAAAAAGGTTTGAATAAATCTTTTGTCCAAAAGTATATAGACGGCATTTGTTGTAGGTTACTGAGGTTATGAATATCATGATACTGAAGTGGCTGTCTTAGTTGTCGTGTGTGTGTGTGTGTGTGTGTGTGTGTGTGTGTGTGTGTGTGTGTGTGTGTGTGTGTGTGTGTGTGTGTGTGTGTGTGTGTGTGTGTGTGTGTGTGTGCATTCTTTTGTTTGTTCGTTAATTCTTTTAATGTCTGTTGACAGAAGTTCTTTCAGACAAGGAACATTAATAGGACACTTTATGAGGACAGAAAAATTAGAGCACTTTGTCACAACAGGAGAGTTGTAGAGGAAAGACAGCACCAGGCAGACCCAGGGAGAAAATATTGGACGGACTTGCAGGATGGCTGAGGACAGAGAAGGAAGGAGATGTACTTGCAATGACAAGGGACAGATTCCTTTGGAGGGCCATGATCGCCAATGCCACGCGGCAGGGCACATGATGATGATAATGATGATGATGATGATGATGATGATGATGATGATGATGCACACAAGCACCCGTGCATATAATTTTATGCTCTTTTGATCAATATGGATCAATTCCCTTAACCGCTTGCCCATCCATCCCCCCCCCCCCCCCCCCCCCATTGTAAGTGAAATAAAATGCCCGGGACAAAAATGAATAGGGAACAAAGGCAGGCTAGTTCTGCATGGCTCACACGGCAGGGTGGTTTGTTCACACCGGCTTGTTCCTAGGTTAGATGTTGTTCGAGACTGCTGGTGATGGTTGAGGGTGACGGTGATGTTGGCGGATATCGTGGTGGTTAACGCTTTGACTCCCTCACCTTGTCCACCAGCTTCTTGCAGGCACTTAACCCTTTCACTTCCTCAACCCTGTCCACCTTTCTCTCCCTCACCCTGGTCCACCAGCTTCCTTTAGCTCCCTCACCTTATCAACCCTTTCATTCCCTCACCCTATCCACCAGCTTCGTACTTGAAGGTACTTAACCCTTTCAGTTCCCTCATCCCGTTAACCCTTTCATTCTCATTTTATCCACCAGCTTCCCGCTTGGTGATATTTCACCCTTCCTCTCCTAAACCGTATCCCAGCTTCCCTTCCGGCATGATGGTATCTAACTTAACTCTTTCTTTTTCTGCATGGTAGAGTTTAACTCTTTCTCTCCTTCACCCTATCCACCAGCTTCTTGCTTGGTGTATTTAACCCTTTCGTTTTCTCATCTTGGATATGGGGAATACGTGAAATAGTTTATTGAAGAAAAAGGAGTGACAGAGTTATCGGATAGAGAGAGAGAGTGAGTGAGAGGGTTGTTAGGTAGAGGGAGTGAGTGACAAGTTATTGGATATTGGGGGGATGACAGAATTATTGGATGGGGGGGGGGGGAGGGGAGATGACAGAATTATTGGAATTTGGATGAGAGGGAGGGAGTGACAGAATTATTGGATAGAGGGAGGAAGTGACAGAATTATTGGACGGAGGGAGGGAATGACGGAGTTATCGGACAGAAGGAATGAATGAAAGGGTTATTGGATAGAGGTGGGTAGTGACAGAATTATTGGATAGAAGGAGTGACAGAACTATTGGATAGAGGGAGGGAGTTACAGAATTATTGGATAGAGGGAGTGACAGAACTATTTGATAGAGGGAGTGACAGAATTATTGGATAGAGGGAGGATGGGACAGAATTATTGGATAGAGGGAGGGAGTGATAGAATTATTGGATAGAGGGAGGGAGTGATAGAATTATTGGATAGAGGGAGGTAGTGACAGAATTATTGGATAGAGGGAGGGAGTGATAGAATTATTGGATAGAGGGAGGGAGTGACAGAATTATTGGATAGAGGGAGGGAGTGACAGAATTATTGGATAGAGGGAGTGACAGAATTATTGGATAGAGTGAGGGAGTGACAATTATTGGATAGAGGGAGGTAGTGACAGAATTATTGGATAGAGGGAGTGAGTGACAGAATTTTTGGATAGAGGGAGGTAGTGACAGAATTATTGGATAGAGGGAGGTAGTGACAGAATTATTGGATAGAGGGAGGTAGTGACAGAATTATTGGATAGAGGGAGGTAGTGACAGAATTATTGGATAGAGGGAGGTAGTGACAGAATTATTGGATAGAGGGAGGTAGTGACAGAATTATTGGATAGAGAGAGGGAGTGACAGAATTATTGGATAGAGGGAGGTAGTGACAGAATTATTGGATAGAGGGAGGTAGTGACAGAATTATTGGATAGAGAGAGGGAGTGACAGAATTATTGGATAGAGGGAGGTAGTGACAGAATTATTGGATAGAGGGAGGGAGTGACAGAATTATTGGATAGAGGGAGGGAGTGACAGAATTATTGGATAGAGGGAGGTAGTTGACAGAATTATTGGATAGAGGGATGGCAGGACATAATTATTGGATGTAGTTCCTCATGGTCGACAGTTCAGATTAATTGGATATCACAGGTACTGGAGGACAAATCCTTTCAGTCACCGTAGTGACATTAATTTATTGGATCGTGGGAATACAGATTTTGACGAGAGGGAGATGACGAGTTCCTCGGACAGAATGGATTGAATAAACTTTATTTGATAAGGTAGGGAGTTTACAATTATTCCTATATAGTTATTGCGGTGATCAAATGCTACTGGATAGAGGGAGAGTGACAAATTACTGGAAGAGAGGAGTGACAGATTATGGATAGAGGAGGGGTGACAGATTTACTGGATAGAGGGAGTAGTGACAGAATTATTGGATATGGGAGGGAGTGACAGAATTATTGGATAGAGGGAGGGAGTGACAGAATTATTGGATAGTAGGGAGGGAGTGACAGAATTATTGGATAGAGGAGGGAGTGACAGAATTATTGGATGAGGGAGGGAGTGACAGAATTATTGGATAGAGGGAGGGAGTGACAGAATTATTGGATAGAGGGAGGGAGTGACAGAATTATTGGATAGAGGGAGTAGTGACAGAATTATTAGGATAGAGGGAGGGAGTGGACAGAATTATTGGATAGAGGGAGGGAGTGACAGAATTATTGGATAGAGGGAGGGAGTGACAGAATTATTGGATAGAGGGAGGGAGTGACAGAATTATTAGATAGAGGGAGGGAGTGACAGAATTATTGGATAGAGGGAGGGAGTGAAGAATTATTAGATAGAGGGAGGGAGTGACAGAATTATTGGATAGAGGGAGGGAGTGACAGAATTATTGATAGAGGGAGGAGTGACAGAATTATTGGATAGAGGGAGGGAGTGACAGAATTATTAAGATAGAGGGAGTGAAGAGTTATTGGATAGAGGGAGGGAGTGACAGAATTATTGGATAGAGGGAGGGAGTGACAGAATTATTGGATAGAGGAGGAGTGACAGAATTATTGGATAGAGGGAGGGAGTGACAGAATTACTGGATAGAGGGAGGAGTGACAGAATTATTGGATAGAGGGAGGGAGTGACAGAGTTATTGGATAGAGGGAGGGAGTGACAGAATTATTGGATAGAGGGAGGGAGGGACAGAATTATTGGATAGAGGGAGGAGTGACAGAGATTATTGGATAGAGGGAGGAGTGATAGAATTATTGGATAGAGGGAGGGAGTGACAGAATTATGGATAGAGGGAGGGAGATGACAGATTATGGATAGAGGGAGGGTGAGACAGAGTTATGGATAGAGGGAGGAGGCAGATTATGGATAGAGGGAGGGAGTGACAGGTTATCAGATAAGGGAGGAGAGGAAAAGGGTTATTGGAAGAGGGAGGAAAGTACAGGATTAGATAAAAGAAGGAGCGAGAAGGTTAAGGGTACGCAGATGTCAAGACAGACTTATGGATAAAGAGGGAGAACGACAGATTACATGATAGACGCCAGGGAGAGACCATTATGGATAAGAGAGGAGAGAAAGAGTTCATATCAGTAAGCAACGGCGACACACTTATGATAAGAGAGAGGTGAGTTAAGTAACAGCAGACAATTTACTGGATAAAGGGGAAGGAATAGACAAGTTACCGGGAATAACGCGACACACATTATTGATAAGAGAGGGAAATGAAAAGAATTAATAGCACCATGTGCAACGACCAATTATGGTTAAAGAGGGGAATGAAAGATACAGGATCACGTATCAACCGGCACCATGACAGAATTATTGATAAGAGGAGGGAATGAAAGAATTTATCACCATGAGAACTCACACAGGCTTATTGATAAAGAGAAGATGAAGAATGAAAGAAAGAATTATCACCATACGTCAACCTCCACCACACCTTATTGATAAAGAGAAGGAAAAAAAAAGAATAAGTATCACCCGTATCAACCGCCACCACACCTTATTGATAAAGAGAAGGAAATGAAAGAATCAAGTATCACCATAATCAACCGCCACCACACCTTTTTGGGATAAAGAGAAGGAAATGAAAGAATCAAGTATCACCATCGTCAACCCCACCACACCTTATTGATAAAGAAAAGGGAAAATAAAGAATAATTATCACTATCGTCAACCGCCACCACACCTTATTGGATAAAGAGAAAAAATGAAAGAATTATCACCATGTCAACCTCCACCACACCTTAT
>JAPXFY010000025.1:47629613-47634613 GCA_030674185.1 Monoplex corrugatus | reverse complement strand
CTAGGTGCGAAAATAATTGGAGAGAGAGAGAGAGAGAGAATTAAATGGTTTAATGGAGAAAGGAAAAGAAGGTTTAGAAATTGAATTATGGAAAAAACAGAGACGGTGGGTGTAGAAGTGTGTGTGTGTGCGGGGGGGGGGGGGGAGGAGAACAAGAATAGAGAAATCAGAGAAAATAAAGGAAAGGAGTGTGAGAAACAGTATACACGTATACGACTCGTCTGATTAACCCTTTAACTCCCGCACCTTGTCCACCAGCGTCCTGCATTGCCAACCACGCTAGCAAAGCAAACAACTTAACCTTTGATTCGTTCACCTTTTCACCTGTATGAAGCTGGTGGATAGGGTGAAGGAATCAAAGGGTTAAGTTTTTGCAGTTGCGTGGATAGGGTTCTAGAGTCAAAGGGTTAAGGGAGGAGAACGAGAAAACGGAAAAGAAGTTGACGATGGAGAAAGGATGTGAGAGAAAAAGAAAAGGGTGGGTGAAGGGGGAGGAGGAAAGGGAGTGAGTGAAAGAGGGAGTGAGTGAAAGATGAAAGAGTGTACAATAGGAGGGTAAAAGAGAAACACACGCTTTCTCTCTGTCTGTCTGTCTTCTGTCTCTTTTCTCTCTCTCTCCTCCCTCTCTCTTTCTCTCTCTACTCACACTACACGCACACACACATACAAACATACACACATCACACGCTATACACTTATGAAAAGACTAAATCAAGCACGAACGAACGAACACACACACACACACACACACACACACACGCGCACGCACATACGTCACACACACACACAGACACACACACAGACACACATTCATCACACAGTAACACTACACACTCACTACACACACTACACCACACATCAACACACACAACACACACACACACACACACTGGAACATACCTCCTCACACATAGACACATTTCATTTCCAGGTATTGACTGAACATTTTAATGACTTTTTACACGTTTCTAATCCATAGAGGGTCTAGACTAATAAATGTTCGCTATGTGATATATATTATATATATATATATATAAAATATATAATGTGTGTGTGTTGTGTGTGTGTGTGTCTATTGTCCTATCTCTTCTCTCTTATATCTCTTCTTTTTGTCTCTGTTCCCTCTCTCTCTGTGGATGTGTGTACATGTCTGTGTGTGTATGTATTGTATATAATATTATATAAATATACATACATATATACATAATGTTATGTATATAATATGATTATATATATATACATACATGTAGAGCGATACATACAACATAATACAACAATTATTACATACATACATGCATTGCATACATACATACATACAACATACATACATACATACATACATACATACATACATTGCATTGCATGCATACATACATACATACATCATACATACATACATACATACATACATACATACATACATACATACATACATACATACAACATACATACATACATACATACATAACATACATACATTTCACATAGCAAATAAACGAGAGAAGAGGATGGGAGTGGAACCGACTTTTTCAACATCTGTATTATTGCAAAAACTGCTAAGATAATTCTTTACAAAATGACAGACTGTTCTCAGTAGACTTGGTTGGCGTGAAGGTAGATCTCCTGTTTGATAGTCTGCCTGTGGGAGAAAATCACGCTCGCTTCGTGCATGTGGAGTCCGGTCAAGCCAGCAGTGTGTGAATGGATGCTTGATGCTGGCCAGGGTCAGGGAAAGCATCGCCACAAACGAGAGGAAGGAGATGGGCTTGTGTACTGGTCTACAAAGGTAAGGGGTTGGAACTAAACAGCAGGAAGACTGAAGTCATGGTGATCAGTAAAAAACATGAAATCCCCTCTGCAGAATGACAGCAAACGGCACAACCTTGAGACAGGTTGATAAATTTAAATACCTGGGAACGATCATTTCACCAGACGGCAGATGCACATCAGAAATAGCCAGCAGAATCGGCCAAGCCAAAACAACATTCAAGAAGATGACAAGCATTCTTACCAACAAATGCCTATCAATTAACATCAGGAAGAGAGTTCTTGGATGTTATATAGAACTAATACTATTGTACGGATGCGAGGCGTGGACAGTCAAACAAAGCCAGAACAAGATTGAGGCAGCCGAGATGTGGTTTCTAAGAAGGATGTTGAGAGTTCCATGGACAGCAAAGAAAACAAACGAGACAGTCTTGATGGAGGCAGACACAAGTAGATCACTTCATAAGGAAGATTAGGAAAAGACAGGCAACATTTATAGGCCATTTTATGAGGAAAGGGGATTTGGAGCACCTGGTCACAACGGGAAAGCTGGAGGGAAAGAGAGCACCAGGTAGACCCAGGGAGAAAATGCTGGACGGACTTGCAGAGTGGCTGGGGAAGAGGAGGGTGGGGGAGATGCTAGGGGCAACGAGAGATAGAGACAGATGGAAGTCCATGATCGCCAACGCCATGCGTCAGGGCACCTGATGATGATGATGAGGTTCTCCATTCTTGTCTGATCTTGGCCTACCTCTGTGTACCACGCCGTGTGTGTTTTCTTGACATTGTCTCCTACTGTTGGTCGCCAGGTATTCTTGGGTCTTCCTTTCTTGCGTTGTCTTTAAGGTGTCCATTGAAGGGCAGACCGCGTAATGTTACCCTGCTCTCTTCGGATGATGTGTCCACAATCCATCTCCAGCGCAAGATGATAGTGTCCATACTCTCTAGATTGTATCGGGCTAGTAATAGTCGGTTGGAGATGGTGCAGTATCGGAAGATTTGTATTGCTTTTCTGAGGTTGTTTGTGTGGAAGGTTGGTAGCTTGGTAAGGCCGCTTTCTGTCATGCTTCAGCATTCTGAGCCGCCAAGTAGGATGGAAAAAACGCAGGTATGGTTCAGTTCAGCTTGGTTTTGCTGTTGTGCGAGGATCCTTCAAACGTTGTTCAGAAACCCACGCTTGCTTGCAAGGTGATCGGACGTCTGAAGCAGTCTCCCCCCCCCCCCCCCCCTCCCCACCTTCTTTTATTTTTTTCAATTTTTTACCTTTATTCCAATCCGCACCTCTTAACCCGAGGAACCGTGCATTCACCGTCTCGAGTTCAGTGTCAGCCCGCAATATCAAAAAAGTGGCCTGTTCCCTGCCCGTTTGAATGTCTTCATCATTCTGGTGATATCAGTTTAACCCTTTGACTCCTGCACCCTTTCCACCAACTGCAAAAACTGAACCCATTGACTCCCTCACCCTGTCCACCAGGACCCTGCAGAAAGCTGGTGGATAGGGTGAGGAAATCAAAGGGTTAAGTTTTTGCATTGCTAGCATGGGTTTATGTGCAGACTTAAGGCATGTGCCACGGTCACCATACACATGGCACCTGTGACGTTAGTGCATATGAAATTCGTTCCGAGCGCGGAGACGTCATCTTGAGAAACTGAAACTGAAACTAGCATGGTTGGCAATGCAGATGCTGGTGGACAGGGTGCGGGAGTCAAAGGGTTAACTTAAAAGACCTTCTCCCCCCCCTCCCCATTTCAAGACTTTGCCAGCGTATAGGGTTCTGCGCAGGGTTAGGGAATATGCTGGACGATTGGTGGCGGAATTGCCCGAGTGCAGTAAACTCCTCTTTAGCAAACTGTGAACAAAATCCTAATTCCTTCTGTCTCCCTCTTTCATTCTCTTCCTCTTCTTCCTCCTTATTCTTCCAATCCTCTTCCTTCGCCTTCTGCTTCTTGCTCATCTAATGCTTCCTTTCTTTAATTTTACTTTCTAAAAGTTTTTGCCCGTATCATCATCACATCATCATCATCATGTGCCTTGCCGCATGGCGTTGGCGATCATGGCCCTACATACGAATCTATCCCTTGTTGCCGAAGCACATCTTCCACCTTCTCTGTTCCTCAGCCACCCTGCACGTCCGTCCAATATTTTCTCCCCTGGGTCTACCTGGTGTTCTCTTTCCCTCCAGCTTTCTTTTTTGTGACCAGATGCTCTATTTCCCTTTCCTCATAAAGGGCCTGTAGATGTTGCCTGTCTTTTCGTAATCTTCCTTATGAATGATCTTCTTGTGTCTACCTCCATCAAGACTGTCTCGTTTGTTTTCTTTGCTGTCCATAGAACTCTCTCAACATTCTTCATGGAAACCACATCTCGGCTGCCTGAATCTTGTTCTGGCTGTGCTTGTTGACTGTTCACGCCCCACAACCGTATAACAGTATCGGTTTTATATAACATTCAAGAACTCTCTTCCTGATGTTAATTGATAGGCTTTTGTTGGTAAGAATGCTTTACTCCTCTTTAGCAAACTCTAAACAAACTGCTAACTTTGATTGATTTTGGTTCAGTTTTTACCTTGACACAGACACCCACCTCAGGTGATATGGCCGACGGGGATGACCATCCCAGGGAAGTGGGGGACGAGGGACTTGTCTAATCCTATACTGACACCACCAGAACAACAATACTGCTAACTTCTTGTGTCTTCCTCTTTTATTCTCTTCCCTCTTGTTCTTCCACACGCGGTGTTAGCCCTGATATGGCTCTAGTGGTCGGCTGGGCTATAAGCAATATGAACTGAACTGAACTTCTTATTCCCCCTTCTTCCATGCCTCTTCGTTCTCCTTGCTCTTCTAATGCTTGCTTTCTTTAGTTTTATTATTATTTTTTATACTAAAAATTGTATCCGTTTTGTTTTCATCAAAGCAGTCAAAAAACACGGTTTTTTTTTTCTTAAAAGGTTGTATCCAAATCGAGATGTCATAAGCAAATGAAATGGTAGATATGAGTTTTTCTAGAGGGCTAGCATTATGAGGCGGCAGAACCAAGAAAATGTCAGTAACGACATGGGAGAAGCGTGTGTGTCGCGTTGTACTGGGACACTAGAAAGACTGCTGTAAGTCAACACCACCACACTGCCAAGCTAAGTTGACAGCACACAACACGCAGACACATGAAAAGCCGTTCCCCAATCTGCTTGCATGGGAATTACGTGATTCTTTTTTTTTTAAAAGTTTTTTTT
>JAPXFY010000025.1:47609613-47624613 GCA_030674185.1 Monoplex corrugatus | reverse complement strand
ATGGTCAGGCCACTCTTTCGTTCGCCATCTGTATGGTCAGGCCACTTCTAGCGATGAAGGTGACCGCTTTTCATCCAGTTCCTAGCCGCCTGCCCTGAGCTTTGGTGGTCAGAGGAGTTGTAGTCTACCATATCTTCTGTTGTTCCAGTTGATACAGGTGACATCGGAGCAGTATATGTTCATCTGGTCTTCTTGACCGCAGTGACAGGATGGTGATGGCGTTAGTTTGAAACTCGTAGTTCATACGGGCGTTGTCCTTTGCATATCCTCATCAGGACCATTCGCTGCTCACTGGACCAAAAGTGGTAGCCATCCATTTCTGTCCGTGCCTTAAGGAGTGATCTGATGATGCTTCTCTTGTGGCTGTAGCTGTCGCTGTTGTCTAATTAGTCTTCCTGGGCTCCTCTTTTGCTAGCCCATCTACCGTGTGACTTCTCAGAGTCAAATTGACAGACAGAAGAACAAACGATAGTGTGTTAAAGGAACTGACTGTCAAGTGCCA
Organism: Monoplex corrugatus; assembly: GCA_030674185.1. NCBI lineage: Eukaryota > Metazoa > Mollusca > Gastropoda > Littorinimorpha > Ranellidae > Monoplex > Monoplex corrugatus. The sequence goes on along the minus strand of JAPXFY010000025.1, from coordinate 47,624,111 downwards.
GCTGCTAACAGAGATCAACAAAAGAAAGCAGAAATACGAAGGCCATGCGATCAGAAGCACCAAAACAGAATTGATATCAACGGTCCTAGGGAAAAGTTGAGCGAGGAGAAGAAAGGGACGACCGCACACCTCCTCCATCAACAACATCGCTGAAGTCTGTGGTCTGGGGATCCAGGAGGTCGCCCACAGATGTCTTAATCGTGTTACCTGGAGAAAACTTATGACGTCAAGCATGGCTCTTACCGCCGATCCCGGCGAGGGAGAGAGATGAGATGAGATGAGATCTACCGTGTCGTTTCCTGATATCTGGCAGTAAGTGGGGATACATTGAAGATGTACTCTTGTTCTACTAACTCGCTGGAAGGCCTTGGGTCACTTGGGAGAGCTTGTCATTCTCCGGGGTCAGGAGAACAGAGAGGGCCTCTAAGAGGAAGGCTTTGAACAGTATGTGTCATCTGAGTTCTGAATCATGAAGGCTGCTTGCATGATGGTCTGCTTGGTAACTCATGTCGTTAATGGACAGGGTGAGGGAGTAAAAGGGTTAAGAATTAAAGGGTGGTGGTGGGGGAGATAGGGAGAAGGGGTGGGTGGTGAGGGAAAGGGTGGGTTGGCGTAGGATGGATGGGAGGGGGATAAATATTTATTAGGGCCATGAGATGAGCGAGCAATGTAAACGGTGGTAATAATAACACTTCATCGCAGACTCCAGGGCTGCGTGTGCCTCGCTAAAGTCAAGGCTTTTATCATGCAGCGCTTGTCTGTTGAGGTGGTAGCATGGTAGGTAGCTACGTGGGATTAGATGCCCCGTTGAGGAAGTTGAGTAAAATTTTGTTTTCGGTACAAGATGTATGTTTAAACGGTATCGTCGCATGCAGACAATATGCACGTGCAGACTGGCGCGCAAGAACGTGCATGCATGCATGCATATGTGAACGCTTGTGCCTTAGTAAGTGAGTCTACCTGATGCTCTTTTTTCCCCCATCGGTCCTTTCAAAATGATTGTGGGATTTTTCGGCCCCAATAGGCTCTTAGAGTTGAGTGTGCGGTTGGCTCACTGGGAAAACTGGGAGCATACAGTCGAGTCTTTACACTTCATGGATGCGTCACTGAGAGTGTTGGTCAAATCTCTTGACTAACGTCGTAGGTGTCTGTATGTCTCGGGCCTGGTTGACGCCAGGACATATTATAATAGTAAGCAGTATCAGTCCTGGGTGGAACTGTAGCGCGTCATGGTTATCATCCACATCTTCATCATCGTGATAGCTTCATGAAAACTGTCCCAGCTTCTGTGGCCAGTAAGATGGCGTAGAAATAATGGGATGGAGAGAGAGGGAAAGACAGAGAGAGAGAGAGACGGGGGGGGGGGGGGAGAGAAGGTGAGCAACACACACACACACACACAAAAACCACACAAAAAAAACCAAAAAAAAAACCCCTGCCTGATTGCGATGATCCTAAAAAACACAAATACAAATAGAAAACAGTTCTGGACGAAGAGGAAGAAGAAAAAAAGAGACCTGTTACGGAAACAGTAACAGAAGAGGCCAACACTACTGTGTGTGTGACGGACTTCCAGAATCATTGGAAGACAGATAAATTGCAGTGGTGAAAGCCGAAAGGAAACCACTGATAAGGGTGGTAGGGTATCCTGAACGCCAAATGCAAAACGAAAGTCTAATAGAATTCTGGAATGTGAGAACCAAGTATTTTTGTTGAAAAAGTATAAATGTTTTAAATTCATTTTCATTTTCAGTTTCTCAAGATGATTATTATAACGTCTCCACGCTCAAAATAGATTCCATTTGCATTGATGCCACTTGATGGAGAAGCATCAAAAATGGTCATGGTATAAGCCTTTATTTAGCTGCATGCAAGCCGTATGTGTTGGCAAGTTCTTGAGGTTCTACCCAGCGTGTGGCTTTTATATCTTATATTTGTATATTATGTCTGTTGTTGGAACAGTTTTGCCTAATTGTAATGCATGTGTATCTACATCTTTTTGTAAAACAAAAGCAACAAACAAACAGGAAAAAAAAACACCCGAAACGAATGAAAACACAACCAGCCGCTTATAGCTTAGCATAAAAGTATCTCATCAGAACATACCAAGACTTAGAAAGGACACTTCGTATAATTGAGAAGCATAAAGGCAAATGACTTCTTATAGACTTCAAAAAGAACCTAAATGTCTTAATGTTTTCTTAGTAAAAAAAAAATTACTTCAAAAGAACAGTCTTAGTGTTTTCTGATTAAAAGGACTTAAAAGGAACCTAAATGTCAGTATTTTCTTACTAAAAAAAAAAAAGACAAAAAGAACCCATATGTCTTAGTGTTTTCTCACTAAAACAAACAAACACACAAACAAACAAACAAAAAAGGACTTTTAAAAGAAGCATGACCGTTCAGTAATTCACGCCTTACTGCTTATCGCAAATGTCTCGCCTTGGGGAAATATGTGTCAAGTGTTCCAGTTTATTTGACTTCAGGAAGGAAACTTGACCAGCATGCCACACTGACTGCATGACTTCATTTCATCCGTGAACGTCCTTCCAGCGCAGCGCAAGCCAATGAAACCAGGTGGCTGCGCACCGGACTGGAAACCTGTGTAGGTAAACCAGTCTCGGTCACAAATGGTGCAGGTGCACTCAGCCACCAAAAAGTGAAACTTGTAAATTCTGAAACCAAATAAATAAACAAACAAATAAATAAATAAATAAAAAAAATAAATGAAAACTAAGAATGAAAAAGAGCCTGTTGAAAGTTTAATTCTGTTGCAAAAGGTTGAAAAATCCATCAAAGTTTGATTTTGAAGCAAACATTTATCAATCACTAACCAGACACACACAAAAATAGCATCAGATTGTGTCATTTAATATAACAAGACAAGACAGGCGTAAATTTTGGCTAAACTACTCCTTATCGAGCGTATACAAAAGACTACATGTACAAAGAAAAAATACACAAAACTTAGTGAAAAAACAACAACAAAAAAGACAAAAAACAAAAACAAAATAAAAAACAGTAGGGGACTTCTCTGATGTTTCGTTCAGTAGAAGTAAATTTGCACCGGTCTTGTTTTGTTGTAGACTCCCGCACCCTGTCCACCAGCATCCTGCATTGTCAACCATGCTAGCAAAGCAAAACTTAACCCTTTGATTCCTCACGATATCCACCAAGCTTAGGATGAGGGAATCAAAGGGTTAAGTTTTTGCAGTTGGTAGATAGGGCGCGGGAGTTAAACGGTTAACTACGCGTTTCTGCTTTTGTATATTTCTGGTTCCTGTTCGAACGCTGGAGTCACTTTGGTTGAATCAATTACCAGTCTGAAGAGTTAAGTAGTCGGTCAGTTGTTTAGTTCATCTAATATTATGATCATGAAAGTCTGTGTTTAAATTCTGAATGTTTTCTTTACCATGCAATCCTACAACAGAAAACTCATATTTTGCTATAGGTGGGTGGGGGTGGGTGACAACCAGATATAATTCAGCTTGATACGAAAAAGAGTTCAGGATACGGCCATAGACTTCTCTCTGTCTCTCTCTGTGTCTCTCTGTCTCTCTCTCTTCTGTCTTCTGTCTCTCTCTCTTTCTTCTCTTCTCACCGTTTGTCTCTCTCTTTCTCTCTCTCTCCCCTCACCGTCTGTCTGTCTGTCTGTCTCTCTTCTCTCTCTCTCCCCTCACTGTCTGTCTGCTCTTCTCTCTCCCTCACGTGTCTGTCTGTCTTCTCTTTTCTCTCTCCCCTCACTGTCTGTCTTCTCTCTCTCTCTCTCCCCTCACTGTCTGGTCTCTCTCTCTCTCTCTTCTCTCTCTCCCCTCACTGTCTGTCTGTCTATCTCTCTCTCCCACACTTTCTTCTTTTCTCTCTCTCCCTCACTGTCTGTCTCTTGTTCTTTCTCGCTTCTCTTTCTCGCTCTCTCTTTCTCGCTCTCTCTCTCTCTCTCCCCTCACTGTCTGTCTGTTCTGTCTCAACATACAAACACACGCGCGCGCGCGCGCGCGCGCTCACACAATGCACAAAATGCGAACGGCTTTTTGCAAGTCAGCACATTAACTCTTGGGAAACGTGAAACCGTTTGGTATCTCGTACTTTGATACAGCGACTATCACGTTCAGTGCTTGTACTGTGCTTGTTGTCAATACTGCTATGATGGATGACTTCCTCCGCTTGTGTCATTCTACACGGTTGTTCTCTCTCTCTCTCTCTCTCTCTCTCTCTCTCTCTCTCTCCTCTCTCTCTCTCTCTCTCTCTCTTTCTTCTCTCTGTCTCTCTCTTGTCTCTCTGTCTCTTCTGTCTCTGTCTCTCTCTCTCTCCCTCTTTTCAGTGTTTTCTCTCTCCCTCTCTCTGTAAGTCTGTCTCTCTCGTCTGTCTGTCTGTCCTCCCCCCCCCTTTTTTTGTGTGTGTGTTGTTTTTGTTAATATAAAGAGAGTTAAACAGCAGATTGTAAGTTGACCTATGTGCTTACATCTATACCGTTGGAAAGAAATTATTTCTTTCGTTTCTCGTCTTCCCCCCCCCCCCTCTCTGTCTCTTCCCCTCTCTCTGTCTCTTTTCCCCTTCTCTCTCTCTCCCCCTCTCTCTGTGTCTCTGTCCCTCTCTCCTTTCTCTGTATCTGTCTGTCACTTTTCTGTCTTTTCTGTCTGTCTGACTTTCTGTCTGACTCTCTCTTTCTCTCTCTCTCTCTCTCTCTCTCTCTCTCTCTCTCTCTCTCTCTCTCTCTCTTCTTACAGTGCTTCGTGCAATATTGACTTTAAACTAACTGCAACTGGTTTCAATAGAAATGTCGCGACCAGTTTCCCCAGCAACGTTAAACATATGACTTAAAAATCTGATTCACGTCAAGCTTGTGATAAGAACTTTTGCATGTTTAGATTTCAGCTGTACACAGCAGTCTGTCTACATGCACATACAGACTGGACCCTGGTTACCTGGTTTTGGTACACTTGTCGTTCCCTCATTGTCACACCAGAAGAAGAAATTAGATATTTGGACAGCTCAGTGCTCGGTGTTTATTTGTTTTAACTTCCTTAAAACTCACGTTTAAGCGTAGTTTTCTTTTCCTTTTTTTCCCCCCATGTTGAAATATTGTGTATGTTTTGAAAACTTCATTAAAACTCATGTTTAAGAGTAAGTTTCCTTTTTTTTTTTTTTTTTTTTTTTGCTGTTGAAGTAATGTGTATGTTTTCAAACGGTTATAACCCTCTGGTACAGCTCTACGCAGTCGGCTGGGCTTTAAGCAAAAATAACAATAACAAGCGTAGTTGTAACCTTGACATTTGACCGATCTGACCAAAACTACCGGCAGTTCATATTACTACCGCACCGCTTCTTTGTCAACTAAAGTTTACTAAAAATCTGTCACAGAGAGTCACACACAACACACACACACACACACACACACACACACACACACACACACACACACACACACACACACACACACACACACACACACGCACGCACCACCACGCACACACACAGAGAGAGAGAGAGAGAGAGAGACGAGAGAGAGAGACAGAGAAACAGAGGAAGACAGAGAACAGACAGAGAAAAAGAGACAGAGAACAGAGAGACCCAGACAGAGAACACAGAGAGACAGACAGAGAGAGACACAACACAGAGAAAAAGAGAGAGAAAGAAACAGAGCCAGAGAGAGAGAGAGACGACAAGAGGAGAGAGAGAGAGGCGAACAGACGAGAGGAGAGAGAGAGGAGACAGAGAGACGGAGAGAGAGAAGACAGAGAGAGAAACAGAGAGAGAGAATGCAAGAGACAGAGAGAGAGACAGACAGAGAGAGACAGAGACACAGACAGACAGAGACAGAAAAGAGATGGAAAGTAGATTGATACTGTGGCTTGACGGTGGTTGTTTTTTGTTGATGTTGTTTTCTTATGTGTGTCAGAGGTGGTGGTTTTGTTGTTGTTGTTGTTGTTGTTTGTTTTTTTTAAATGCCACGCCGATTGTGATCACGTAAATTATTGCGTCCATCCCTACGGAAACGCAGGACTGCCGAGTCTGTCATTTAGCCAGAGGTATGGCACTCAGAAATACGTGACCCACAAAAATCGCACTGCCTGTGTTGTGTTCTTGAAGGTTGTGCTAACGTGGCATGGATAATGTCAGCCTTCAAGCCCGGCCCCACCATTTCTGATTCGGAGACGAGGACGTTTTTTTGTTTTTGTTTTTTTGTTTTTTTGTTTTAAAGGATCATTGCTCTCAGGGAGGTTACCTTTGTGCTCATCTTCCCCCCCCCACCATTTTCTACGCCACCTTAATGGCCACAGAAGCTGGCAGTTTTTTTTTTTTTTTTTTTTTTAATTTTTACTTTTTGTTTTGTTTTTTTGTATGCGATGTGATGTCGATGACGATGATAATCATGATGCTTTGGAGTTCCATCTAGGTAGGACTGAGACTGTGTGACAGGGCTCTACTCTACGCTTACTGTCATGATATATCCTTGGCGTCACCAGGCCCGAGAGATACAGACACCTGCGGTGCTGGTCAGAAGATTTGAGCAACACCCTCAATGACGTATCTTGAAATGGATGAGACTCGACTGTGTGGTCCTAATCTTCCCAATGAGCCCATAACACGCCCAACTCTGTGTAGGAGCCGGTTAGAACCGAAAAATCCCGCAATGTTTTTTTTTTTTTTTTTTTTTTTTTTTTGGAAGGGACTGAAAAATGGGAAAGCTGGAGGGAAAGAGAACACCAGGTAGACCCAGGGAGAAAATTTTGGACGGACTTGCAGGGTGGCTGAGGACAGAGAAGGTGGAAGATGTACTTGTTTCGACAGGGATAGATGCATATGGAGGGCCATGATCGCCAACACCATACGGCAGGGCACATGATGATGATGTGATGATAGGGATTCGAACCCACAACCTTTCAATCGGTAATCCGTTGCGCTAACCACTCATCATCATCATCAGGTGCCCTGCCGCATGGCGTTGGCGATCATGGACTTCCATCTGCCTCTATCTCTCGTTGCCCTAGCATCTCTTCCACCCTCCCCATCCCCAGCCACTCTGCAAGTCCGTCCAGCATTTTCTCCCTGGGTCTACCCGGTGCTCTTTTCCCTCCAGCTTTCCCGTTGTGACCAGGTGCTCCAAATCCCCCTTCCTCATAAAATGGCCTATGAATGTTGCCTGTCTTTTCCTAATCTTCCTTATGAGTGATCTACTTGCTAACCACTACACCATGGCAATTGGTCGGAGACGAGGACTTACGGGGCCAGTTACTCGACAAAATATCAGTGTATTTTGACTTCCGTGGGAGACGTGCTTGTCACAGCTGCACGGTCGTTACATGTCTTATTGTTTTGGGGTTGTGTGGAACGATCGCCTTCGTTGAGATGGTTCGATGTTTTTCTTTCTCATTTGGTAGTGGCTTGCTTCTTCGGTAAATCGCTTGCCTGTGTGCCTTGAGGGTGGAATTTCTGAGTTAACCCTTCGACTCTTTGCACCCTATTCCTGCACCTTATCCACCGACTGCTGCAGGAAGCCGGTAACGCGGTGGATAGGGTGAAGGAGTGAAAGGGTTAAGTTTTTGCTTTGCTAGCATGGTTGACAGTTTGGGATGCTGGTGGACAGGGTGCAGGAGTCAAAGGGTTAAAGGAATTTCTTACCTTAGGGTCGTTGGTTTTGTCGTTTTTTTTTATTTTATTTTATTATTATTTTTATGTTTCTTTTTCTTTCTCCTTCATCTCTGTCTGTTTGTCTGTGTTTGTGTGTGTCTGTCTCTCTCACTCTGTCTGTCTGTCTGCGCCCCTCTGTCTCTGCGCCGTCCTCTCTCTCTGTCTCTTTCCTCTCTCTCTCTCTCATCTCTCTCTCTCTCTCTCACCTCTCTCTCTCTGCTTCTCTGCGCCTTTCTCTTTCCCCCTCTCTCTCTCTGAGGACACACACATCACACTCTCTCTCTCTCTCTCTACCTCTCTTGCTTCTCTGCGCCTCTCTCTCTCCCCCCCCCCTCTCTCTGTCTCTCTGGGACACACACATACAGTATGCTCCACCGTCACCACCTTCACCATCATAGGTGTATTTTTATTTGTGTGTTTTGTGTTTGTGTGTGTTAGCTCACGTCTGTTGATGCAGACTGGTGTGTGTTGTGTGTGTGTGTGTGTGTGTGTGTGTGTGTGTGTGTGTGTGTGTGTGTGTGTGTGTGTGTGTGTGTGTGTGTGTGTGTGTTTCTCGCTTGGTTGGGTTCCACTCAGGTGTGCATTAGGACGGATATATATATTGTATGCACATAATACCCTGCGGTCGGCGCTTTCAGTTGTAGGCCTACAAAAAGATTTTTTTTTTTTTTTGGACAGTGTGTTGTGTCGCGTTTGGTTCTATTTGAGGAAATGTGATTTAGCTGTGCTGTGCTCATGTGTGGTGTGTTGTGGTGTGTGTGTGTGTGTGTGTGTGTGTGTGTGTGTGTGTGTGTGTGTGTTGTGTGTGTGTGTGTGTGTGTGTGTGTGTGTGTTCGTTCGTTCTTTGATTTAACGTCTTTTCACTATAAGTGGTATTAGACGGGGAGGAGGGGGGGGAGGAATAAATATAATAAAATGTAGAACGATAGTTAAGCGGGTTGGATTGGGGCAGAGGGGGATAGAGTAAAAAGACATAAATAGGTGGAGAAAGGATAAATGGTGTGTGGTGAAGTGGTGTGGGTGATGTGTGTGTGTGTGTGTGTGTGTGCGGCGTCGTGGTGTCGAGCGCGCGCGTGTGCCTGAATACCATTCAATTGTTTGTGTATGTTGATCGGTCTCACATTCTCACATGTCACGTGTGTGTGTGCGTGTGCGTGCGTGGTGCGTGCGTGTGTGTGTGTGTGTGTGTGTGTGTGTGTGTGTGCGTTTGTTCGTTGTTTGATTTAATTATGAGTGATATTAGACGGGAAAAGGGTTTGGGGGATGAGAGCTGGGCGGATATGCGTGTGTGTTGTGTGTGTGTGTGTTCTCTCTCTCTCTCTCTCTCTCTCTCTCTCTATCTGTCTCTGTGTGTGTGTGTGTGCGCGGCGCGCTTATGTGTGTATCCGCACGCACATATGATGTTGTTCTGTGCTTGCGTGTGTGTGCACGAGCTCGTGCGTGGTGTGGGGACGTGCAGGCTTCTGGTTTTTTGTTTTGTTTTGTTTTGTTTATTGTTTGTTTTTCCTAACCGATGGGCTGCCTGGCTGACAAATTGCATGTGTGCCTGCAGGAGGGTGTAGATACGCACAGTGTATGTGTGTGTGTGTGTGTTGTGTGTGGAGAGAGAGAGAGAGAGAGAGAGAGTTAGCGTGACCCACCAAAAAGTGGAAACAAAGAAAGAAAGAAGATCCAGTTTGGGGTCTGTAAGTCAACATAATATTGCTTTTAGAATATTTTTTTAAAAAACGTTAAAATCCTCCGCAGGCCCACCCCCTTCCCGTTTCCTCTCCTGCCACTTCATCCACCTCGCGCACACGCACAACACGACACGACCAAGCACACGCGCATTTACACATTTACACACGCACGTACACACACACACACACACACACACACACACACACACACACACACACTCTCTCTCTCTCTCTCTCTCCTCTCTCTGTGTCTCTCTCTCTCTCATTCTCTGTCTCACTCCTCTCTCTCTCTCCTCTCTCTCTTCTTCCCCCTCTCTCTCAAACTCTCCTGCGTGAATAGACATTACATGTAAAAACCAACACACACACACACACACACACACACACACACCACACACAAAGACAAACACACAATCTCACACACAGCACACACTACACACCACACACAGACAAACACACACGCACACGCACACACGCGCGCGCACGCACGACGCACGCACCACCACGCACACCACACACACACACACACACCACACACACACACACCACACACCACCACCCCACACCACACACACACACACACACACACACACAACACACACACACACACACACACACACACACAAACACACACACACAGAGCAAGGGCGGAGAAACAAGGCACCCAAACATCTCACCCCTTCATAACCACTAGTAAATGGAGCTGTTATGAGGCAGCAGAAATGAATACACAAATATTGTTTAATTTGTCTTCGGGCACTCCGCCAAGTTCGTCTGATTGAGTGCGCTTGGGAAGCGACGGGCACGCTTTTCTTTCTGGCCCTTCTGAACTTAATTAAAACATTATGATAACTGTTCTTCTTCTTCTTCTCCTCTTCCTCCTCCTCTTCCTCCTTCTTTGTTGTTGCTGTTCTTCTTCTTCTTCTTGATCTTCTTCTTATTCTTCTCCTCCTCCTGTTCTTGTGGTTGTTCTTGTCCCTCTTCTTGTTCTTCGTGTTCTTGTTTTTCTTCTTCTTCTCCTTCTTTTTCTTCCTCCTCCTTCTCCTCATCTTCCTACTCCTCTTCTTGTTCTTTTTTGTTGTTGTTGTTATTGTTCTTCTTTTTTTTCTTCTTCTCCTCCTCCTCCTCCTTCGTCGTCGTCTCTTCGTCTCTTCTTTTCTTTTTCTTTCTTCTTCTTTTTCTTCTTTCTTTTTTCTTCTTCTTCTTTTTCTTTTTCCTCCTCCTCCTCCTCTCTTCTCCTTCTCATCCTTCTCGTCCTCTTTCTTTTTTTTTGTTGTTGTCGTTGTTCTCCTTCGTCTTCTTCTTCGTTTTTCTTCTTTCTCTTCCTCTGTCTTTTCCTTTTTCTTTTTCGTCTTCCTCCTTAATGCAATGAAGAGTCATTATGATACCGCACTAAAAAGAACTGTTTGTCGGATTCTTCCAGATCTGTCGGTTGTGTGCCAAAGTCTGAGTCTCTGGAAATGGTTCCGTGTTTTTTCTCGGAATGTATTATGTGATATGTTCGAGTGAAGGATATGGGTATACATGCTCACACTCACCCCACCACACCCATGGCTCTGCACACGAGCGTATACATAACCACACGCACGCGTATGCGTGTACTAGATCTCTGTCTGTCTGTCTGTCTGTCACACACACCACACACACACCACACACGCACAACGCACACACACACACACACACAACACACACACACACACACACCCCTCTACTGTTTATTTGGGGTTTGTTTGTTTGTGTTTCCCTCCCCCTGTCTAACATTACCCACAGCGAAAAACGTGAAATGAAAGAACCAACAACCCAAGGCCCATACAAAATACACGTGTCCAGGAAACATTTATTATATAGGCCAGTCAGTCAAGCTGCGGAGAAAGTGTGCATGGCTGAGTCCAACTTGTAGCCCACTTGTACTTTGTCATGGCCACACGGCCATCAATCTTATGATTATGTCCGGACAGGTTTTGCTGGCCTGTTGCAACTCGTTTTATACCTTGATGCACTGCCATTTTCAACTTGCCTGAAATGCTTTTGATGGTGGCGAGTGATCAGATCATGTGTGTGTGTGTGGTGTGTGTAGTGTGTGTGTGTGTGTGGTGTGTGTGGTGTGAGTGTGTGTGTGTGTGGTGTGTGTTGTGTGTGTGTGTGAGAGAGAGAGTGAGTGTGTGTCTGTGTCTGTGTGAAGACTCAACGGTACGATTGAGTGTGAGTGTGAGATGAGAGAGAAAGTGTGTGAGAGTGGCTATTTGTGTTTGTGTGTATCATTGTATGTATGTAATATGTGCTGTGTGTGTGTGTGTGTGATTGTGTATGTGCGCGCGCGTGAAGACTGCAACTGATGTAGTGCGTGTGTGTCTATGTATGTGAGAGAGTGAATGAATGTGTGTGTGTGTGTGTGTCGTGTGTGTTGTTGTGTGTGTGTGTGTGTGTGTGTGTGTGTGTGTGTCACTGTGAAACTCTATCTCTCTCTCTGTCTGTCTGTCTGTCTCTCTCTCTCTGTTTCTCTCTCTCTCTGTCTGTCTGTATGTCTGTCTGTCTCTCTCTCTCTCTGTTTCTCTCTGTCTCTGTCTGTATGTCTGTCTGTCTGTCTCTCTCTCTCTCTCTGTTTCGTCTCTATCAGTCTCTGTTTCTGTCTCCTTCTGTTTCTGTTTCTCTCCGTCTCTGTCTGTCTGTCTCTTTCTCTCTCTCCTCCCCTCCTCCTCTCTCTCCGTCTTCTGTCTTTTTTCTCTGTGTGTGCGTGCCTTCCCACCTTTCTCATTTCTAATCTCTCCCAACAGAAAGGACAGCCGTAATGAAAAGGGGTATCCAACTAGTCATAATTGTGCCACTTAACCTGTGTCACTTGCATGTTATACCCCGCAGGTAAATATAGATCCCCCCCCCCCCCTTATAGTTACAATTACAACACACAACACACAGACATACGTACACACACACACTGACACACACTCGCGCGCGCACACGTGCACTTACACACACGCTCATGCACACACACACACACACTTACATACCCTCACACACACGCGCGCACCACACACACCACAGACACACATACACACACACGCACACACACACACACGCACACACACAACACACACATGTACAGACATTACACACCCGCAGATACACACATACCCACTTCACACGCGCCGCGCACATGCACTCACACACACACACACACATTACTCGCGCACACACACACCCACATACACACGCACGCACGCACGCACACATATGCCAGTACATGCACGCGCACATACATCCACGCATGAGCACACTCAGGCACGCACAGACGGGTACGTCAGAGTGTGAGACTGAGAAAGAAAGTGTATGAGACTATGTGTGTGGTGTGTGGGTGTGTGTGTGCATGTATATTGTATATGCGAAGAACGCGTACGTGTGTGCGCGTGCATGCATGCATGCGTGAGTGTATTTTAGTGTCAGTGAGTGTGTCCGTGCGTGTGCCTGTTCTTGCGTGTGTTCGTGCGTGTCTTGACCCCCTTTATTCTCCTTATAAAACAGACACCGTCACATCAGTGTCACCCCTTCACCTCCCTCCCTTTACCTTAAGGCAGTTGTATCAGTGACCCATTGACGTACATGGACATTCCCCTGGGGGACGAGAGGTCTGACTGAAGACTGCAGGGAGAACAAAATAACATCAAGCTGTCAACACCACTGTTCCACAGCTTCGTCAGGAAGTCAGCCCTGTTTAGCAGCAATGGAACACTTTTTTCCTCCCTGCCACTTCCTTTTAATTAGAAAATAAATAATTAAAAAAATAAAAAAAAAAGAAGAACGAAAAAACAAAAAGAAAGAGTAGGATTCAGGTCAGTGTGTGTGTGTGTGTTGGTTTTTGTGTGTGTGTGTGTTGTGTGTGTGTGTGTGTGTGTGTGTGTGTGTGTATGGTGTGTGTGTGTTTTTTGTGTGTGTTTTTTATGTGTGTGTGTTTTGTGTGTGTGTGTGTGTGTGTGTGTGTTGTGTGTGAAAAATTGTATTCTTTGGTTAGGTACTATCAGCAAAGAGATTAGTACCTACCGTAGGTACTAATTCTCTTTGGTATCTACTACCACCTAAATTTGTGCTCTGGTCTGTCGTTACTTTTGATGAACTGTGTTTATGTTGCATTTATGTGTTGGTGGTGTTTACCCAACTATGTTTACACTGCATTACTGTATTGACAACACTCCTCCCCTTTCGGACTTGGAAGATAAGCAAGGGCGTTCTCGTTGTGTGTTTTGTGTGTGTGTGTGTGTGTGCGCGCGCGCGTGCGTGTGTGTGTGTGTGCGTGCGTGCGTGTGTGTGTGTGTGTGTGTGCGCGCGCGCGTGCGTGTATGTTGTATGTATGTGTTGTGTGTGTGTGTTGTGTTGTGTGGTGTGTGTGTGTTGTGTCTTGCTGTGTGTGTTTGTGTTGTGTATGCGTGTGTGTTGTGTTATGTGTGTGTGTGTGTGTATGTGTGTTGTGTGTGTCTGTGTCTGCGTTGTGTGTAGTGTGGTCTGTGTGTGCGCCTATGTGTGCGTGCGTGCGCGCGCGCGTGTGTGTGTGTGTGTGTCTGTGTGTGTGTGTGTGTGTGAGAGAGAGAGAGAGAGAGGTTGTTTTCTTAATGAAATCATCGATGTAATTTTAGTCCGTATTTTGAGCCACTGAAACGAAACACCAGGTATCCTCAGCAGGTTTTTTTTTACTTATCTATTTATTTATTTATTTGTTCACTTAATATGTTTTTATTTATCGTCCGTTTATGGACGAATTTGTTCACAGATTTGCGCTGAGCTGACACATCTTTGTTATAATGATAGCATCCGTCTTTCTTGGTTCTTGTGTGGTGGATGAGGGGTGTAGACGATAGAACAAGGAGAATAGTGAGTGTCACCTCCTTCATCTGTTGGAATATTGGCTTTAGTCCTTTGTTGGGATAAAATGTTATATTTCACTTAGGGCTCCATTTGCTGGGCAGCTGTGGAATTTCTCGGCCGTTTCTGGATGGGCTATGACCTTTTTTTCCTCTCTCTGTCTACGTCTCTGTTGTCTGTCTCTGTCTGTCTGTCCCTGTCTCTCTGTCCCTGTCTCTCTGTCCTTCTCTCTGTCTGTCTGTCCTGTCTGTTCTGTCTCTGCCACTGTCTGTCCCTGTCTCTCTGTCTCTGTCTGTTTGTCTCTCATCTTGCCTAGTCCTGTCTGTCTCCTGTCAT
>JAPXFY010000025.1:47554613-47604613 GCA_030674185.1 Monoplex corrugatus | reverse complement strand
ATCCCCCTTCCTCGTAAAATGGCCTATAAATGTTGCCTGTCTTTTCCTAATCTTCCTTATGAGTGATCTACTTGTGTCTGCCTCCATCAAGACTGTCTCGTTTGTTTTCTTTGCTGTCCATGGAACTCTCAACATTCTTCTTAGAAACCACATCTCGGCTGCCTCAATCTTGTTCTGGCTTTGCTTGCTGACTGTCCACGCCTCACATCCGTACAACAGTATTGGTTCTATATAACATTCAAGGACTCTCTTGCTGCTGTTAATTGATAGGCATTTGTTGGTAAAAATGCTTGTCATCTTATGGTGATTGTAGACGTAAATAAGCCCCCCCCCCCTCTCCCCTCCCCCCCTCCCCCCCCCCCCCCTGTTTCCGTTTCTTCTTAACAGGAATGGTTATTCTCATCGACCGTATCACCTGAGCTTGGGTGCTGACGCGAAACTGAATCTAACAAATCAACATCGACACGTGTTCATTCGTGAAACAGGTTGTGATTGAGCTTAGCGGTGCTGACTCAGAACCGATCGACGTAAAGTGAATAAAAAAAGAAAATCACAAAGGATTAGTTGCACCCCGCGGGTGTTAAAGACGTGTGTACGTATTGCATAGACTTTGTGTGTGTGTGTATGTGTGCACATGACTGATTTAATGCCTTTCTTTTTTCCCAATCCCTTTCCATAGACAGACAGACAGACACACAGGCAGGCAGATACACACACACACTTACACACGCACGCACATACACACACGCACACACGCGCGCGCGCGCACATACACACACAGACACACGCACACACACACACATACACACACACACACAAACAGACACACACACACACAAACAGCACACACCACACACACACACTTACACACGCGTGCGCGCATACACACACACACACACACACCGTCTGTAAAAATACGCACACATTAACACACACACACACGCACGCACGAACAACAACACACACACACACACACACACACACACACACACACACACACACACACACACATTCTGTCTCTAAAAACACACATTAACACACACACACACGCACGCACATAACACACGCACGCACGCGCACATCACTTGCGCACACACACACACTCACTCACACACACATACGCGCACCGCACACCACACGCACGCACACACACACACACACACACACACACACACACACACACACACACACACCACACACATACACATCACATTCTGTCTCTAAGAATACATATACATTAATTTAACGCTAACACACTTACACGTACACACACACACGTACACACACACGTACACACACACACACACACACACACACACACACACACACACACACACACACACACACACACACACACACACACCGCGCACGCACGCACTCCGAAATATTTGCAACGACAAAAACGTGTAGTGTATTTGACCCTCGATGAATTATCTGTTCTTTGTAACGTGATTTGGGTCTGACAGTTTATAATTTAGAACACAAGTGGTAGTCTTTTTGTTTTCTTTTATTTGTATTTGTTGTTCTAGTTTAGAAACATAATTGATGGTGTGTTTTTCGGTCTTGTGTTTGTTTGTTTTCCAGTCTTCCCCGAATAGTTAATAAACGTAATAATGACACACATACACTCTGTGTGTGTTGTGTGTGTGTGTGTGTGTGTGTGTGTTGTTGTTGTTGTTGTTGTTGTTGTTCTTGTTCTTGTTATTGTTCTTGTTATCTGTTCTTGTTCTTGTTCTTGTTTGGGGTTGGGAGACGGAGGGGGAGAGTATTATTGTACCCGATTATATTTCCCTGACACTTAATGTTTCCAAAATGATTAGGTTACTGTTACTTTGATTAGTTTTGGTGATATTTTGATTTGTTTTTGTTTATGGGTGGGTTTTTCGTTTATTTGCTTTGGTCGTTGGTGTTGTTTTTTGGTTATGTTATATTTGTGTGTGTGTGTGTGTATGCGTGCGTGTGTGTGTATGTTTTTTTTTGGAGAGGGGGGAGGGGCGGGTGTTTTGTACCTGGTGTGTTAGACAGGTGTGTCAACAAGGCTAAAAAGTGTTGTAAGTGCTTAGGATTAGGTCCGCCAGCCAAGTCGCAAGATCAAGATCAAGAGCTCTTGTGCTGCAACATTTGAACGGGCAGGCGACTTGTGTGTGTGTGTGTGTGTGTGTGTGTGTCTTGTGTGTTGTGTTGTGTGTGTGTGGTGGTTTGTTGTTGTGATGGTTGTGAGTGTGTGTGTGTTGTGTGTGTTGTGTGTGTGTGTGTTGTGTGTTTCTGTGTGTGTGTGTGTGTGTGTTGTGTGTGTGTGTGTGTGTTGTGTGTTGTGTGTGTGTGTGTGTGTGTGTGTGTGCTCCTTCGTGTATTTAATGTATGCTAGTACACCGGGTCGGCTCTGTTTTGATTGTCACTGCACGTATTGCAGTGTGTGTGTGTTTGTTTATTTCTGTTGTGTGTGTGTTTTGTTTCTCTCTCGTGTTGTTGTGTGTGTGTGTGTGTGTGTGTGTGTGTGTGTGTTGCAGTGCTCGTTCGTGTTTCTAATGAATGCTAGGTACACCGGGATCGGCTTCTGTTTTGATTGTCACTGGCACGTATTGCAGTGTGTGTGTGTGTTTGTTTCTGTGTGTGTGTGTTTGTTTTCGTGTGTGTGTGTGTGTGTGTGTGTGTGTGTGTGTGTGTGTGAGAAAGAGGTTTTTGTTACAATGGTGCCAGCTGGGGGTTTTTTTTAGTTGTAGCGTGAATGTCTTTTGTGCGTATGCAGTCGGGTCTTCGTGTGTTTGTGCATGTGTTAGTAAGTGTGTGAAAATGTATGTGTGCGTGTGTTATAGACGAGAGAGAGAGAAGAGAGTTCTATTTCTTTACGTCTATTCACATAGTGCTTTAGACGATGAGAGAGAGGAAAGAGAGAGAGAAGAGCTTTTGTGTGTGTGTGTGTGTACACTTGCTCTTTTGTGTGTGTACGCCTGCGTAAGTATGTGTGTGTTGTAATGTGTGTGTGTGTGTGTGTGTGTAAGAGAGAACTTGTGCAGCAGGTCTGTTTAATCGCCAACGACCGGATTAGTCTGTATAAGCTTGTTGCCTTGTACCACGCCGATCCTGATCTACAGGGGGTCCTACTTTATAGTCTCTCTGTCTGTCTGTCTCTCTCTCTCTCTTCTCTCTCTCCGTCTGTCTCTCTCTGTCTGTCTGTCTGCCTCTCCCTATCTGTTCTCGTCTGTCTCTGTCTGTCTGTCTCTCATCTCTGCATGACTCACTCACTCTCTCTCACACATACATACACACGCACATAAGCAAAGACCTACACACGTATACACATACAAACTAACATATAGACAGAAACACACAAGCGTACATACAAGCACAGAGTATAGATATGCAAACACACGCACATGCGCACGTAGGCGCGCGCGCATACACATACACGTACACACACAGACACACAAACAGACACGCCTCCCTCCATCTTCCACGTGCACACATATCCCATCCCAACACACACACACAAACAGCACGCAGAACGTACCAGCAAGCACTACTCAAACACCGGTCTCAGTTCAGTGGGGCTGAATGGCAAAAAGAGTTGATACCTAATACTTCACAGTACTACTCGTCTTTTGTCGTTGATAATGGCTTATTTGGCGCAGAGGTGGACTTTCAGTGTTTTATGTCTGAATGCCCGAGTTCGAGCCTGGTTTAGGAAAAAGAGTCCTGATACGGTCTACAGCGGTAGGTTGGGCTCTGAGGAGTGTGGAGTTGGAGTTTGTTCAAGAGGGATTCATCTGAACAGGTCCATATGTGTTCGACCCAAATCTGTCAGCAGTTTTATCAGTTTTGCCATGCTGCAGGGCACATGATGATGATGAGATGATGATCTCAAGGCCCAGAAACACACCTGGGATTCCATACAGAGCTGGTCCGGAACAGATCATCATCATCATCATGTGCCCTGACGCATGGCGTTGGCAATCGTGGCCCTCCGTGTGAATCTGTCCCTTGTCGCTGCAGGTACATCTTCCACCCTCTCTTGTCTTCAGCCACCCTGGAAGTTCGTCCAATATTTTCTCCCTGGGTATACCTGGTGTTCTCTTTCCCTCCGTTTTGTGACCAGGTGCTCTGATTCCCCTTTCCTCATAAAATGTCCTATAAATGTTGCTTGTCTTTTCCTAATTTTTTTTAATTTTTTTTTATCTATGATCTTCTTGTGTCTGCCTCCATCAAGACTGTCTCGTGTGTTTTCTTTGCTATCCATGCAAGTCTCAACATTCTTAGAAACCACATTTATTTCGGCTGCCTCAATCTTGTTTTGGCTTTGCTTGTTGGCTGTCCACCCACACAATCGAAAAACAGTATCGGTTCTATATAACATTCAAGAACTCTCTTCCTGATGTTAATTGATAAACATTTGTTGGTAAGAACGCTTTTCATCTTCTTGAATGCTGTTTTGGCTTGGCCGATTTGCTGGCTATTTCTGATGTGCACATCTGCCGTCTGGTGAGATGACCGATCCCAGATATTTAAACTTATCAACCTGTCTTAGAGTTGTGCCATGTGATGTTATTTTGCATGAGGGGATTTCATGCTTTTTTACTAAACAGATAAGACCGGAGAGTCTCGTTACTGCCGTACAAGCGAATGGCAAAGCGAGCAGTAAACAGTAAGCAAGTGAATGGGGAGTTTCCAAGGTGGCTGTATTGCTGACACGTCTTCCTACTGTCCCCATCTTGTGGTATCGTGAATGTAAAGTTCTTCCTTTTGTCGATAAACTAGTTTAGTTCGGACGAGAGAAATTCACACACGCACGCACGCACACACACTCACACGCACGCACACACTCACACGCACGCACGCATGCACACGCCAGCGCTGCATACTCAACACATATACACACAGACGCGCACGCACCACACACATCACACACCCATCACACACACACACACACACACACACACGCATACACACACACCATACACACACACACGCACACACACACACACACACACACACACACACACACACACACACACACACACACACACACACGTACGTGACTCAGCTTCGCCCCCCGTTCACTTTTAAAGAGGAAAAGGGGGGGGAAAAAAAGGCAAACATTAAAAAAATGATGGTAAATGGTTCTATAGGAAAAGAGCCTTATTGTTAGTAAATGTAGCAGGTGGATGTAAGTGTGCATGTGTGAAAGTATTATGTGTGTGTATGTGTGTATATACATGCGTGTGTCATGTGTGTGTGTAAATGTAGCAGAGCTGCGTGTGTGTGAGGCAGTGTGTGTGTGTGTGTGCGTGCGTTGTGTGCGTGTGTGTGTGCATGTATAAGTACGTTGTGTGTGTGTGTGAATGAGAGAGAGAGAGAGAATTGAGCGTGTGAGGAAGTTTGTGTGAGAGAAAGTGTGCGCGTGAATGTCCATGCTGTGAGTGTGTGTATCTGTGTGTCTGTATATGTGTGTGTGTGATGTGCATGTGCGACTGTGTTTGTGTAGTGTGTGTGTGCATGTGCGATGTGTGTGTGTGGTGTGTGTTGCGACTATGTTGTGTTGTGCATGTATGTGTGACTATGTTTGTGTGTGTGTGTGTCACGCAACTGTGTGTGTGTGTGTGTGTGTGTGAGAGAGAGAGAGAGAGAGAGAGAGAAGCTGACGCGTTGGCATGTCTCTTGTAATAGTGACACAGTTTTCTTCTATAGGAGCCTACTGGTGTCCCGAGTATTTCAATGGAAAGTAAACAAGACCAGGGCGTCTCTTTTGTCCTACAAGTGGTATGCGGAAAGACGAGGAATAGATAATATATACACACACACACACAATGCATACACCACGCCTACCACGCGCGCGCGCGCACGCAACACACATACGCACACGCGTGCACACGCACACACGACGCCGCGCGCGCACGCACATGGTAAGAAACACAATCCAACAACCTACACACCATACACGCACACATGGCACATACACACGTAAGCACGCAAACATTCACACACAACACAACACCAACACACACACACCACACACACACACACACACACACACACACACACGAACACACACCCCCCACACACACACACACAACCACACACACACACACCACACACACACACACACACACACACACACACACACACACACACACACACACAGTCACTCACTCACCACCACCAAACACACACGTACACATACATACCACACACGCACGCACGCAGTCACTCACTCACACCACCCGCACACACACACACTCTCTCTCACACACTACACTCTTTCTCACACCATTACACACACACACACACACACACACACACACACACACACACACACACACACACACACACACCACACACACACAAGCGCACACTCACAATGTACACAAACTCACAACACAAACGCGTGTGCGCGCAGGAAGCTGGTAGATAGGGTGAAGGAGTCAACGGCCGAGAGATACAGATACAGACACCTGTGGTGCTAGTCAGTAGATTTGAGCAACACCCTCAATGTCGCATCCGTGAAGTGGAGCTTCCTTGTGTGTACATTCCTCTCCCAACACATCTTTTGAGTAAGGGTTGCTTGGTCTTTTCTCTGTGAAGTTTTACCACTTTTTGGATGGCACCAACTTTGTCTGTTTTAAAGATACTGAGCATTGAATAACCCCCGTTGGGTTGCCGGGGGCTCTTTCAGTATAAATAGTATCCCCCCTTCTGGAAATTCTGTACTAGAAATTTCCTCTTTTCTGTACTCTCTTTGTTTCTGCCTTGTTGCTTTGCTTTCTGTCATTTCTACTTATTTTCTGCCTTGCTGGTCCATTCACCTGTATTTTTTCGATAAAGTCTTACGTACTTTTTCTTCGGATTGATAATTGGGTACATGTATTAAGTGCATTTTTGGCTCTAAGGAGGTGATATACGCGGGAGCAATTTTAGGTAATTTGTGCCTGTTTTTATATATGTTTTGGTATCCTTATGTATGCTTATATTTGTATTCAGGTGTGTTTTTTAAATCTCCCCTGTGCGATAAATCAGACGGAATGGTCCTACGCTGGGGGCATGTCCTTAGATTATGTGCGCGAATGCATTGATATGTGTACTAAATATTTTCTCTTTTTTTTTCCTGTTGAAGTTTTGTGTTTTGAATCGGTTATGGCGCTGATATGGCTCTGCACAGTCGGCTGGGCTTTAAACAACAATAAAAGTAAAAGTAAAGTAAGAGTATTGAATAAGTTGAGAAATTGTATATGTCATTTGCGCAAACTATGTGACATTAAGATCGATTTTCCAGGTCACTGTTGTTACTTAGTGCACGATTATGGCAAGACGTGTATTTTCTAGCTAGCCTTCTCGTCGTCGTCGTCATACCATCATCATCATCATCATCATCATCATCATGTGCCCTGCCGCACGGCGTTGGCGATCATGGCCCTCCTACGAATCTATCCCTTGTCGCTGCAAGTACATCTCCCACCCTCTCTGTCTTCAGCCACCCTGGCAAGTCCGTCCACTGTTTTCTCCCTGGGTCTACCTGGTGCTCTTTTTTTTCCCTCTGGCTTTCCTGTTTTGACGAGGTGCTCTAACTTCTCTTTCCTCTTAAGATTGGCGTGCGCACATTGTTATTGACATTAAACACAATTACACAGCAGTGGACCGTGTTAAAGTTAACGAGAAGGGCAGATTGTAGGATCACAGCCTTTTTGTAAAACAGTTTACGGACGGAAAGAACAAAACTGAATATCAAAGGACGTAGTTGTCTTGCCTGTTCTGTCCACCCCCATCCATCCCCCCCCCCCCTCCTTCGCCCACCGGAAAGAGAAGATTATAAGTAGGGCTTGATCTTTGAGTGTGTGTGGTGGTGGTGGTGGTGTGTGTGTGTGTGTTGGGGGGGGGGTAATCTAGCTCTTGGCTTTTGGAGTGCACTATTTACATGTAGGACTTGAAGACAGCTGGCTGCCTCTGAAAATGCCTGCATTGTAGGTGACATTGAAGAATAAAAGCTAACGCAGCACTTGTCGCCATGCAATGACGTCAGAGAATTTTTTTGGGATCGTGGAATCCCCCTCCCCCCCCCCCCCTCTCTCTGTCTCTCTACCTCCGTCCTTCTCTTTCTCTGTCTGTCTCTCTAGCTCTGTGTCTCTCTTTCTGTCTCTCTCAATTCTGTATACATATATATATCAATCTCTCTCTCTCTCTTTCTCGTCTCTCTCTCTCTCACTCTCTTTCTCGTTCTCTCTCTCTCACTCTCTTTCTCGTTCTCTCTCTCTCTCTCTCTCTCTCTCTCTCTCTCTCGATTGTGTATAAGATCTCTCTTTCTCTCTCTCTCTGTTTATGTCTCTTCTCTCTCTCTCTCGTTCCCTCTCTCTTGTGTTCTCCTCTCTTTGTCTCGTTCTCTCTCTCTCTCTCTCTCTCTCCTCTCTCTCTCTCTCGTGTTCTTCTCTCTCTCGTGTTCCCTGTCTCTGTCTCTCTCTTCTCTCTCTGTCTGTTCTCCTCTCTTGTTTCTTCTCTCTCTCTTCTCTCTCTCTCTCTCTCTCTCTTCTCTTTCTCTCTCTTGTTCTCTCTCTCTCTTGTTCTCTCTCTCTCTCTCTCTCGTGTTCTGTCTCTCGTATTCTCTGTCTCTCTCTGTGTCTTTTTTTTCTCTCTCTCTCTCTCTCTCTCTCTCTCTCTCTCTCTCTGTCTCTGTCTCTCTGTCTTGTTCTCTCTCTCTGTGTCTCTCATGTTCTCTCTCTCTCTCTCTCTCTCTCTCTCTCTCTCTCTCTCTCTCTCTCTCTCTCTCTTTTGAACTTTGATATTACGGATATCTAACGCTTGCATTGTTGCAATATTGATGTTGATTCGTATATGATTCATGTTTAGTGTAGACCCCCTCTGGGCGGGGACCGGATGTAGGAACAAAAAAAGATTTGCATTGTTTATTTCACTTCATTGTAGATGAAATCTGTTCTTGTTCTTGCTTTTGTTCTTTGTCTGCGTGGTGGTGGTTGTGCTGTATGTGTGTGTGTTTGTGGAGGGTTACTTGTGTGTATGCGTGTATGCTTGGGATTTGTGTTGTGTGGATGTGTGTGTGTGTGTGTGTGTTGTATTTAAATGTGCTCATAGGGTGTTTCCTCCCCCCCCCCCCTCTTTCTCTTTGTCTGAATGGCATTAAGTCCGCGTGAACAATTAATTGTAAAGTCACCCTCCCTCTCTCTCTCCCCCCTTCTCCCTCCCTCCCTTTCTCTTCCTCTGTCTCTTTCTCACCGTCCTTCTCTCTCTCTTTGTTCCACTGTCTATAGCTGTTTAGCGTGCACTGTGCATATTATTATGTACAACCTGTAGTAATATTTAGCGTTTGTTATTCGCGTGCATGCCTGAGTTTGTGTCTGGTGTATATATTCAAGTGTGCGTGTGTGCGTGTGTGTGTGTGTGTGTGTGTGTGTGTTAGTAAATAAGACTGTTTACCATTTTGATGTCTTGCCAAAAAACAAACAAACAAACAAAGACTTCTTTTTATCTTCATTCGCCCACTCCTACGCAGACCCCTTTCTGACATAGTCACGATAGTAGCCAGAGGCTGTTGGCGTTAAGTCATTAAAACCCTTTGGCCTTGACTCTCTCTGTCTCTCTCTCTCTCTCTCCGTCTGTCTGTCTTCTCTCTCTCTCTCTCACTCTCTCTCTCTCTCTCTCTCTCTCCCCTCTCCTCCTCCCCTCCTCCCTCTCCTGTCTGTCTGTCTGTCCTGTCTCTCTCTCTCCCGTCCTGTCTGTCTGTGTCTGTCTGTTTCTCTCTGCCTGCCTGTCTCTATGTCTGTCCTGTCTCTTTCTGTCTCTCTCTGTCTGTCTCTCTCTCTCTGTCTCTCTCTCTCTCTCGCCCTCTCTCTCGCCCTTCCCCACCCCCACCCCCTCTCTCTGTTAATAATTTTGGGTGAACATAACTCTCTGTGAGCTTACTGAACAAGAAATACCCGAGGGTGCTGGAGGATAGCCAGAGCACGATTGCGTCACCATTCTCCGGACAATTACCTCCCAGCTCTCGACGATGTCTCACGATAGTCATTTCATTAAGCAAAATGTGCTAGTATGTATTAGTGTGTACTAGTATGTATTAGTGTGTACTAGTATGTATAAGTGGTACTAGTATGTATTAGTGTTACTATATGTATTATACTGTGTACTAGTATGTATTAGTGTGTACTAGTATGTATTAAGTGTGTACTAGTATGTATTAGTGTGTACTATATGTATAGTGTTACTAGTATGTATTAGTGTGTACTAGTATATTAAGTGTGTATTAGTATGTATTATATTACTAGCATGTATTAGTGTGTACTAGTATGTATTATGTGTACTAGTAGCACAGTAGTATAAGTGTGTACATATGTATTAGTGTGTACTAGTATGTATTAATGTGTACTTATGTATTAAGTGTACTAGTATGTATTAGTGTTACTAGTATGTATTAAGTGTGTCCTAGTATGCATAAGTGTACTAGTATGTATTAATGTGTACTAGTATGTATTAAGTGTGTACTAGTATGTATAGTGTTACTAGTATGTATAAGTGTGTACTAGTATGTATTATATGTACTAGTATGTATTAATGTGATAGTGTGTACTAGTATGTATTAAGTGTGTACTAGTATGTATTAGTATGTACTAGTATGTATTAAGTGTGTACTAGTATGTATTAGTGTGTACTAGTATGTATTAAGTGTGTACTGGTATGTATTAGTGTGTACTAGTATGTATTAGTGTGTACTAGTATGTATTAGTATATATGGATGAGGGCTGGATGTGAATCTCAATCAGCTTTAATTTGCTTATGCCACTACCCTCGGAAATGACAATTTTACTCTTGCTCTCTCTGTGTGTCTGTCTGTGTCTGTGTCTCTCTGTTCCTCTTCTCTCTGTCTGCCTCTGTCTGTTCCTCTTCTCTGTGTGTCTGTCTGTCTCTCTCTCTCTCTCCCTCTCTGTCTTTGTCTCTCTTTCTCTCTCCCTCCCTCTTCCTCCCTTCCCCCATCCCCCCTTCCTCCCTGCTTCTCGTTCTCAGTAATATTAATATCCAGTTTCATGTTATGTTGATGTCTGTATACTGTAATTGCATTAATGTAATTCTCCATAACTGTTTTATTGCATTTGTATTACTGTAGCCACCTTGGCGAGGGCAGGGTGTAAAAAAAAGCACTAAAAGTGTTTATCCCACTACCATGAAAATATGAAAGTGTTCTTGTTCTCTCTTCTCTCGTTTCTGTCTCTGTCTCTGTCTGTCTGTCTCTGTCTGTCTGTGTCTCTGTCTCTCTCTCTCTCCCTTCCCTCCTCCTCCTCCTCTTTCTTTTGCTCTCTCTCTCTTTCTCCCCTCCTCTCTCCCTCCTCTCTCAAACTCTTTCCTCTTTCCCTCTTTCCCTTTCCCTCTCTCTCTCTCTTTCTCTTTCTCTTTCTCCCTCCTTCCCTCCCTCTTCCCTTTTCTTCTTCGTCTCTCTGTGTCGCTCACTTCTTCTTCTCCTCCTCTCTCTCTCCCTCCCTCTCTCTGTCTCTCGCTTTATCTTCTCCTCTCTGTCTCCCTCCCTCTCTCTCTCTCTCACTATCTTCTCCTCTCTCTCCCTCCCTCCCTCTCTCACTTCTTCTCTCTGTCTCTCCCTCCCTCTCTCTCTCTCACTTCTTCTCCTCTCTCTCTCCCTCCCTCCCTCTCTCTCTTTCTCCTCTCTCTCTCCCTCCCTCCCTCTCTCTCTCACTCCTTCTTCTCCTCTCTCTCTCTGATCCTTCCGTTTCTTTCGCTCTCTTTTTCCCATGTTCCATGTGCGTGAGTGACTCTGTCCACAGAGAATACTGCCTGCCCTCTTTGCTCTGTCCTCTTGTCTGTGTGGATCAGTGTCCGTCTCTTTCAGTGTGTGACCCAGTGTACATGTGCTCTCAATTGCGTTCTGTGCTGTAACGTTTTCACCTCGGTTTTGGGGTTTCCCCCAGCCCTCCCCCCCGCCCAAATTAAGTTCCTCTCTGCTCGGAGGAAATCATTTCCGCTGGAGGAACACAGAAGATGTGGCGTTTAAAAGAAATCTTTCTGTCTCTGTCTGTCTCTGTCTGTCTGTCTCTCTCTCTTTCTCTTCCTTTCCCCTCTCTCATTAAAACTCTTTTCTCTCCGCCCCCTCGCTCTCCGTATTTTTCTCTCTTCCTCCTCTCTCCTGTCTCTCTCTCTCTGTCTCTCTCTCTCTCTGTCTCTCTCCTCTCTCTCTCTCTCTCTCTCTCTCAGACTCTTTCCTCTTTCCCTCACTCTCTCTCTCTCTCTGACTCTGTCTCTCTCTCTCTCTCTTCTCTCTCTCTCTCTCTCTCTCTCTCTCTGTCTGATCATTCTGTCTGTTCCTCTTTTTCCCATGCTCCATGTGCGTGAGTGACTGTCCTCTTGTCTGTGTGGATCAGTGTCCGTCTCTTACAGTGTGTGACCCTGCGTACATGTGCTGCCAATTGCGTTCTATGCTGTAACGTTTTCACCTCGGCTTTGGGGTTTCCCCCAGCCCTCATCCCCCGCCCCCCCCCCCCCCCCCGGCCCAAATTAAGTTCCTTTCTGCTCGGAGGAAATCATTTCCGCTGGAGGAACACAGAAGATGTGGCGTCAAAGAAATCTTTCTGTCTCTGTCTGTCTCTCTCTCTCTCTCTCTCTCTCTCTCTCTCTCTCTCTCCCACCCCCACCCCCTGCCTCTTTAAAACTTTCCCTCTGTCTCTGTCTATTCCTCCCCCCTCTCTAAAACTCTCTCTTTCCCTCTCTCTCTTTCTCTATCATCTCTCTCTTTCCCTCTCTCTCTTTCTCTGTCATCTCTCTCTTTCTCTCTCTCTCTTTTCCTCTCTCTCTCTTCCTCCTCCTCTCTCTCTCTTTCACAAACTCTTTCCTCTTTTCCTCTTTCTGTCTGTGTCTCTGTCTGTCTGTGTGTCTGTCTATACCTCTCCTCTCTGTGTCTCCCCCCCTCTCTCTCAAACTCTTTCTTCTTTCCCTCTTTCTGTCTGTCTGTGTGTGTGTGTGTCTCTCTGTCTGTCTGTACCCCCCGTCTCTCTCTCTGAGCCCCTCTCCCCCTCATCCTCTCTCTGTCCTTTTCCTTACCTCTCCACACAGCATGGTGCCCGCTGCGCTTCGTCCGATTTCTCAAATCCCCTACCTCCTTAACATCCTAAACTACCCGCCCAACATTATCACCAGTATCGTAGACGTCATGCAGGCGTTTTCTGGTCTCTTGGAGCGAAGCGACTTTTTCAATCCACTGAATTCAAAAGCAAAGCTTGATTTTGTTTGACGTGTGTGTGTGTGTGTGTGTGTGTGTGTTGGTTGTGTGTGTGTGTGTGTGTGTGTGTGTGTGTGTGTGTGTGTGTGTGTGTGTGTGTGATGTGTGTGTGGTGTTGTGTGTGTCCGCATTCGGGTGCGCGCGCGTACGTGTGTGTGTATTTGTGTGCGCGCTTGCATGTATGTTTGTTTGAAGGTTCTTTGTGTGCGTATTTTGTCTGGTTAGATATATTGAAATGAGTGGGAAAGTGCGAGTCTGCTTGCTCTCTCTCTCTCTCTCTTCTCTCTCTCTCTCTCTCTCTCTCTCTTCTCTCTCTTCTCTCTCTTTTCTCTCTTCTCTCTCTTTCTCTCTCTCTCTCTCTCTCTCTCTCTCTCTCTCTCTCTCTCTCTCTCTCTCTCTCTCTTGTCTTTCTATCTCTCTCAATTCTGTATGAGATCTCACTGTCTGTCTGTCATCTCTCTCTCCTCTCTCTCTCTCTCTCTCTCTCTCTCTCTCTCTCTCTCTCGACTATGTATGATCTCTCGCCCTCTGTCTCTTTCTTTCTTTCTTTCTCTCTTGCGTGCGTGCGTGTGTGTTTGAGCGCGCTCGCGCGGGCGTGTGTGTGCACATCCATATGTATGTGTATGTATGTTTAAAGGATGCATTTTCCCTCTGAGAGTTGGCGGAGGAAATGTAGAGGAGATGGATAAGGGGAGGGGGAGAGAGGGTTTGAGGACGGGAAAACCCTTTCAGTTCAAGCAATGAAATTGACACCTGCAGAGACAGTCTTGTTATCTGAACTATTTGTCAGGATGTAACATGACGTTGATGAGGAGGTGAAGATACGGGACCGACTGTCTACGAGCGCGTGCTTGTACTACGTGCATGTGTGTGTGTGTGTGTGCATGCTTGTTTGCGTACGTGTGTGCGTGCGTGCGTGTTGTCTGTGTGCATGTTTGTGAGTGTCCGCGCGCGTACGTGCTTGATTCAAGAGAAGTCTATCAGGATGAAGTCTCACAAAGGCAATTTATAAGGAAGGCAGACGTACCGTTGTGGCGGGTATCTTTCGGATGTGTGTGTGTGTAGATGTGTGCTCGGTGTGTTGTGTGTGTGTGTGTGTGTCTGAGTGTGCGTGTATGTGAGTGAGTGTGTGTGTGTTTGTGTGAGAGAGAGAGAGAGACAGAGTGCGTGTGCGTCTGTGTGTGTGAGTGTGTGTGAGAGAGAGAGAGAAAGAGAGAGAGAGAGAGAGTGTGTGTGTGTGTGTTGCCTACGTGTATGTGCCTACGTGTATGTGCGTGTGTATGCGTACATGTATGTTTGTGTACGTGTGTGTGTGTACGTATATGAGTGCTTGTGCGTGTGTGTGTGTGTTGTGTGTGTACGTGTATGGGGTGGTATGGTATGTATGTTGTGTACGTGTGTGTGTGGTATCGTAATGTATGTTGTGTAGTGTGTGTGTGTCGTTTTGAGTGTTGTGTGTGTGCGTGCGTGCGCGCGCTCTCTCTCTCTCGCGCGCGCGCGTATGTACATGTACACATTTTTGTGTGCCTCTTTAATTAAAAAGATACACGGGAAAACCCGAGTGTCAGGCAGCGTCAAGCCACTCATGCAGACTCGGGAAGGAAATACCTGTAGACAAAGAAAAGAATGAAAGCGTGCGAGCGAGCGAGCGAGAGAGAGAGAGGAGGGGGGGGGGGGAGAAATGAGTGAAATGTCGGTGTTTGGAACTATTTTGTCAGAAAAAGGCGTCGTAAGAAGTGGGGGTGGGGAGGTGGACAGGAGGGACCATACTGAGTGACCGAGATCATCTTGATTATTTGTGCATGTTCGACGGAACGTAGAAAGGTGCTCCACTGTTCCGGCAGCCAGTGACCCACCTGTGACCCGCCTTTGTCGTTGACCTTCTCGCGTTAATTGACTTACTACACCTGGCCCCCTCCCTCCCTCCCCACCCTCACCTACCCCACCCCCCCTTCGGACGTGTTATTGTTTAGCACGTACCGGTGCTCACCCAGAATGTGGACCCTTTACATCATGCTCACACCCCCACCCCCCAACCCCTTCGTCTGGTCAGAGGCTCTATGATTTCCCCCCTCTATGTCTGTCTGTTCCACTGTTCCTCTGTCTCTTTTTTTGTGTGTGTGTGTGTGTGTGTGTGTCTCTTCTGTGTTCTCTGTCTCTCTCTCTCCTTCCCCTCCCTCCATCTCTCTTCTCTTTCAGGATTGTGTGGAGTGTGACAACACACAAAGTCAGAACGAGATTGAGGCACTGAAATGTGGTTTCTAAGAATAATGTTCAGAGTTCCATGACAGCAAAGAAGACAAACGAGACAGTCTTAGAGGCTGACACAAGAACAACATTAATACTGAAGATCAGGAAAAGACAAGCAACATTTACAGGGCATTTTATGGGGCAAGAAAAATCAGAGCACCTTGCAAGTTTGTCACAACAGAAAGCTGGAGGGAAAGAGAACACCAGCTAGACCCAGGGAGAAAATATTGGACGGACGTGCAGGATGGCTGAAGACAGAGAGGGTGGGAGATGTACTTGCCGCGACAGGGGACAGATTTGTGCAGAGGGCTATGATGTCAAAGCCATGCGACAGGGCACATGATGATGATGAGGGAGCCAAAGGGTTAAGTTTTTGCAGTTGATGGATAGGGTGTTGGAGTCAAAAGGGTTAAAGATCTCGGCACCAAAGGAGTTGTCCCTGGCAAACATTCTGTACAAAAAAAATCCACTTTCGTTGGTAAACAGAAAGACACGCATACAAAAAGAAAATGGATGTCGCTGCACTGTAAGCGACATTCTCTCCCCAGGGGAGAGCAGCTCCAATTTCACATGGCAAATTCATTTTGACAAACTTGGAAATGAATACATACAAAAGTAAACACACATACATTTTCCACCTTTCGTTGTGTTGACTGTGGAGAAAGTGGGCTAACAAGATATTTTGAAGTAATTTTTTATGTGGTTTGTAAGAAGAATGTCGAGAGTTCCATAGACAGCAAAGAAAAGAAACGAGACTGTCTTGATGGAGGCAGACACAAGAAGATCATAATAAAGATTAGGAAAATACAAGCATCATGTGTAGGACATATTATGAGGACAGGGAAATTAGAACACCTGGTCATAACAGGAAAGCTGGAGGGAAAGAGATCACCAGGTAGACCCAGGGAGAAAATACTGGACGGACTTGCAGAGTGGCTGAGTACAGACAAGGTGGGAGATGTGCTTGCAGCGACAAGGGATAGAAGGGGCCATGATCACCAATGCCATGCGGCAGGGCACATGATGATAATGAAGGTATTTTAAAGTAGTTTTTCCTGTGTTTTTAAAGGTACATCGAAGAAGGGGGTTGCTTAAGTTGTGGAGTTGGTTTATTACCCGTGCTATGGTGCCGTGGTTAGCGCAACGGATTATTGACTGGGAAGTTATGGGTTCGAATCCCTATCAGTCCTGTCAAATCATTGTGGGATTTTTCGGCCTTAACCGGCTCTGCGATAGTTTGAGCGTGCTATGGGCTCATTGGGAAGACTGGGATCACCAGTCGACTTTCATCGACTTCACGGATGCGGCGTTGAGAGCGTTGCTCAGTTAATATCCTGACTCAACACCGCAGGTGTCTGTATTTCGCGAGTCTGGTTGATATCAGGATGTATCATGATAGTGAGTGTATAGTACAACCCTGTCACGCAGTCTCAATTCAAGATAAACTCCATAGCGTCATAATTATTATCATCTCTCCTCCTCCTCCTCCATCATCATCATCAATAGCATTGTTAAAAACTGTCCCAGTTTCTGTGGCCATCAAGGCAGTTTACAAAATTACAAAAAGAAAAGAAAGAAAGAAAGAAAAAATCTTTTCATTTGTTAATGTGTCTTTGTGATTTATTTTGGGGTTGATGCCGGTGGTGGTGGTGGTGGTGGGGTGATTGAAAAAAAAAAGATGTTGCTGTTAAAGGAGGAAGCTATCAGTCTGAATAATTTAATTCAAGACGAACGTTTGAAGGGAGGGGTTTGTTCGTTGATTATTTATGGTTTATTTATTGTACTTTGTGTTTTGAATGGAGAGATGTGGTTTATGTGTCAGAGAAACAGGATGTAATTTTAATATACATGTATAATACTTTAACTGTGGAAAGGCAGATGTTTGATTTGTTTCTTGTTTTGTTTCTTTTTTGTAGTGTGCGTGCGCGAGCGTGTGTGTGTGTTTGTGTGTGTGTGTGTTTGTGTGTGTGTATGTGTGTGTGTGTGTGTGTGTTATCACTCGCTATTTTGTGTTTGTATAGGGACAGGATAGTGGAAAGTGAACAGTGGTAAATGTTGACGAGTGTGTAAACAAGGTTTAACCCTTTGACTCCCAGCATCCTGTATTGTCAACCATGCTAGCAAAGCAAAAAACTTTACCTGTAGGAAGCTGGTGGATAGGGTGAGGGAGTCAAAGGGTTAAGTTTTTGCAGTTGTGGATAGGGTGCTGGCTTCGAAGGGTTAATCTTTGAAAAGGTGAAAGTTTGGGTCTTCGTTCAGTTTGTTCATTTATTTCAGTGGGGAGTGAGGAGGGGGATTGTTCGTGACTGGCGACTATACCTCAGAGACAAAAAAAGTTGCATGACCCAATGCTCCCAAGATTTCCTATTGCCAAAATTACAAGATTACAGACTGCACCTTGGCCTGATGTTTTATGACAATGTGGTTGACGGGCTGGTGCCGGCTATTCATGCTCACACTTCACAGAAACACGGTGGGAATTAGACTCCAGATGCAGAATCAGATGTCCAGAACAACCTCTCAGAGAAAAAGAAAAAAAAAAAAAGACAAATGGAAGCTAAGGGTTGAGCCCACTGTTAATGCAGCGCCAAAAACGACATACAGAGAGAGAGAGAAGATAGAGGAGAGAGAAGAGAGAGAGAGAAAGATAAGAGAAAGAGAGAGGAAAAGAGAGAGAGAGAGAAAAGAGAGAAAGAGAGAGAGAGAGAAAGAGAGAGAGAGAATGCAAGAAATAGTATAATGCGTGCACCATCTGTGTCCATCAAAGGTACATAAAAAGAAAGAGCTAAGGTTCCCTCCCATTCTACAGGAGCAAACACGCACTGTAGAACACACACACACACACAACACACACACACACACACACACACACACACACACACACACCACACACCACACACAACAACAACACACAGACAACACACAGCACACACACACAAACACACACACACAGCACACACAAGACACACAACAACAGAGATTCAGTGCATTTAAGTGTTCATACGAACCTGCGTAGCTTAGGTATGACGTTAAACTCCAACAAACAACAAACAGAGGAGAAGAAGAGAGGAATCATAATAGTACACGTAATTCATACCCAACTGTCATTCACAACAACAGAGCAATCAATATCCCTGACAGCCCACCGAACAATACAGAAATTCATTTGTTCATACAGGGCGATAATAGGCTGGAACCGTCTGGAAGAGGAAGCAGTCTGACCCGCTGATCACTAAATACGGCCGTACCTTTGTTCGGCGCATTCATGTCAGACATGGCTTCTGCGATGTACATATTAAATCATACACATCTGTCATTTTCTGCTGCTTAGCGCCATTTTAGGGAAATTAGTCTAGTTGTTTTGTTTGTTTGTTTGTTTTCTGCTAAGTATTGTGCGTTTGTTCCTTGTTGTGTTTTGTATAAGCTTGGCAAAGAGCTGGCCGAAAATTTGCTTCTTTTGTTGTATCGAATATGCATTTCTGATTCTAGTTTTGTGTTTTTCTGGTACATACTAAGATCAAGAAGTTGTTTTTCTTTTCAATACAGTGTACGCTGCGATAGGTGCGGTAATCTAGTGGGTTAGTGTCGGACTTTTAATGGGAAGTCCCTGGGTTTGATCCGCCTGAGATCTGCGTGGACATCTCTGCCTGGTGGGCAAGGGGTGGAGATTTTTTTTTTTTTTTTTTTTTTTTTTTTTTTTTTACGATTTCCGAGGTCAACATGTGTGCAGAACTGCCAGTGCTTACATTGCCTTTTGTGTGTATACGCGTGCAGAATATCAAATATGCATACTAGCAAAGATTCTGTCAGTCCTGTAAATAACTGGCATATGGAATCATGAAAACACCGAGCACGCGCCCACCGAAGACGGAATATGCAGAGTGTGCAGCAATAAAGCGTCTGCACAGCGTGGGCAAAACCAGCATGCATGCATGTCTTCGGGAATAAATCGGAAAAATGTGTGTGTGTGTGGTGTGTGTGTGTGTGTGTGTGTGTGTGTGTGTGTGTGTGTGTGTGTGTGTGTGTGTGTGTGTGTGATTCACGGATGCAAAGTCTGGACAATCAACAAGCTAAGTCAGAACAAGATTGAGGCAGCTGAAATGTGGTTTCTAAGAAGAATGTTAAAGAGTTGTGTGGATAGCAAAGAAAACAAACGAGACAATCTTTAAAGAAAGAAAAAAGACACAGAAAGAACATTAATGAAGAAGATTCGAGAGAAGACAAGCAACATTTAGAGGACATTTTATGAGGCAAGAGATATTCGAGCACATAATCAGAACAGGAAAGCTAGAGGGGTAAAAAAAACATAAGGCAGACCCAGCAAGAAAATACTAGTTTTGCAGTGTGGATGGGTCAGAAAAGGTTGGAGAAAACTCGCAGCGACAAAAGATAGATTCATTTGGAGGGACATGATCGTCAACGCTACGTGGCATGGCACATGATGATGATCATGATCTATATAGATGCATAGAAATATATATATATATATATATATATATATATATATATATATATATATATATATACTCCTAATCATAATTTAAGGGCCACTTCTTCCTTCCTCTCTAATTTTAAGTTGAAATAATTGACAATGTTTAGAATTGATTCTATGTTTTATTTCATCATTTCCACACCTGTTTTGGAAAAAGAAATTAGCACAATGACCCATTAGTGAACAGCACATGCATTTAAAGGAACATCCCCCCCTTTTCAAAAAACAAAAAGTGTCAGATTTGGCCAATCTGTTTTCAATATCGCGTGTGTCCGCCCCGAGCCTGGATGCATGCTTCACAGCGCCGATGCATCGACCCCACAAGGGTACGGAGTGTGTCCTGAGGGATGGCCGCCCACTCGATCTGCAGGATGTCGACCAGCCTGGCCAGGGTGCCCGGTGGGGGGTGGTTGTCCCTGATGCGCCTCCCGAGCACATCCCAGAGGTGTTCAATTGGGTTCAGGTCAGGTGAGCACGCTGGCCAGGCCATACGGACGACTTCATGCTGCTCCAGGAAGTCGGTCACAAGGCGTGCTCGATGCGCAGGTGCATTGTCGTCCTGGAAGATGGCGCCTTGACCAAGGTCCACAAGCGCAGGCAGTGCCACGGCCGCCAGAACCTCGTCCCGGTACCGGACCCCGTTCAGGATGCCGTCAATGGGGAGCAGGGGGGTCCGGGTACCACGGCTCATGCCACCCCACACCATCACCGACCCGCCGCCGTACCGGTTATGCTCTTGGACAGTGGCGTCAGCGAACCTCTCCCCTTGACGTCGCCACACCCGAGCCCGGCCATCGTTAAAGGTCAGGGTGAACCTGGACTCATCCGAAAACAAGACCAGGGCCCACTGTTGCCTTGTCCAGGTCACGTGCTCCCTGGCCCAGGTCATGCGGCGCACTCTGTTGACCGGTGACAGCACGGGTCGGACGGCCGGTCTCCGTGACCTCAAGTTTGCCTCATGTAGCCGTCTTCTCACCGTGCTGCAGCTGATGTTAGCACCTGTTGCGTCCCTCAGCTGACCCCTCAAGGTCACCGCAGTGGATGCCCTTTCCCTCAGGACGGAGAGGGCAAGGTAGCGGTCTTGCTGTCTTGTCGTTACTCTGGGTCGACCCGTGTGACGCCTTTCCTGGACTGCTCCAGTCTCATTGAAGCGCTCCAGCAGTCTCTGGATTGTGGAATGCGACACTTCAAGTCGTCTAGCAACTTCCCGCTGCGCTAGGCCTTCATCAAGCAGAGCGAGGGCTCTCCCCCGCTGCTCATCCGTCATCCGTCGTCTTGCAAGCATGGTTAAAACGAACCAAGAACGGGTCCTTTTTATCCTCGTCTGCGGCAACTTTGGCTGGAGTAGTGTTCAAAAAGGGCTTGCCTTGCACGTGCAAAGCGAATTTTGTCGCTACCTTGCCTGCGTCGTCAGAGAGACCCTGCTGAAGATTCGACAATTTCGTGTGGAAATTGTCTTCCTTGGGCCGCCATTGCAAATCGGCAAATCCCCAAACACGTGCCAAAAGGAAACTGCAATGTTGTCTGAGCTCTTATCCATTCAGTTACGGCAACGAATTGGAGAAAAGAGTAAGAGAAAATAGGTTATTTCTCCTTTCAAAAATTGACTCAAAAACGTTCCTGGCCCTTAAATAATGACGTGTAGTATATATATATATATATATATATATATATATATATATATGTATAGATTTATAAAAGGTCTACTGTTACTGAGTTACATGTCATTTGCACTGTTACTGAATTACTTATAAACTGTGCTGTGACAAAGGTAATAGAGTTATAGAATTGAGAATAACTATGAGGGACGTACCATAAGGAAAGGCAAACATAGTTAGATTGCCAAAGCAGCCCACTTGACTCTCTTATGGCTGTGACAATCCTTCCAAGTTTGCTTTATGTTCACGGAGGTTGTATCCATTATGAATGCTGACAAGGTCACAGTGACATGGAAACGGAACTTGTGTCATCATCTGCCAACATCCCTTTCTCTGAGCTTTCTTCCTCTTTCCTGTTAACCTGCTTTCCCCTGTTATCCCTTCTGACTAGTTCCTTGTTCCAATTCCTACATTTCAACAGTGTTTTTCTTTCCACTTCATCTCTCTGTCTGTTTCTGTCTGTCTGTCTGTCTGTCTTGGTCTATCTCTCTGTCTGTCTCTGTCTTTCTGTTTGTCTGTCTGTCTCTCTCTGTGTCTATCTGTTTGTCTGTCTCTCTCTCTTTCTCATAACCCCCCTTACATGTCTGTCTCTGTCTCTGTCTGTCTGTCTGTCTCTGTGTTTGTCTCTTTGTCTGTCTCTCTCTCTCTTTCTCATAATCCCCCCCCCCCTTAATACCTCTCTCCCCTTCTGACCCACCCACCCTCTCTCTCTAGTGGGTAAGTGTCGGACTTTCGTATATGTACGATCAGACAACTTGAAAACTCGTTCGTTCGTGTGTCTGTGTCTGTCTGTGTGTCTGTCTGTGTGTCCGTACACGTAGACGGAACCTTACCAGCTGGCAGGCGCGCATGTTTGTGCACACGCACACACATATGCACACACACACACACGCTCCTTCTACACTCATGCACGCATACACGCACACGTGCACGCACGCGTACACACGCAAACGTACGCGATAACATTCTCATACCTATACGGTCACCCTCTCTCTCCACTCACTCTCTTCCTCTGTCTCTGTGTCTGTCTCTGTCTCTCTATCTCCCTCCCCTTTTCTCTCTCTTCTCTGTCGCTCTATCTCTGTTTATATCTCTGTCTGTCTCTGCCTCTCTCTCTGTCTGTCTCTCTCTCTGTCTCTCTCTCTGTCTGTCTGTCTGTCTGTTGCTTTCCCTCTCTTTCTCATGGCCCTCTCACATACCTCTCTCCCCTTCTGCCCCCACCCACACCCTCTCAGTCTCTCCGTGTACAATCAAACAACTTGAAAACTCATTTCAAGCTTAGACTTTGATAAATCGGGGGGCTCGGCAAATATAAGGGGAACCAACATCCTTGCAGACCGGGATTTTTGTTTTTCTTCGCTGTGTTGCATGTTGGCTGTAATTGAGCTGCTCCTTCTTGGAGAGCTCAGAAGGGGCTACAGGATTCTTGTTAGCTCTCCTCCTGCTAAGTGCCAGACGTTACGTTAGGTTCAGGGTAAACAGTGTCTTGATGACGGCTGCAAGTGGCCTTGTCTTGGAGTCTGTGAGTGGCAGCGGCACTCCAAAGAGATTGATTTGTGAAGGGATGAAAACTGCTTTTAGTTTTGTTGCGGGTGTCGTTGACGTTGTGGATTCGTTCGTTCGTCCGGGGTGTGTGTGTGTGTGTGTGTGTGTGGGTGTGTGTGTGTGTGTGTGTGTGTGTTGTGTGTTTCTCTGTATGTGTGTTTTCTCTGTCTGTCTGTCTGTATGTATGTATGTCTGTGTGTGTGTATGCGCGCGCGCGTGTGTGTGTGTGTGTGTGTCTGTCTATGTATGTGTGTCTGTGGGGGTGTGAGTCTCTTTGTGTGTGCGTGTGTGTGTGAGCATGAGGGGTGGATGTGTATGCGGGTGCATGTGAATGTCTTCTAGTTTGTCTGTTTTACTTAATCTTTCTCTCTCTATATGTGTCTACATGTCTGCCTGCCTCTGTGTGTATGTGTGTGTGTGTGTGTGTGTGTGTGTGTGTGTTCCTTAGAATTGTTCTTTTCGGTAAAATTTGGCCGTTCAGACTGCGTTTTGGTCTGTCTGGATGACTGGCTGGCTGCAGGTGTCACTCTTGTCAGTCAGACTGTCTGTCAGTCTCTCTAGTCTCGTTGTCTGGCTGGCTGGCTGTCAGTCTGTCAGTCAGTGTGCCTGTCAGTCTGTCTGTCAGTCAGTCAGTCAGTCTGTGCTCCCTGTTTTGATGAGAGAGAGAGAGAGAGAGAGAGTGTGTGTGTGTGGTGTGTGTGTGTGTGTGTGTGTGGTGTGTGTGTGTGTGTGTGTGTGTGTGTTGTTTTCTCCTTACACTGTGCTTCCTTGTGCCAGTATTCAGGTTTTTTTCCCCTGTATGTACACTGTAATGTACAAGGTAACATGGATTATATATATTTTTTATATATACACAGATGTGCGTTTTATCAGCATCATCGTCGATGTCGTCGTCATCGTCGTCATCGTCATCATCATCATCATCATGTTATTGCAATTGCTTGTTGCTTGATTTGTTTGTTTGTTTGTTTGTTTTGTATGATACGCAAGGTGACGGTGATGCCCATAAATACAACGACAACGGTGGTTATAATTGTTAATGTCATACGACGACGACGACGATGAATGTTATTGTTAATGGTATGATAATAATGAATGTAATGATAACAGTGATTATTATATAATCACTATCATCGTCATCATCAGAACTATAAGATCATTTTATTCTATCATTATTGTTATAGTTGTCGTTGTTTGTCTGTGTGTTGAGCAAGATGATGATGATGACAATTCTTGTTTGTGTGTAAGTGCAAGTGTGTATAAAGTGTGCATAACGTTATGTGTGCAGGATGATGACGAATTTATCGGGTTCGCCACCTTG
This sequence comes from Monoplex corrugatus, assembly GCA_030674185.1. Taxonomy (NCBI): domain Eukaryota; kingdom Metazoa; phylum Mollusca; class Gastropoda; order Littorinimorpha; family Ranellidae; genus Monoplex; species Monoplex corrugatus. The sequence continues at coordinate 47,580,128 of JAPXFY010000025.1, read as the reverse complement.
CCGGACCAGGTTCACAGGAAGGCTGTTCGGAGAGGTTTTGACTTCACCCTCATGGTGGTCGGTAAGTCCTTTTCTGTGATACTACTCATTAGAATGAATCATCCGTGTATTATATCGCCCTCTTCTCCAAAACATTTTGCTACGTATCGGACATAATCGGACTGTTTCAGTGGAGCATGGGCAACTCAAGCATTGTGATTTCATTTGGTCGCTTTTTTATCCACTGGACGAGGCGGCAGAGAAGTTTTAGTCTTTTTCTTATTATCTGTTGTTTGGTGTCTGTTTGTGATCGTGCATTCGTGCTTGACAAAGGCCGGTTGGCCGAAAATTTGCGCCTCTCTTGTTGTATTGAATACGCTTTTTTTTTCGTTTTTTGTTGTTGTTGTTTTGTTCTTCTGGACAGACTGGAATTTGGAGTCCAGTTCGTACTTTCCTGTCCAATGCTAAAAGATGTCAGAGAAAATGTTTTCCTGCCAAAATAGTTTAGAAGTCCTTCTTCGTTCAAACTGATTTTATGAATGTGACATCATCTGTGAACCAAAAAAGAAACAAAAATGAAACAACAACAACAATAAACAAACAAACAAAAAACCCTTCTTAAACAATTTGCTATTTATTTGTGAGGCGTTTAGACATAAAAAGTTTATTACAACAAGATTGTTGTCGGTATGAACGTGCAGATTTGTTTTTCTTACCCCCGTTGTGAGGGGACATGGCCTTTACGAAAAAAAACCTTGTCTGAATACTCTCTCTCTCTCTCTCTCATCCTCTCTCACTCTCCTGTCTTCTCTCTCTCTCTCTCTCTCTCTCTTCTCTCTGTCTCTCTCTCCTCTCTCTCTCTTTCTCTCTGTCTCTCCCTCCCTCTCTCTCGCTTCTATCTCTTTCTCTCTGTCTCTCCCTCCCTCTCTCTCGCTCTCTATCTCTTTCTCTCTGTCCCGTCTTTTTCCTCTCTCTCTCTCCCCTCTTTCCCTCTCTGAGTTCGTCTCTATTTCTGATCCTCTCTCTGCCTCTTTCTGCTTCTCTCTCTCATCTGAACTTGACTCTTCCCTTTCCCCTCTGTCTCTGTCTCTCTCTCCTGTCTGTCTGTGTCTCCCACCCTCCATTTCTCTGTCTCCCTCCCCCTCCTCCTCCTCTTCTTCTTCTAGAACTCTGCCCCATCGCTTTTTCTCTGTCTGGACACATAGAACTGTTTTCCAGCAGTAGAAGTTATTGGCTAAAAGTCATTTTTTTCAAACTTGCCGTTGATAATCTACTTATCTGTCTAGAACTGCGAATAATGCAAACGAAATACCTTGTTGAAACCAATAATTTTAAGGCCTAATACACAAGGAAATCAGAGAGTAACAGTATTTGTCATCATTGAAGACAGATGGAAGGAGACATTGCAGGGATGGAAATAGTAATAATTAAAGTGTGTACGTGAGTACGTGCTCGTGTGCGTGCGTGCGTGCGTGTGTGGTGTGTGTGTGTGTGTGTGGTGTGTGTGTGTGTGTGTGTGTGTGTGTGCGCGCGTAACAAAAAAAAAGCGGGTTAGAAAGAGGAAAGCGAGCGAGCGCAAGAGCATTCACATCGTCACTGTCATAAAAATGTATCAAACAGTTTAAAAAAAAAGCAAGTGAATAATGAATACAGACACATATGTACAAGCAAACAAAGTGTATCGATATAAGCAAGTTATCAGTAAATACAGGTATGTTCAAGTAAGCAAGGTTATTGATAAATGCAGGTTTCTCTCCCTTCCTCCCCCTTATATTTTTCTTTTACTTTTCATTCCATCCATCCCTCTCTTGTCTCCCACCTTCTCTTTCTGTCTCTGTCTCTCTGTGTGTCTGCTTCTGTCTGTCTCTATCTATCTGTCTGTTTGTCTCTCTCTCTCTCTCTCCTCTCTCTCTCTCCACACACACACACACACACACACACACACACACACACACACACACACACACACACACACACACACACACATTTCGTCCATCCCTGTTCTCTCCTTCTCTTTCATTCTATCTCTGTCTGTCAGTCTTCTATCCGTCTGCCTGTCTGTCTCTCTCTCTCTAGCTCTCTCTCTCCTCCTCTCTCTCTCTCTCTCTCTCTCTCTCCTCTCTCTCTCTCTCTCTCTCTCTCTCTCTCACCCACATCTGTATCCTTTTATTCCGCACTGACATAGAAACGTCGTGTTACGTGTTGGGACGAGCTGAGGGCAATGATTGTGACGCGGTAATGACCCGAAGGTCGTCCCGCTCTCGTGTTTTATGTCTCCGTTTATCGTTGACTCCTGGAGCGGCTGTGTGTGAGTCACTCGTAAATTGAAATAACACAGTCAAGCCATCATCGTCTTCTTTTGTTCCCCGTTAATATACTAAAGCTCCATGTTGCGATGACTATAGCTGGGTTGTTTTCCCCAGTTCCTGTCGGCTGCCGTGGAAATTTGTGGTCAGTGGAGATGTCAGTCGTGTTTCTTGTCGCTCCAGTTGATCCTGCTTGAGGCGTAGGGCCCGGCGTTGCGCCATCCTGAAGGATCCTCAGCGGACGACTGTCAGTCTCATCGGATGTAGATGTCTGTGCAGACATTTTCGTTATACTCCATGGTGACGCAGTGTTTTGCATACCTCTCTCTGTCAGTCTATCTGTCTGCCTGTATGTCGGTCTGTATGTATGTATGTCTCTGTCTGTCCTCTCTCTCTCTCTCTCTCTCTCTCTCTCTCTCTCTCTCTCTCTCTCTCCCCTCTGACTGTCTGTCTGTCTGCCTGCCTGTATGTCTCTCCCTGTCTCTGTCTGTCTATCTGTCTCTGTCTCTCTGTCTGTCTGTCTGTCTCTCTCTCTCTCTCTCTCTCTCTCTCTCTCTCTCTCTCTCTCTCTCTCTCTCTGTCTCACTAAAATTTCGTGCTTTCAATACTAAAATACTGAAAGACGTCCCTTGTGTCGTTATAATACTAAAATACAAAATACTGAAAGACGTCCCTTGTGTCGTTATAATACTAAAATACAAAATACTGAAAGACGTCCCTTGTGTCATTATAATACTAAAATACAAAATACTGAAAGACGTTCCTTGTACCTGATTTTAGCCGTTACCCCGCCCATCGCCCATGGCTAAAAGACCTACCCTTTGAGTTCATGGAGCTTGGGCTTGAGGTAGCGCTTGTTCGCCTGTTCTGTTTTGTTGAGTTTAAAGTCCTACCACTCTCAGATCATATGAGGACTAGCTATAAGAATGTTTGCTCAAAGAAGCCTTAAAAAACATTTTGGTTGCACAATGAGATACTGATGCTATTGTCTGAATTTTTTCTGTGAACTGTCAATGATCAAGTTTCTCACAAGTGTCAGTTCGCCCGATGACTCCGTCATGGGATATAACAGAGTAGTTTCTAGGCGTGGCCTTGTCAAGTACCATCCCGTCCCGTCCCGTCCCGTCTTGTCCTGATAAAATAAAATCCGTCACCAGTCAGCACGGGGCTGGTTATTCGTCCAGGGAAGCCTAACTTGATGGCTATGTTCATCTGATTAACTCTTTGACTCTCGCACCCTGCCCAACAGCATCATGCATTGTCAACCATGCAAGCAAAGCCAAAACTTAACCCTTTGACTCTCGCACCCTGTCCAACAGCAGCCTGCATTGTCAACCATGCAAGCAAAGCCAAAACTTAACCCTTTGACTCTCGCACCCTGTCCAACAGTACCCTGCATTGTCAACCATGCAAACAAAGCCAAAACTTAAACAATAGGTGTACCCAGTTAAGGACTCTGTTGGATGTGGAACAGCGTTGACTGTGCCTGAACAAGCCGATTCTTTATGGCAGTACTTGACGCACATGAAGTCTAATGATGGCTGTGAGTGTGACTGGATGGACGGTGCCACAGCTTTCCTTCTCTCTCTGTCCCTCTGTCTCTTTCTCTCTTTCTTTCTGTCTGTGTCTATCTGTCTGTGTCTGTCTGTCTGTCTGTCTCTCTTTCTCTCTGTCTGTCTGTCTCTCTTTCTCTCTTGATCTGTCTCTGTCTGTCTGTCTGTTCTCTCTCTCTTCTCTCTCTCTCTCTCTCTCTCTCTCTCTCTCTCTCTCTCTCTCTCCAACCACAGTCGAGTTTGGCTCTCTCTCTCTCTCTCTCCTCTCTCTCTCTCTCTCTCCTCTCTCTCTCTCTCTCTCTCTCTCTCTCTCTCTCTCTCTCTCCTCTCTCTCTCGCGCGCTCTCTCTCCAACCACAGTCGAGTTCGTTTCTCCCCAGCACTGGTGATGCCAACGCGTACAGTCTGTCGCCAGGCCCAGTGATTTACAGCTGTCTGTTCCCAAGTGTCATCATCGTCATCATGTGCCCTACCGCGTGGCGTTGGCGATCATAGCCCTCCATGCGAATCCATCTGTCCTTTGTCGCTGCAAACACATCTTTCACCCTCTCTGTCTCCAGCCACCCTGCGAGTCCGTTCGGTCTTTCCTCCCTGGTCTACCTGGTACTCTCTTTCCCTCCAGTTTTCCTGTTGTGACCAGGTGCTCTAATTTCTCTTTCCTCATAAAATGCCCTATAAATGTTGCTTGTCTTTTCCTAATCTTCTTTAATAATGATCTTCGTGTGTCTGCCTCCTTCACGACTATCTTGTTCGTTTTCTTTGCTATCCATGGAACTCTCAACATTCTTCTTAGACACCAGGTGCCCATACTGATATCAGCAGTCTTCAGGTCACGTTTGAAAGTCCGTATATGCAGCACTGAGCGCCCTGTGTGCCGGGATCCTGCACGATCACTCTGCACAGGATATCTATTGGGTTTTAGCCATCCTGCATGCGCCGGGCGTTGCCAGGCAAGTGCAGTCGTCCTTGTGTGAAGAGGGTATGCATGCTTGGCATACTGGCCTAGCCCCCACCTCCCTAACTTTTTTTTCTTTGTTTTTTAGGATCATTGTTCATCGAGGTTACCTTTGTGCTCATCGTTTTTCTTTTCCTCTCTCTCCTCTCTCTCTCTCTCTCTCTCTCCTCTCTCTCTCTCTCCTCTCTCCTCTCTCTCTCTCTCTCTCTCCTTTTTTTTTTTGTTTTTGTTTGTTTGTCCCATTTTCTACGCAATCTTAATGGCCACAGAAGCTGGACCAGTTTTTTTTAATACGATGAGGATGATGTCGATGAGGATGATAATCATGATGCTATGGAGTTCCGTCTCGGATTGAGACTACGTGACAGGGCTGTACTCTACGCTTAGTATCATAATATATCCTGGCGTCAACCAGGCCCGAGAGATACAGACAGGATTGGGACCAACTTGCTGTGGGCTTATTTGAGAAGGCTTGGGACCAACTTGCTGTGGGCTTATTTGGGAAGGCTTGGGACCAACTTGCTGTGGGCTTATTCGAAGAGGCTTGAGACCATACAGTCGAATATCCTTCGCTTCATGGATGAGTCATTCACTGAGGGGTTTCCTGTCTTTTAGGTTTTGTTTGTTTTGTTTGTTAAAAATCGTATATTTGGTGTGGCTTGATCGTCATGTTCTTCTCTTCTTTTTTTTTTTTTGGGGGGGGGGGGAGGGGGAGCAGCACGTGCCCACAAAAATGTAGTTTCAAAGCAGTTACTAAACAAGCTTGATCTTACCGCGCTCAGTCCCACATAGATCGAGACTTGAGACAACCCTGAAGCGAACATAGATATTCATCAGTCACATTACTCGAATATCTTTGATGTCCCTCCCCCTCTACCCTTCCAAATCTCTCTCTGTCTCTCTCTCTCTCTCTCTCTCTCTCTCTCTCTCTCTCTCTCTCTCTCTCTCTCTCTCTCTCTTTCTCTCTCTTCTCCTTTCTCTCTCTCTCTCTATCCTCCCTCTCTCTCTCTCTGTCTGTGTGTGTGTGTGTATAATATATATATATTATATATATGTATGTATGTATATGTATGTATGTATGTGTGTGTTTCTCTCTCTCTCTCTCGTATAGAAATTGTTTTTCTATCGAACAAAATCAGCAGTAAGGGTACTGATGCTGATTTGCTCTTGTTGTCCTTACTAATATTAAGAAATTGATACTACAGTGTATTAATCTATTTAATCTATGCACGTATGATCTGCCGTTGTTATTATTCGTGTTAGTGTAAGCCTGTGATGGGGAGAAGGCTGAATGTATATTAAAGCATTGTATTGATTATACTATCCTCGGAAAAATTGTTTTTCTTCTCGGTTTGTCTGTCTGTATGTATGTCTGTATCTGTCTGTCTGTCTCTCTGTCTGTCTCTCTTTCTCTCCCTTTCTCTGTCCCTCCCTTTCCCCCTTCTCTGTCTCTGTCTCTCTTATTTCATTCTCTCTCTCTCTCTTCTCTCTCTCTCTCTCTCTCTCTCTCTCTCTCTCTTCTCCTCTCTCTCTCTCCTCTCTCTCTCTCTGTCTCTCTCTCTCTTTCTCTGTTAAATGTGAAACAATGATAGTAACAAAGTTATGCGACAGTCGGTAGACAAGACTGACTTCAGACAGGAGTTCCTGCAGTCACTTCCCACACGGTTGTCGGAAATGGTCCTCGTTCTCGAGAATCAGACCACCATGAGTACATTGTAATGTTGTATGATGACATGATTATGACAGTTGTATTGAAATAACAACATCGACAAGAGTATTTTTTCCTTTTTTCGAATATAACGAGGCCCATATGACAAATCTATGCGATAACTATATTGAGACGATGTGAAATAAATATAATGAAATAATGATGTTGATAGTAATACTGATGATGATAATGAAACAGTACTTATAAAGTGTCCATTTCTACAGTTAACCTAGATGGCTTTTTTATTTTATTTTTGCGTGTGTTGTGTGTGTGTGTGTGTGTGTGTGTGTGTGTGTGTGTGTGTGTGTGTTGTGTGTGTGTGTGTGTGGTGTGTTGCAACAAACAGCGCTGTTCTTAAATGCCATGCTGAAACAAAGGGAAATCAACACACTAGAGCAGTGTAAGAGTTTCTGTCCTTGATATTTACTTGGCTCCATTCTCCCCACCCATTCCCTTAGTCCGGTATGGTTATGCCGCAGATGGTCAGTCCCCTGGTTGTGGATGAAGGATGTTTCAGTTTCAATTTCTCGAGATGACGTCTCTGCGCTCAGAATGAATTCTATATGGACTAAACGTCACAGTTGCCAAGTGATGGTGATCATGGCACAAGCCTTAAGCCTGCACCTAAACCCTTAAGCTGGCGAAGGATCTGATTTTCATTATGTCATCTCCAGTCCATGTTTTCACGTTGCATGCTGTGACCCACACTGTGCAGGCATCATGTTGTTGCACAGTCTGCAGACTTCTTCTCCAGAGGGTGGATCCACTATTTGTCTGGAATCTACCCTTTTCTGTCTGGCTTGGGTAACCCTAGCAGGGCACAATTGCCAGCGTAACTTCCCTGGTGCTCAGAGAGCTTCATGCTAGCATGAAAATGGTCCGTGAGCTTTCAGAATAAATGCATGACTGAGTCTCATTCAGGTTATCCCTACATAAAGCAAAAAGTCCCATCTGTTTTTAAGACAAGGCGAAACATTCTTGCTGGTATCTTACTAATGACCCCCCTCCCTCCCGTGGGGATGCCGGGGGTTCTTTCAGTATAAATAGTATTCCCACCTTCTGGAAATTCTGTGCTAGAAATTTCTTCTTTTCTGTCACTCTCTGTGTTTCTGCCTTGTTCCTTTGCTTTTGTCATTTCTTCATTATTTTCTGCCTTGCTGGTCCGTTCACTTGTATGTGTTCGATAAAGTCTTACGTACTTTTTTTTATCTTAGGATTGATAATTGGGTACATGTATTAAGTGCATTTTTGGCTCTAGGGAGGTGAGATATGCGGAAGCAATTTCAGGCACTTTATGCCCGTTTTTGTATATGTTTTGATGTCATTAGGTATGCTTAAATTTGTATTCAGGTGGGTTTTTTTTAAATCCCCTGTGCGATAAAATGGACGGAGTGGTCAACGCCAGGGGCATGTCATTAGATTATGTACGTAAATGCATTGACATGTGTACTTACTTTTCTTTTCCATTTTTTTCCTGTTGAAGTTTTGTATGTTTTGAAGCGGTTATAGCCCTGATATGGCTCTACGCAGTCGGCTGGGCTTTAAACACCGATAACAACAACTAATGAAACCATTGTGGCAAACATTTTAAAAGTAGGTCTGCACCCTTGGTTTACTAAAAGAGTTTGTTTTGGTGTCCTTTGGGTATGCTTTTTTGTGTTCAGGTGTGTTTTTAAATCCCCTGTGCAATAGATTGGACAGAGTGGTCAACGCCAGAGGTATGTCCCTGAGTTATGTGCGCGAGTGCATTGATATGTGTACATAATTGTCTTTTCTTTTTCTTTTTTTTCTTCTTTTTTTTTTCCTGTTAGAGTTTTGTGTGTTTTGAAGCGGTTATAGCCCTGATATGGCTCCACACAGTCGGCAGGGCGTTAAACAACAATAACAATAACAATACTGAAAGAGCTGGGACATGATGTATGACTACAAACCCTGACGAACCTGTTGGCCCAAATTCATTTAAAAGATGGGAATCAAATTTGTTTTAAAAGATCGCTCCATAAATTGCTATGAAATTCTTGCTGACACCTGTTGATGCACACGTGCACGATAGCATGCGCATATGTAACACACACACACACACACACACACACACACACACACACACACACACACACACACACACACACACACACACACAAGCGCCCGCACACATTCACATAAACACACACACACACACACACACACAATACACACACCACACACACACGTACGTCGCGCGCACACTCACACTACATTACTTTAAACAACACACAGTACAAGTGAATAGATCTATCTTTAATTGGTGTCTCACACACGCGCACACACAACACACACACACACACACACACACACACACACACACACACACGTCGCGCGCGCACACTCACACTACATTACTTTAAACAACACACAGTACAAGTGCATAGATCTATCTTTTAATTGGGTGTCTCTCTTTCTTCACCACACACAACACACACACACACACACACACACACACACACACACACACACGCACACGCACACACGCACACGCACACATACACCACACACTGTACGATTGTGTACAGCTGTCTGAAAGTATCGAGCAATCTTCAATTTTCCCCTCTACGGTAAATGTGAAAACAAACAACAAGCAAAAACAGAAACAAAACAAACAAAAATGCATCTTATAAAAAGGCACAAAAGAGTGGTGTGTAGACTAATTACACGCAGAGTCAATCTGATTTTAGGTTAGTCATTACTGTTCCACATTTTGCTTGTTTATTGCTCCTTGTTAATTCTCACACACACACACACACACACACACACACAACACACACACACACACACACACACCACAGACACAGACACACACACACAAACACACACACACACACACACACACCACACACACACACTTAAACACACACACACTTAAACACACACACTACACACCACACCACACACACACACTCACACGCACACACACACACACACACTTAAACACACACACACTTAAACACACACACTTACACACACACACACTCACACACAACACACTCACACGCACACACACACACACTCACACGCCACACACACACACACAAACATACACACACACACACACACGCACGCACGCACGCGCACACGCACTGTACCACTGTGCACAGCTGTCTGAAAGAATCATGTAATCTTCTCTTTTTTCTCCTGCAGAAAATGTGAAAACAAACAACCAAAAACACTCAAAAAGCATCTGGTAAAAGTTACAAAAGAGCGGTGTGTAGAATAATTACACGCTGAGTCAATTTGATTTTAGATCAGACGTTACTGTCCCACGTTTTGCTTGTTTATTGCTCCTTGTTTATTAACACACTCACACACACACACACACACACACACACACACACACACACACACACACACACACACACACACACACACACACATACTCACTCACACACACACACACGTACGCACGCACGCACGCACGCATACACATTCACGCATGCGCACACACATAAAACACACACACACACACACACAACACACACACACGCGCACACACACACACACACACACCGCGCGCGCACACACACAGAGAGAGAGAAGAGACAAACACGCACACGCGCACATACACTACATTACTTCAAACAACACACAGTATAAGTGCATATCTTTTAATTCTCTCTCTCCCTCTCCCCGCACTGCCTCTCTCTCTCTCTCTCTCTCTCTCTCTCTCTCTCTCTCTCTCTCTCTCTCTCTCTCTGTCTGTCTGTCTGTCTCTGTCATGTCATGTACACTGTATTGCATTACGTTATATTTCATTCGTATCTACGTGAGTGATTCCCCCCGTGATAAGGGGTTGTGGCTAGATTAAATAAATCGTTCATATTTTCTCTGTTTCCGCCTCTGTGTGTCTGCCTCTCTCTCTTTTTCTCTCCCTCCCTCCACACACACACACACACACACACACACACACACACACACACACACACACACACACACACACACACACACACACACACACTCACACACACACACACACACACACTCACACACACACACACACACACACACACACACGCATTCTCTCTCTCTCTCTCTCTCACTCTCTCTCACTCTTTCTTCCCCCCCCCCCACCACACTCAAACATGTGTATTTCTCTTTTTTTCTTCCCCCCGTCCCTCCACCACAATTTCATCTCTTTCGCTCCTCCTCCCCCCCCCCCCCCCCCCCCCTTTTTTTTTTTTTTCTTGTTATTTGTTATTCCATATTGGGATTTTGTTAGTATCATAAGCATGCGAGTTTGTGCGTGCGTGCGTTCGTGGATGCGTGCGTGTGTGTGTGTGTATGTGTGCATGTGTGTGTGTGTGTGAGGGTGTACAAGTTTGTACACATGTGATTGTTAAACTTCATTCTGATTCTGCGGATGAGGAAATGTGCTTTGATTGAAAGTTTCTGTTTGTGTTTTATGTCACTCAGAGATAATGATGATGATGATGATGATGATGATGATGATGATGATGATGATGATGATGATGATGGTGGTGGTGGTGGGTGGCGGCGGTGGTGGTGGTGGTGGTGATGGTGGTGGTGGTGGTGGTGATGGTATTGATGATGATGATGGTGTTGATGATGATGATTGATGATGGTGATGATGGTGGTGATACTTGTGGCGGTGTTGGTGGCATTGGTGAGTTTTGTGTGTGTGTGATGTGTGTGTTGTGTTGTGTGTGTGTGGGGGGGGGGGCGCCCGCGCGTGTGTGCACGTGCTTACGCGTGTGTGGTTTGGATGTGGCATGGTGTGGTGAAGTACGGTTTGTGTGCGTGTGTGTGTGTGCGCGCGTGTGTGTGTGTGCGCGCGTACGTGTGTGTGTGTGCGTGCGTGTGAGTGTGTGTGTGTGTGCGTGTGCATGGAGACTAGGAGAGGAAGGAAAAGGAGAGTTGGATTGCTGATAGAACTTAACAACGAAATCATTGTCTTTTGGTTTTATGAAAATGAAACGGGGGCGGGAAAGATAATCTACAGAAAAGTTTCCAGAACTCTTTATTTTGTTTAAAATCAAAAGGAATGCAAAGCGATAATATTTGGAAGGGACAACAAAGCACAAAGGAAGGGGGGAGGGAGAGAGAGAGAGAGCGTGTGTGTGTGTGTGTGTGTGTGTGGGGTGTGTGTGTGTGTTAGAGAGAGAGAGTACTAATGATTTGAGTGGTCCTGCAGTGAATTCAGGATTGTCGTGCGTTAGAGTACTGACATATTCATGCACATGGCTCGGTGTCCCACCTGGTCTCACTGATGTTGCATTCTACTGTCGTCAAGCAATGCTGAAGCTACCTCTCAAATCCATAGTGGAGGAATACAAAGTTGGAAAAGCAAGACTGTTGAGCATGCTGGAGGAATCGGAAGACAATATCGTGAGATCAGTTCATCCAAAGCTGAGAACTGGCAGAAAGTGGAAAGTCCAAGAGGCTGTAAACAATGCCAAGAGAAACCTCAGCATCAAAGAAATAATTGGACACACGCAAACCAACAGACAGGGACTGGGAGCAACAAAAATGCAGTGGTGGTCCAAAGCCAAAGGGAAGGAAAAAAGAGACATGATCATACAGGAGTTGAAGGAAGAAGAAGATGTCAAAAGAGTGCAGAAGGCAGTCCAGCAAGGTCAACAGGGCAATGGACAACATGGGACAGTGCACTCCAAAGAAGTCTCAGCTGGAACGATATGTGGCACATGGCTCCTCTAAGGATAAGCTTCCTCCTCAGATCTGTATATGACCTGCTCCCCTCGAATGCAAACTTAGTGAAATGGGGGAAAGCAGACGACCCAGCATGTCCGCTCTGTCAGAAGAAACAAACAGTGGAACATGTCCTAAGCTCTTGCAAAGTAGCGCTAGCCCAAGGAAGGTATACATGGAGGCACAACCAAGTTCTGAAAGTGATCACAGATGTGGTTAGCGAAAAAACCATGACCCCAAACGCACCAATTGCTATGACAACGTTCTACAAAGCAGGAGGGAAACAGGTCTGGCCCGAAAGTGCTATGACAACCAGCACATTGCCAAAGGGTCTTCTGGATGGAGCAGTCGACTGGGAGTGTACAGCAGACCTCCCAGAGTGGAGAAATTACCCAGATGTCATCAGCAAGACAGGCATGAGACCAGACATCGCTCTCCACTCCGACTCCTCGAAACAAGTGATTCTGATAGAACTCACTGTGCCATACGAAAGCAGAATGGAAGAAGCACATATCTACAAGACCGAAAAATACGCCGGTCTTGCCAGCACCCTGAAGAAAGCAGGTCTGCGGGTCAAAATCTTCGCCATAGAGGTCGGGGCAAGAGGGTTTGTGGGCACCTCCGCTTATGATCTCATGAAACAACTCGCCATTTCTGGGAAGAAGAGGACTAGAGCCCTTAAAGCGATGGCAGAGGCAGCAGAAAGGAGCTCAAGCTGGATCTGGGCAAGGAGGAACGAAAAAAGTGAACTTCATAAGGATTAAATTCCCTACAGATGATGTGTGCCCCGTTAGCACATTGGTAAAACCGCGTACCGCAGTTCTGAAGCGCAGAATCGCCCAGGTTCGATCCCCGGCGTGGGAAAATTTTAAAATAAAAAATAAGACAACAGCAGAAGGGCATCCAGGAGTCATGACCTGGATGTGGCCCGGCCCCCCGAGAGTGTAAGGAATTCAGGGCCGAAACACTTGTCTAAAGGGGGTTACTTCTCTGAAGACCTTCTGTTGTCTAGCTCTCCCTAGAGTTTCTTTCTACCACATGCAAGACAAACAAGAAGAGATCGAGCACTTATTTGGTATGTATATAAATTCCTGTAGCCTACACACCAACCCACGCTCTCTCTCCTCTCCCCTCTCTCTCTCTCTCTCTCTCTCTCTCTCTCTCTCTCTCTCTCTCTGTTTTTGTCTCTGTCTCTCTTTGTCTCTCTCTCTCTCTCTCTCTGTCTCTCTCTCTCTCTTTGTCTTCCTGTCATTCTCTCTCGCTCGCTCTCTGTCGGTCTTTCCTCTCTCTCTCTCTCTCTCTCTCTCTCTCTCTCTCTCTCTCTCTCTCTCTCTCTCTCTCTTTCTCTTTCTCTCTCTCTTTCTCTCTCTGTTTTTGTCTCTGTCTCTGTTTTTGTCTCTGTCTCTCTTTGTCTCTCTCTCTCTCTCTCTCTCTCTCCTCTCTCTCTCTCTGTGTGTGTGTGTGTCACTCTCTTTCTGTCTCTCTCTCTCTCTTTGTCTTCCTGTCATTCTCTCTCGCTCGCTCTCTGTCGGTCTTTCCTCTCTCTCTCTCTCTCTCTCTCTCCTCTCTCTCTCTCTCTCTCTCTCACTCCCTCTCTCGCCTCTCTTTCTGTCTCTGTCTCTCTTGCTCTGTCTCTCTCCTCTCTCTCTCTGTGTCTCTCCCTCTTTCTCTCACTCCCTCTATCTCTCTCCTCTCTCTGTGTGTGTCTCTCTCTCCCCCTCTCTCTCTCTTTCTATCTCTGTCTTTCCCCTCTCTCTCTCTGTGTCTCTTTCTCCCCTCTGTCTCTCTCTCTCTCCCTCCCTCCCTCCCTCTTTCTTTGTCAATCCTTTTCTCCTAACCCTTTTCTCTCTGTGCATTCATGCAAACAGCATTTGTAGTGTACCCTTACTGTATCCGTCTGTTACTTTTATCACTGACTTATCTCTGAGCTTAGGAGTTGTTCGTGGCGTTTAACAAAAAGACAACAACACTCAGCAAGCAGTCAGCTCGTAACTTGACTCCTATCAGCTTCAGCTAAACGTGACGACACTTTTAAGAAACGTACAATACACAAATGCATAATCTTTTGACTGTGTCTCACAGTCAGTCACGTTCATACGTGTATGTATCAGTAGTGTGGCCGTTTACAGAACGTGCAATGTGCAGAATATATCTTACATAAGTGGGTGCTCCCCCCCCCCCCCCCCAACGTTACGAGTTATTAGCTAAATCCATAAGCCCTGAGGGTTTTTTTTTCCCTTTCTTTCTGTCTGTCTGTCTATCTGTCTTTCTTTCTTTCTTTCTTTCTTTTGTCTTTCTTTTCTCTTTCTTTCTTTCTTTTGTCTTTCTTTCTTTTTTTTCTTTTTTTTTCTTTCTTTCTTTTCCTTTCTTTCTTTTCCTTTCTTTTTTTCTTTCTTTTGTCTTTCTTTCTTTGTCTTTCTTTCTTTCTGTCTTTCTTTCTTTTTGTCTTTCTGTCTTTTTGTCTTTCTTTCTTTTGTCTTTCTTTCTTTCTTTTCCTTTCTTTCTCTGTCTTTTTTTCCCCTCTCCCCTTTTTTTTCAAGTTTGCCGTTGGTGGTCTAGAACTGAAATAAGGTAAATTAATCGAGAAATCAACAGTATAAAAAAGGAATAATAAGTACAACAACAGCAACAATGAAAAATAAAAACGAACAGGAACGGCAGACGAAGTTATTGCAGTACCACCACACACCTAGCCAACAGATCAAGTGTAGTTGACTTTTGGTCTTGGTCATTGCTGATTTATTAACAGATTATCATTTTTTTTTTTTTTAGGATCATTGCACCGTGGCAGTTTTATTTTTGCTTTCTTTTCCTTCTTTCTTTCTTTTTCTTTTTTCCTCTCCCCCCCCCCCCCCCCCCCCCGAACCCATTCTATACTCCACCATAATGGCCACAGAAGCAGGAACAGTGTTTGATGATGATGGCGATTGAGGATGATAATCATCATGCTGTGGAGTTCCATCTAGGATTGTGTGAGAGGGCTGTGCTCTACGCTTACTATCATAACATATCCTAGCGTCAACCGGGCCCTAGAGATGCAGATACCTGCGGTGTTGTTCAGGAGATTTCAACAACATCCTCAGTGATACATCCGTCAACTCTCCCTGTCTCTCCCCTCTCTGAGAGACACACAATACCAGTGCATATCTTTTAACTGGGTGTCACACGCATGCACACACACGCACATTCACAAACTCACTCTCTCTCTCTCTTCCTCCCTCCCTCCTACCTCTCTGAAAGATACACAGTACAAGCGCATATCTTTTAATTGGATGTCACACACACCACGCACGCGTTCACGCGCGCGCACACACACACATATTCACAAACTCTCTCTCTCTCTCTCTCTCTCTCTCTCTCTCTCTCTCTCACTCTCTCTCCCTCCCTCCCTGTCTCTCCCTTCTCTGATAGACACACAATACAAGTGCATATCTTTACATTGGGTGTCACACACCACACACACACACACACACACACACACACACACACACACACACACACACACATGTGCACGCACGCACGCGCACACACACACACACACACACACACACACACACGCTCTCTCTCTCTCTCTCTCTCTCACACACACACATACACAAACACTCTTCTCTCTCTTTCTCTCTCTCTCTCTGTCACTCACTCACTCACTCACTCCTTAACACCACAACATATTTCAGAAAACACAATACACAAAGCTTATCTTTGAAATTGCCCACCGTCTTCTAGTAGGTAGGGCGGACTAGGTATGACGGTAAAACAAACGGGCTTTGAGTTTTCTTTGTGCAGCTCAGGGCGTTGGCCAGTGCTTGCTGGAAGCCCCCAAAATAGACAATTAACAGATGGTTTCTGTTACATGCTGTTGCCTGCCTGATGCCTTGTGGAACCCCACAAACAGGCTTCTGTCTGCCTGCCTGTCTGTGCTGTCTGTGTTTCTCTCTGTGCCTGTCTCTTTCTGTCTCTCTTACACACACACATACATAAACGAACACTCTCTCTCCTCTCTGTCTTACTCTGTCTCTGTCTCTCTCTCTCTGTCTCTGTCTCTCTCACTCTCTTTCTCTCTCTCTCCTCTCTCTCTCTCTCTCTCTCTCCTCTCTCTCTCTCTCTCTCTCTCTCTCTCTCTCTCTCTCTCTCCAAATGCCATGTGTATAGAATAGCAACGGCAAGTTTGAAAAATGGCTTGTAGCCAATAATTTTACCGTTGGAAAATAAAGCATCACTGTCATTGTCATTGTCTCTCTCTCTCACTCTCTCTCTCTCTCTCTCTCTCTCTCTCCTCCTCTCTCTCTCCTCTCTCTCTCTCTCTCTCTCTCTCTCATCACACCACAACAAAACAGGCTTCTGTTTTGGGGATGTTGGTAGTTGGCTTGTGACTGTGGGTTTACCTTTTCCCTTGCCTATCGTATTTTGAGTCTGTTTCTCCCCCTTCCCCGTGGGGATGCCGGGGACTCTTTCAGTGAAGATATTATTCTCACCCTCTGGACAATTATGTGATAGAAATTACTTTTTTTTTCCTTCTTCACTCTCTTTGTTTCTGTCTTGCACCTTTGTTTTGTTGTCTTTTTCTTTTTTATGCTCTGCTTTGCTGGTCCATTCACCTTATTGTTTTCCATAGAGCCTTGGATATTTTCTTTAATCACGTTTGTTCAACCTGTTGTGCCCAGTTTTCAGACGGAGGATAACCACTTTGTTCTGATCTTAACAGTCGGTTGTAACTGTCGTGCGTCTGAACCATTCTCAACATGATATACAATTATCGTGATTCGACAGGTTACCTTTGAGAATAGAGTAGCACAAAAGGAATAAGACCAGAAAGGCACATACACCATTGTGGCAAATAACCCTTAACCCACACATTATATCTTCAACAGATTGTGTATTTCTGAATCAAAGTGACTGCCAGTGTTTCAAGCAAGTATTATCTAGAGAATCATAAAAGTAAATCGGAATCAGAACGCTTATTTGATGTAAAAAAGTAACACAGGCGCAAATTTTCGGCCATCTGGCTTTTGTCAAGTACATTAAAAAAATAAAAATTAAAAAAAAATTAAAAAAAACGAAAAATGAAAGCACTAAAGACATCATCAAACACGACCTGTCAGATATTCAAAATTATCACCGTCATCGACATCATCATCACCGCATTGTAAAACCTGTGCCAGCTTCTGTTGCCATTAAGGTGGCGTAGAAAATGGGACGGAAAAAGAAAAGGTGAGCACACAGGTAACCTCCCTGAGTGCCATGAATGTAAAAAAGAATTTAAAATAAAATAAAAATGTTACTTATGAATATCCCGAGCATTTTCCTCTCTCACGTGTATAAAGGAATGTGTGGATAAGGCAGAAAATGCAGAAAAATAGGATGAGCAGGAGAATGGAAACGTACGATACAAAGCCAGGCGCAAGATTAATAACCCCCACTTGTGTGCAGAGCGCTTACCGGTAGCTTGTCTACATTGTTTTTGTTGTTTCAAGTGCATCATATCTCTTTTTTCCACTGCTACCACCACACCATTGTCCTTTGTCCTTTGTGATAACTGACGTTGGTTTTCTTTTTATCTTCTCTTCTGTCCTGTGTTGCTGGCTAGTTTTGTCTGCCCCCCCCCCCTCCCCACACCTTCTCTTTCCGTCCGGTCGCTGACTCTGTCACACAGTGACACACACACACACACACACACACACACACACACACACACACACACACACACACACCACACACATACAGAGAGAGAAGAGAGACGTACACACCAGTGACACACACACACGTACACACAGTGACACACACCACACATACACACACACACACCACACATACACACACACACGCACGCGCACCACACACACACACACACACACACACACGCACGCACGCACGCAGCGCGCACCAATACATACACATACACACGGACACGACACAGCCCAACACACACACACACACACACACAGTAGACACACACACAAACACGCACGCACGCAGAGAGAGAGAGCGTGCGAGCGCCTCATGACCACAACATACTTTCACAGAAACAGATACAGTCAAATTTATAACTGTCTTAACTGTCTTGTTTTGCTAATTTTGTTTTGTTTTTGTTGTTGTTTTTATTTTTCCTTTCTGTCATAAGTTCACGACATACGTAGACAGGCACAGTCCAATTTGTAACTGTCTTAACTGTTTTATTTTGCAAGTTTTATTTTTTTGTTTTTGTTTCTGTTTTTCTTCTTTCTTTCATATGTTCACAACATATGTAAGTCTAGTTCTACAGGGGAGGGGGGGTGCAAAAGTAGGTATACAGTTATGAAAAAAGAAAACACGTACAATACTCATTGCAAATATTATACAAACAAAATAATGAACATTGCATATATATACATGTAATGACAAGCACAGCCTTAATCCCTCAGATACTCAAACTGCTTGCTGTCGGTATTCACACACTCCTCTAATCGAGAACGGACTTAAGCATTATAATAATGATGTGATACTTACTGTATACCTACTTTTGCACCCCCCCTGTATATCAGATCTTAAAGAGCAGGTCTGTCGTGTCACCTGTAACTCATTTCTTTAATCATGAACAATTACTACTGTCCTTTCATTTCAAATGTGGTTTTTGTTGTATGTTTTCAGGTGAGTCAGGCCTGGCAAATCCACCCTGATCAACAGTCTCTTCCTCACTGAGCTCTACAAGGACCGGGAAATACCAAATGTCCTGGGTAATACAGTGAACTGTGTTATTCTGACATCCACTGTCTCGTCTTGACACTGAACTGTATTCTGACATCCATGTTCTTATCTTGACAATGAACTGTACTGTTCTGACATCCATGTTCTTATCTTGACAATGAACTGTACTGTTTCTGACATTCGTGTTCTTATCTTGACAATGAACTGTACTGTTCTGACATTCGTGTTCTTATCTTGGCAATGAACTGTATCGTTTTGACATCCATGTTCTTATCTTGACAATGAACTGTATCGTTTTGACATCCATGTTCTTATCTTGACAATGAACTGAACGGTTCTGACATCGTGTTCTTATCTTGACAATGAACTGTATCGTTTTGACATCCATGTTCTTATCTTGACAATGAACTGTATCGTTTTGACATCCATGTTCTTATCTTGACAATGAACTGTATCGTTTTGACATCCATGTTCTTATCTTGACAATGAACTGTATCGTTTTGACATCCATGTTCTTATCTTGACAATGAACTGTATCGTTTTGACATCCATGTTCTTATCTTGACAATGAACTGTATCGTTTTGACATCCATGTTCTTGGTATACATTGTGTTGTTGTGACATCCATGTTCTTATCTTGACAATGAACTGTATCGTTTTGACATCCATGTTCTTATCTTGACAATGAACTGTATTGTTCTGACATCCATGGTCTTATCTTGACAGTGAACTGTATCGTTCTGACATCCATGGTCTTATCTTGACAGTGAACTGTATCGTTTTGACATCCATGTTCTTATCTTGACAGTGAACTGTATTGTTCTGACATCCATGTTCTTATCTTGACAGTGAACTATGTTGTTCTGACATCCATGTTCTTATCTTGACAGTGAACTATGTTGTTCTGACATCCATGTTCTTATCTTGACAGTGAACTGTGTTGTTCTGACATCCATGTTCTTATCTTGACAATGAACTGTATTGTTCTGACATCCATGTTCTTATCTTGACAGTGAACTATGTTGTTCTGACATCCATGTTCTTATCTTGACAGTGAACTGTATTGTTCTGACATCCATGTTCTTATCTTGACAGTGAACTGTATTGTTCTGACATCCATGTTCTTATCTTGACAGTGAACTGTGTTGTTCTGACATCCATGTTCTCATCTAGTCATGACAGTGAACTGTAGTTTTCTGACATCCAGACACAAGAAGAACATTTATGAAGAAGCTTAGGAAAAGACAAGCAACATGTATAGGACATTTTATGAGGCAAGAGAAATTAGAGCACCTGATCACAACAGGAAAGCTGGAGGGGAAAAGAGCACCAGGTAGACCCAGGGAGAAAATATTGGACGGACTTGCAGAGTGGCTGAGGGCAGAGAGTGTGGGAGATGTGCTTGCAGCGACAAGGGATGGATTAGTATGGAGGGCCATGATCGCCAACGCCAAGCGGCAGGGCACATGATGATGAAAGACTTGGTCAAGGTCCAGGGCTGGTACTGGTGTGTCAGTGTGGGGACGAAAACAGATTTGAGTTGCTTGGTTTTCGTTTTAATGGGGACGTTGGGGTGTTTCGGAAATGGGGCAAGTTGATAGTTGACATTTAAGGCTTTCTGGGTTCTGGATTCGCTCATTCTCTCTGAGAAGAGTGGCAGAATGGTTCAGACGTTCGCCTGCCAGTAACTAAACTCGAGGTTCCAGGCTTCGCTCCCCGTAGATGCCCAGACTTTTCTCCTCAGTTTGACCAGAAAATCGCACTGAACATGTAGTCCTTCGGAAGGGGACAAAAAACGAGTCGGACCCGTGTGCCCTCTGGCTGCGCACGTTTAAGATCCCACGGCAGTTGAAAATCGTGAAGAGTAGGTCATTGCCCAGCTGCCTTGGTAGTAAACATTGGAGAGATATATTGATTTCCCAGGTCCCATCCCTTGAATACCAGGTAGCTTTTCTGCCTTTCTGAAGTCTTTGTAAAAAGAAAAATGTGAATAGGAATACGAATTGGAAGCAAGGGAGAGGGGATGGGCACCGCCCTCGTGGTTCTAGCCCCGGGGAAAGTTGAGGTTTCTACCACCTCACTCCCCTACTACTCTAGGGTTGTGGAACTATCTAGGTAGGACCTCAGGACCTGGCCAGTTCATGGGTTTCTGTGCAGGCTTAAGGCTTGCGCCGTGATCATTCTGGATCTTCTCCATCACATGGCACCTGTGACATTAGTGCATACGGAATTCATTCCGAGCGCGGAGACGTCGCCTAGAGAAATTGAAACTGAAACGGCTGTGATAGGTCTAGCAGGCCAGTAGTGGATCGTATATAATCTCCAAAGAAAGTAAACAGAGACTGGAAGGTCAAGTAGGGTTAAACGGAGACAGACAGCGGGTAGGCTTACGTCCGCTCCAGTTCCTTTCTTGATTAACCCTTTGACTCCCGCACCCTGTCCACCAGCATCCTGCATTGTCAACCATGTTAGCAAAGCAAAAACTTAACCTTCTGACTCCCGCACCCTGTCCACCAGCATCCTGCATTGTCAACCATGCTAGCAAAGCAAAAACTTAACCCTTTGACTCCCGCACCCTGTCCACCAGCATCCTGCATTGTCAACCATGCTAGCAAAGCAAAAACTTAACCCTCTGACTCCCGCACCCTGTCCACCAGCATCCTGCATTGTCAACCATGCTAGCAACGCAAAAATTTAACCCTCTGACTCCCGCACCCTGTCCACCAGCATCCTGCATTGTCACCATGCTAGCATAGCAAAAACTTAACCCTCTGACTCCCGCACCCTGTCCACCAGCATCCTGCATTGTCAACCATGCCAGCAAAGCAAAAACTTAACCCTTTGACTCCCTCAACCCTACCCACCAACTTCCTGCAGGAAACTGGTGGATAGGGTAAGGAGTTAAAGGGTTAATTTTTTTGCAGTTGGTGGATAAAGTGCGGGGAGTCAAAGGGTTAACGAAAGTGTTAGACGACATAAAGACCCTGTCAGACATATTTTGCCACAGTAGCAGTTTTTTTTCTTCTTTCTCTCTTCTTCTCTTCTTCTGACCCTGACAGTCACGGATAATTAACTGCAAGACCTACAAGTTTCTAAAGGGTGAAACCTTATCTACCGTTGTGTAAAATACAATCTCCCACCCGCTTATTCCTTCTGAATACCCTCTCTGAGGCCCTTGCAGCTAGATGGGGTTTTAAAAGATCAGTAAGGTGAGCACTTGAAACTTGGCCTGTTTGGTTAATGAGTGAAGTAGAAGTGATATATTGTAAATGTGTTTAAAAAAAAAAAAAAAGGTGGGAAGTGTAAAACTTTGAAATACCTCGGACTTGTTTTTAAAAAAGAAAAAGAAAAGTGTGTGTGTGTCTGTGTGTGTGTGTGTATGTTCGTTCGTTCGTTCGTTCGTTCGCGTTCGTTCGTTCGTTCGTTATTTCTTTTAACGTCTGTTCATATACGTGCTTTTAGCCGAAAAAAAAGTAAATAATTAATAAATGAATAAACAGACAAGATAAGATAAAGAGCCTTTAAGAGGTGTCTATGGGGTAGAAGAATCTACGAAATCATAAGGGCATTTTATCATATTAGTTAACATCAAACAATTTAACGGACAAGAGAAAAGCTATCAGAACATTAAACGTTCAGACTTCATCAGTTTGCTCAGGGCTGTATGTGTGTATGTATGCGTGCGCGTGCGTGCGTGCGTGCATGCGCGCGTGTGAGTGCGTGTTTGTGTGTCTGTGTGTGTATGTTTGCTTGTGCAAATCCACGCTTGCGTGCGTTGCGGTTGTGGATGATGGAATGGATGGATTGTGTTCAGGGCTCAACTGTAGGCTATAGGGATGGATTTTTTTTACATTTTTAAACGTTCCAGTAAGTTCTTCGTCATTTTTCAGTATGATAAGATCTTACAGCTATAAGACGTGTTTGAATACATGTTCCATTTCTATAGCCTTTTATGTGCTTGCGCCATATAACGTCAATGCAGAGAAACCCACAGTTGGTAAGACTGGGTACGTGGTAATCAATAGCCAGAAGGCCCTACAGTAACCAAGCTGTTTAACCCTTTGACTCCCTCACCCTGTCCACCAGCATCCTGCATCGTCGACCATGCTAGCAAAGCAAAAACTTAACCCTTTGACACCTCACTCTATTCACCAGCTTCGCATTGTTCCGATATTAACCCCTCCCCCTCCATCCCCGAATAGGTTTGCAATAGTTCCGATATTAACCCTCCCCCACCACCCCTGGACAGGTTTGCATAGTTCCGATATTAACTCCTCCCCCTCCACCCCTGAACAGGTTTGCATAGTTCCGATATTAACCCCTCCCCCACCACCCCTGGACAGGTTTGCATAGTTCCGATATTAACCCCTCCCCCACCCACCCCTGACAGGTTTGCATAGTTCCGATATTAACCCCTCCCCCACCACCCGTGGACAGGTTTGCATAGTTCCGATATTAACCCCTCCCCCTCCACCCCTGAACAGGTTTGCATAGTTCCGATATTAACCCCTCCCCCTCCATCCCCGAACATGTTTGCATAGTTCCGATATTAACCCCCCTCCCCACACCCACCACCGAACAGGTTTGCATTGTGCCAATACCGCCCCCCCTCACCCCCCCCCCCCATCATTCCCAAAACAGATTTCAATAGTTCAGATACTGCGCCCCCTTCCAACCCCCAAAAAGGAAACATTGTTTTAGCAGCCTCTGCCCCTCCCCCAGCAGTGAAATGGTTGGTACCAGTGCCCCTGTTCGGGGTTGGTGGTGGAGAAGATAAAGCAACGATGGACAGGAGATGGGCACCTGCGTCGTAATAATTCTGGCCCAGAGAATCGTTGAGATCTGTAGTACCATCAAGCTCCCAGCTCCCCAACAGCCTCAGAGACACAACTTTTCCCTGCCGTAACACACACACAGCCGTGCAGTTATGGTGTTGCTAAATGTCAACACATGAAAGTTGCAGTTCTAAAGCTTCACTCAACTACGCCCATTTTTATCACGCCATTTGCTCTTGCCTAAATCGTGCACGTAGACACACCCCAAAGCTGCCGAGTTTAATTTAACCCTTTGACTCCAGCACCCTATCCACTAACTGCAAAAGCTTAACCCTTTAACTCCCTCACCCTATCCACCAGCTTCCTGCAGGAAGCTGGTGGATAGGGTGAGGGAGTCAAAGGGTTGTTTTTGCTTTGCTAGCATGGTTGCCAATGGAGGATGCTAGTGGACAGGGTGCGGGAGTCAAAGGGTTAAAACGTCACACTACAACTAATCCGTTTGGACATCTGCTTGCTATTTCTCACGTTATATAATCTTTTAAGGAGACATCAAGACGCTTCCCTAAATGGTCTGTTTGTGTATGTGTGTGTGTCTGTGTGCGTATGCGTGTGTCTGTGTGTGTATGCATGTGTCTGTGTGTGTATGCGTGTGTCTGTGTGCGTATGCGTGTGTCTGTGTGTGTATGCGTGTGTCTGTGTGTGTATGCGTGTCTATCTGTATGTGTGTGTGTGCGTGTATGTGTGTGTGTGTTTGTCTGTGTGTGTGTATGTCTATGTCGGTGTGTGTATGCATATCTGTCTGTATGTGTGTGTGTGTATGCGTATGTATGTGTGTGTGTGTGTGTGTGTGTGCGCGCGCCCGTGCCTGCCCACGCTTGCTATTTGTCTCGTTAAAATCATTGAGGAGTCAAGACCCTCTCCCAATAGTTGTGCGCGTGTGTGTGTATCTGTGTGTGTCTGTTTGTATGTATGTGTGTGTGCGTGCGTGCCTGTGCCTGCCTCCGCTTACTATTTGTCACGTCAAAATCTTTGAGGAGGAGTCAAGACCCTCTCCCAATAGGTGTGTGTGTGTGTCTATCGGTCTGTCAGTGATAACAGTTGATAGTGGGCAGGACAGAGGAATGGCTAAGGACCTGTACAGAGTAGACTGCTGATACAGAAATGTGTCAAGACAGGTTGAAGATTCCACTGAATCAAGATAGTTGGAATATTACACTGAGAGGGGTGGACATGAAAATCGACTCATGCAGCTTAAAAAAAAAAGAAAAGGATTGGATTGGATTGGACCCCCCCCCCCCCCCCCCACCACACACACACACACAGAAATTATTCCTCACAAAGTGACAGTTGCTCTCCCAAAGGAGAGCGTAACGCCAAAGCACACCACCAGTGTTTTTTGTTGTTGTTTTTTTTTTTGATAATGAAACAAGTTTGTTCGCTGTTTTATCTTCTTTATCCTGAACAAGACATTTTATGAGGAAAGTGGAATTAGAACGCCTGGTCACAACAGGAAAGCTGGAGGGAAAGAGAACACCAGGGAGAAAATATTGGACGGACTTGCAGGGTGGCTGAAGACAGAGAAGGTGGGAGATGTACTTGCAGCGACAGGGGGATATATTCGTGTGGAGAGCCATGATCGCCAACGCCATGCGACAGGGCACATGGTGATGATGATGACCCTGAACAGGATCAGGTATCCACTTACATCTGGGTGGAATGGAGTTTGCGCGAACAAATTTGTTTCATTAGTCAGGGTCAAATTCGTGTTGTCAGACTGAAAGGCGGGAACTCGACTTCTGTGTCAGCCAGCCTTGCCATTTTATGAAAAGTGCCAACAGCCTGGCCTACCATTTAACGAA
>JAPXFY010000025.1:47444613-47549613 GCA_030674185.1 Monoplex corrugatus | reverse complement strand
CTTAAAGAGACCTATTGATCATTTTAACCATGCCATTTTGTGTGCACACAGTGTCCACACACACGCACAGTTCTAGATATTTCCTCTCTCACATTGTGCAGTGCAGCGGACATTGCAAACAAGACTGACATCTACCTCCAGACTTCACAATTTCATAGTCTTCTAGGACTGAAAGAGACCTACTGACCATTTTCTGTATACTTATCATTGGTATTGCCATAGTAAGACTCATTCTGGTTTTCAAACATGCCATCAATGCAACAGCGCCTGTGGCGAGTGGCGCAAGTCACTGCTGACTAGGAAGTCGTGGATTTGAAAAAACGTGCCATCAAAGCATTCGGAGTGATGCTAACAGAATGTATAGGTGTTATCATCGTTAAGCCTCTGAGAAGCCACCCACCAGAGAAGATCCTGCAGTGCTGCTGATCGTTTTAGTGGTTTCATTTTTCCTGCTCTGATCGAACATATACAAAGCATAAACTTACTGTGTTCCTGCTGATCAGCGTTGAGTCACAATATCGTCATTTTAGTCCTTTTCTTACTCTGGACGAAGCAGCAGGGAAGTTTCAGTCTTTTTCTCCTAATTTTTGTATTTGGTGTTTGTTCGGTTGTGGTCTTACGTCTACGCATGACAAAAGTTGTCCGAAAATTTGCGCCTGTCTTGTCTGGTTGTATTAAATACGCGTTCTGATACTTTTTTCGTTTTTTGTTGGTTTTTTTTGTTGTTGTTGTTGTTTGTTTGGGGTTTTGTTTGTTTGTTTGTTTGAACACGAGCAGTCATAGTTGTTTTGGATTTCACAATATCAAAGCAAGTAAACATTCCCTACTCTACAGCTGGGTTAGGTTAGTGTGGACATGAGTCATTTTTTTTATTCACTTATGTTGATAATTAGTTGCTGTCAGCTTGTCGATAGTAACAAGGAGTGGTCAAAGGATCTGATCCCCACAACAAAGCACATTTGTATAAACTGTGATGTTTGTTTTGTTTTTGATCGTACATGCATGACTGTGCATAGCAATCAGTCCAAATTAAATTAGCATGTGTAGTGCTTGGGCAATGAGACGTATAGTCAGTTTTCGCACCACCTTGGCTAAGCCTCGGGTTTCCATGTACAGTGTTGAGGTGCAGTATTCACCATTACTGCTGATATTAACCCGTCACTGCCCATTGCTACACTGTTGTTGTAGCTTGTACCACTCGGCATTCATACAGTGTATGTTTCAAAAGGTTAACTGCCTATTTCGAAAGGTTAACTCCTAAAGGCACTGCAAAATTATGTGGGATCTTGCCAATGTATGCAACAGTACCGTTATCATATCTGAAGTGTATATGTTAATGATGGGAGAATCCTATTCTCACAGCAAATCCAGCATTTGCTGGAAAAGAAACGAATCGAATTTGTTTGGAGACATGTTACACACAGTGTGTACTGTCCTTGACAGGTTAAACTTCATTGTGCCCCCATGGGGATGCGGGGGTTCTTTCAGTATATATGGTATCCCCACCTTATGGAAATTCTGTGCCAGAAATTGCCTCTTTTCTGTCAGTCTATTTGTTTCTTTCTTCCTCCTTTGCTCTCTGTCATTTCTTCCTATCGTTTTTTGCCTTGCTGGTCCATTTACTTGTATGCGTTTGACAAAGTCTTACGTACTTTCTCTTAGGATTGATAATTGGGTGCATATATTAAGTGCATATTTTGGCTTTAAGGAAATGAGATATGTGGAAGTAATTTTAGGAAATTTAGGCCCGTTTTTATATATCTTTTAGTGTCCTTAGTTATGTTTCAATTTGTATTCAGGTATGTTTTTTTTTAATCCCCTGTGCGATAAATTGGACGGAGTGGTCAACGCCAGGGGCATCTCCTTAGATTATGTGCGCGATATGTGTCTTAATTTTCTTTTCCTTTTTTTTCCTGTTAAAGTATTGTGTATGTTTTGAAACGGTTATAGCCCTGATATGGCTCTACACAGTCACCTGAGCTTTAAACAAAAATAACAGAAACAATAACTTCATTGTCACCAAGTCTCTTGTCCATCCGTTCATTTCAGCTTGAAACCAGCGGACATTGAGGTGATGAAGAAACTGCACCACAAGGTCAACATCGTGCCTCTGCTGGCCAAATCAGACATCCTCACCAAAGTGGAACAGAAACGCCTCAAACAGCGGGTGAGTTTTACACAGTGTGTCCTTGATGGAATAGAAACAGAAAGGTAAAACATAAAGGAAAGATGATATGGGCATTTCCATCACAATGCTGGTCCCAAGAAAAGTTGAGGTCTTACCACCTCATCCCCCTTCAGCTCAGGGTTATGGGACAACCTTTCCTCCACCCCACCCCACCCACTTTTTTTTTTATCTCTCAGAATTCGTGTATAATATATGTACGTCATGACGATACAAACAACTGCTAGTTCACTTGTTTTTTTTAGGTCCTCATTGAACTAGGTAAAAGATAGTCTAGGTGGGCCTTCAGGACCTGGCCAGCTCATGGGTTTATGTGCAGGCTTAAGGTCTTGTGCCATGATCACCATACACACATGGCACCTGTGACGTTAGTGCACATGGAATTCGTTCTCGAGCGCAGGAGAACGTCATCTTGAGAAACTGAAACTGAAACTGTCCTCATAACTGTTAAAAAGTTTTCAAGTGCCACAGTGATTTTGCTTTTTTTACAAGTGTATGTGTATTTTTGGTCATCTCTTATCATCAGTTTTTGTCTTTCACTGTCGCATCTTGTCCATCGTCTGCCTGCAGGAAGTTGTTGGATAGGGTGAGGGAGTGAGAAGATTCAGATTGATGAGAAAGAGTGGAAAGTGGTGTATTGGATGAGAGTTGAAAAGTTAAAAACCTCCCCCATTTTGTTTCTGTCATTGACATTTTTGATGATTTGCTCAATATATATGATCCTTGATGGAGTAGAAACATAACTGGGTTTGGTGTCTGAGAGGTTTTAGCCTGCTGACGGGTGTGTGTGTACAGTTGTAAACCAGAGAGAAATAAAAAAGAAGGGATGGGGGGGGGGGGAAGATACAGGTGCTTTGTTACTTCGAATGTTTGCCTGTTTCTTGGTTTTCTTTCAGTGCAGCATTTACTTAATCTGACAATGAATAGCTGTTGAATTGAAATGAATCGGGTGTTTTGTTTCTCACATCTTTCTGTCTGTCTGTGTCTGTCTGTCTGTCTCTATGATTGACATTTTTGATGATAACCCATATGTATATATGCGCGTGTTTGTCATTGTGTTGTCAGATTATAGAAGAGATAGACAATCATGACATTCACATCTACGAGTTCCCTGACTGCGACAGTGATGAAGATGATGACTTCAAACAGCAGGACAGAGAACTCAAGGTATGGACAATAGAGAAATCGTGTGTTTTTCACTAAAGGGTTATTTTCTGTATTAGTTGTTGGTTGTTGGTTGGTTGATTGTTTTTTGTTTGTTTGTTTGTTTTTGAGTGTTCATTGTTTGAGGTTGGAAGGGGGGGGTGTTATGTGTGTTTTGTTTTGGTTGGTTGGTTTTTGCTGTACCATCTACTGCACCACTTAAGTGGTCACGGAGTCTGGGACAGTATTTCACAATGCTATGATGATGTACGACAATGGGGATGATAATTATGATGCTACGGAATTCCATTCTAGATTGAGACTACGTGACAGGCTGTACTCTGCCTTCCTCTCACAGTATATCCTAACATCAACCATGTTTGAGAGATACACATACGTTGGTATTTGTTAGGGCATTTTAAATAACATTGTAAATGACTCATCTATAAAGTGAATGAGACTTGACTGTGTGGTCCCAGTCTTCCCAATGATTCCATAGCACATTCAGGGGCCACTTGCGACTGAAAAATTTAAAAGTGATTTTGAGGGGGACACGAACCCAAAATCTTCCTGTCTTCTTCCGTTGGTTGTGCTTACCACCGTGCCTTGGTGACTGGTTTAGTAACTTAGTTGTTGGCTGGTGAGTGTGAAGTTGTGGTTGTT
Organism: Monoplex corrugatus; assembly: GCA_030674185.1. Classification (NCBI taxonomy): domain Eukaryota; kingdom Metazoa; phylum Mollusca; class Gastropoda; order Littorinimorpha; family Ranellidae; genus Monoplex; species Monoplex corrugatus. The sequence goes on along the minus strand of JAPXFY010000025.1, from coordinate 47,545,622 downwards.
GTTGTTGTTGTTAGCTTGTTGTATCGTGGTATAGGTTCAGTACAACATGGAACACATCAGGCAGTCAAATTCTGGATGCTCATATAATCTTCTACCCAGACATCAGTCATAGCATAGATCCAGTCAAGGGAAGAGAAATAACCCTTCGTTTACCATGAGACTTCGTTCCGATAAGACTTGTTTCCCTTTAACTTTGTGTCATTAGTTTGTTTTTTTAAATTACAGCTAGTATTTCTTTGCTTTGATTATTTGTCTGGTGTAACTGGGTTGGTTGGTTGGTCTTTTATGTCTTAGTTCATCAGTAGAATGTTACTGTTCTTGTGAACTTTTTTCCTGCGCTTTATAAAGAAAGGGGTGGGCGGGTTATTTCTTATCTGCCAGAAACTGTTATTGTATTTGATGAACTATGTTTACTCTGCATTGGTGTATGTGTCTGCTTGTGTTTATACATTGTTAATGTATTGGCATGTGAAACCCTCTTTTTGTTGTTACTGCTGTTGTGGTGGTAATGGTAGTGATCATGTAATGTACAACAGTCGTAATTTGACATAGACTGTTTGTACAATACTATTGGATTTATTATTATTGTTATAAATACAGGTATGCTGTATGTCTTTTACAGCCTTGTATGGGCAGATCTTTACGTAATGTTGTTCAGAGCTATGGACTGTTTAGGAGTCACAAAAGTGTATGTCTGTAACTGGAATGTAAAGCTCGAAGGTCAAGATAATACGACTGAAAAAAGTCAGCACATTTAATGTGTGTGAACAGCACTTTCTCAGGACACTACTTAAAATCTGTTTTAACTGTTTTCACAGTCTATCGATGTGCTTGATGTGCATCAACTTTCATTTCAACTGAAATATCTTCAAGGTCACAGTGACCTTGGGAAGCGCAATGTCTATATTTTCTGTAATAGTTTTTGTGTAGAAAAGGAAGTCGTGAGAGTGGGTTTTTCTTGGTTTTCTTTTTCTTTTCCAGGTGATGGGTTGTTTTGTACTTTTTTGTTTTTGTTGTTTGTTTGTTTGATTGTTTGTTTCATTGATTTTAATTTTCTTAATTTTTAATTTTGGTCTATTATTTAGTTGATTGATTTTTTGATGGTTAGATTCACTGGCTGGTAGGTAGATTTTTTTTGGGGGGGGGGGGAGGGGGAATAGATTCACTGGTTGATTGGTTGTTAATTCATTGATTAGTTTGTTATTTAGTTATTTGATTTGATTTTTAGATTCACTAGTTGATTGGTTGGTTTTTGTGTGTGTTAGATTCACTAGTTGATTGGTTGATTTTTCTAAATTTTCTTTCTTTTTTAGATTCACTAGTTGATTGCTTGATTTTTCTTGAATTTTGTTTTTATAGATTCGCTAGTTGATTGGTTGGTTTTTGTGTGTGGTAAATTCACTAGTTGATTGTTGTTGTTAGTGTTTTTATTAGATCTACTGGTTGATTTGTTGTCTTTATGTTGCAAGTTTGTCTCTGCTTTTAAAATGTGAATAATCTCACCAGTTGTTTTTTTTTTCACAATGTTGTTTTCTTATAGTTGTATTCAAACCGAAACCTTTTCCTGTCCACTTTCCAGGCAGCTGTCCCTTTTGCTGTGGTGGGCTGCAACACTGTGGTGGAACTAGCAGGAAAGAAGATCAGGGGTAGAGCCTACCCTTGGGGTATTGTGGAAGGTATGTCATTGTTGTTGTTATTATTTTTGTTTAACCCTTTGACTCCCGCACCCTGTCGACCAGCATCCTGCAGTGCCAACCATGCTAGCAAAACAAAAACTTAACCCTCTGATTCCCTCACCCTATTTACCAGATTACAAATTTAAACATAATTAAGGACACTAAAAGATATATAAAAACAGGCCTAAATTACCTAAAATTGCTTCCACATATCTCTTTTCCCCAGAGCCAAAAACACACTTAATACATGTACCCATTTATCAATCCTAAGAGAAAGTATGTAAGACTTTGTCGAACACATACAGGTGAATGGACCAGCCAGGTAGAAATTGATAGGAGAAATGACAGCAAGCAAAGGAACAAGGCAGAAACAAAGAGTGAGAAGAGATTTCTCCCACAGAATTTCCAGAAGGTAGGGGATACTATTTATACTGAAAGAGCCCCCGGCATCCCACGGGGGTATGGAAGGTATGTGTGCACCACTATGTTCCACTAGTGCTATTAGTGTAGTCATGATATCTACCTATAGTGCTGTTTGGAATATTCCACCTGGGCGGACTTCTGTCCTTTGAACAATTAGGTTGTCTGTCCAGAATGATAACATTTTTCATTAAAATTCCTGGCTGCTGCGTCATTCTTGGTTTTCTCCAGTTTTTATGTGCTTATTTTTTTCCAGATTAATTCTTATTTTTGATAGATAACTACGTAACCAGTCAAAAAAACGTTTTAGTGATTTGCTGTCAGATTCCTTGTGCCCGAGTTCAGAAAGTCATATACACAAAAAGGACATTGATTTACATGAGAGCTCAGAACAATCATTTCAAATATCAGTTTTTCAGTAGCTTGATGCCCCTAAGATCCCCCAGCGGGGCATTGCCCAAGTATCTCACCAAGGGCTTTAAGCAGCCCCTCTGACCCAGCCTCGAACTTTTCTTCCTTTTCATTTTGGTCCATTCCAAGCCCTGCTATAGATGTGTTTATGTGGATTGGTTGTTCTGTCATCTGTCGCCTTGCTTAACTGTCAGACCGTTTACTTTGGTGAAATAAAGCCTTTAGGCTGTTCCATAACCTTGAGGTCGTAGGGGATTGAGGTGATAGGGACCTCATTTTTTTTCTCAAGGCCAGCATTAAGAAGAGAACAGTGTCCATATCCTATAACATGAGGGGCAGAATATGTTCTTGATAGAGGGAAGGAGGTTCTAAGAAATCTGGGTGGGTCTGGTGGCATGTTTTCCAGGGAAAAAGTTTCGTCCAGAGGATTGAAATTTAAGCCATTTGGTACAATCAGTCTGTCTTTCTCTCTTTTTTTCTGTCTCCTTACTCTGTATGTCTGCCTGCCTCCCTCTCTGTCTGTCTATCTGGCTGTCTGTCTCTCTGCCCGTTTCTTTCCTTTTCATGCAAATATGTGCACTCAAGCTCACATACACATGCACAAAAACACACACACACTCACACATACACACATGCATGCAAACACACACACACACACACACACACACCACACACACACACACACACACACACACACACACACGCACACACATCACTATCACTAAAGACGCAATTACACCCACAGTACAGTTACAATCAACAAAGAACAACACATTTAGGTCAGTCTTATTTTTTGAAAGCATTAATCTTAAATCTTGTCTTCTGTTGCTTTTGTTTCTAGTGGACAACCCCAGCCATTGCGATTTTGTCAGATTACGACAGATGCTGATCAGGTAAGGTTATTGAATGTTTGGTCATAATTTCCTTTATGTTATGGCACAATATTTTTAAGTAAAATGTGAAAGGAGAGAAAAAATGTGTAAGAATATATTAAAGACAGAAATTTAACGAGATTAGGCTCCAAGCCTAAATTTGAAATTGACCCCTGGAGATATGGAACCTGAACCTCTGCTCAGCGAAGTTGAATCTGCCATTAAAGATCTAAAATGCAGAAAGTCTCCTGGTCTTGACAATATTCCTGGAGAGTTGTTGAAACACTCAGGTGATGGTGGACTCAAAGTAATGCATCACTTATGCTGCAAGATATGGAAGACTTGTCAATGGCCTACAGACTGGAAGCTCCAAGAATTTGTCATGTTACATAAGAGTGGAAATGTCAAAGACTGCAACAATTATAGAACAATTGCACTGATCAGTCATGCCAGTAAAATACTGCTGATAATAATTTTAAACAGGTTAAAGCCAAAAGTAGAGGAAGAGCTATCCGACTGTCAGGCAGGCTATAGGAAAAACAGGGGAACAATAGATATGCTGTTTGTACTCCAGATATTGATAGAAAAGATTAGAAACACAGACCAAGAGATGTTCATCGTTTTCATTGACTACAGCAAAGCGTTTGATAGCGTGATTCACCAAAGTCTTTTCCACTTCATGATCAAAATGGGTTTTCCAAGACATCTGGTTTCCCTCATAGCTTCATTATATAATGATCAAAAAGCAACAATCAGATGGAATAATCAAAACTGCAAATTTTTTAACATCACTAAAGGGGTAAGGCAGGGTTGCATCCTGTCTCCACATCTCTTCAGCATATACACTGAACATATCATGAGAGAAGCAGACATAGAAGACATGGGAGTAAATATTGGTGGTAGAAACCTGTCAAATTTACGCTACGCAGATGACACAGGATTACTGGCAGACAACATTACAGGCTCTAGGAGGATCCTGAGCAGGGTAGACCGGGTTGGAAAGGCAGCTGGGCTGGACTTAAATTCAAAGAAGACAAAGGTTATGCATGTTGCAGGCAAATATAACACTAGACAGGACCAGATCATGCTAAACCAAGTCCCTCTAGAAAATGTCAAGGACTTTAAATATTTAGGTTCAGTCAAGACACACGATGGAACATGCTCAAAAGACATAAAGATGAGAATTGGAATGGCCAAGAACAGTATGGTTCAATTGAACAATATTTGGAAAGACCACAGCATAACAGCAGACCTTAAGATAAAACTCTTAAAATGTCTTGTCTGGCCAGTGATGTTATACGGCTGCGAGGCATGGACAATGAAGAAAGAGGATGAAAGACGAGTGGAAGCAGCAGAGCTGTGGTTTTACCGAAGACTGCTGAGGGTCAGATGGACGGATAGGCGCTCAAATGAAAGCATACTGAATGAGTTGGGTACTACACGCAAGCTCCTAGTACTCATACAACGGAGGAAACTGAAATATGTTGGACACGCAATCCGTAATGAGAGAACAGACTTGATGTCCACTGTCCTCCAGGGTAAAGTGGAAGGAAAGAGAAACAGAGGACGGCCACCTGCATCACTTGCTAGAAACATCACAAACATCAGTGGCAAGAAACTCCAGGAGGTGGTCAGACTTAGCCAAGATCGAGAGTGCTGGAGGCAGCTTGTGAGGACATCATGTGCAGCGGCCAACACTGTTCCCGGTGACGCCGACGGGTGAGACGGTGAGGCTCCAAGCCACAATGGAACTTCTTAGTGGCATCAACATCATTTCTTTTAGCGTGACATCTCAAAGCATTTCAAAAACGCTGTAATATAATAAATTTTATTATTCTCTGTTGTCTATGCCATGCTATCATAGTGGCCTTGGTGTTGAAATATCTAGGTGTGGGTGAGTAGGTGTGAAAATAAAACACCAAGATCCAGGAATGTCATGTGTCTAGTTCTTTATTCAGTCATATTGAGAAGGGTAGAGAAATTAGTTCTTTCTAGGGGAGAGTACTACAAATATATGTATAATCTATTGGCGGCATGCTTAACTCCCCTGAATGAGTTAGCCGACGGCATTTCTATCACCAGATGTTAACAGGTGTCAATAGATTTGGTGGCATATTAGAAATAAAAGGTTGTGCCATAACTCTGAAGTTTTAGGACAGTGAGGTGATAGAGACCTCAACTTTTCATGGGACTGGTATTATGAAGGTGGTGCCTCTCTCATCTCTCCCAGTCTTCGTTACCTTTCCCTTACTTTGAAGAAAAGTCATGTACCCATATACAGCTGGGTAGACTGGAGGCTGCATGCATATATATAAAGCTTCATGGTTGTGATTCACACTCGTGCAAAGTCATACAGGCAGATGGGAAGTCGAGTGGTCATCCTTACACACACACATGCGCGCGTACACACACATGTGCGTGCACACACACACACACAGACAACACACACACACACACACACCACACACACACACACACACACACACATACACATACAGACACACACACACACACACACACACACACACACACACACGCGCGCGCGCGCGCACATGCACACGCACACGCACACGCACACCATAGATATTTCTGTAGTCTTTTATTCAATGTTTGAGTGGTCAACCAGGCCTTGGTGTGTTGGAGATCCGAAATAAGTGGTGTGGGAAAGGGGGATAAGGGTGGACAGTGACATAGAAACAGTGCAGGTGATCAGGTAGCAAGCAGTAGAACAAATTATCAAACACTTCCATAATCATCATTATGTGCCCTGCTGCATGGCGTTGGCGATCATGGCCCCTCCGTATGCATCTATCCCTTGTCACCACGAGCACATCTTCCACGTTTATTAATATGAAACTTTGACGTTTGGAGGATGTTTTTATTGGAATGTTGTTTTTAGTAACGAGTGTTTTCTGAAACATTTTATTTTGTCAACTAAGTAACATAACTCTTGAGAGTCACGAAGTTATCTCCCATGTAGAATTTAGGAATGTTCTGAGCTTACCACTTTATGCTTTGTGGCTGCATCTATGCTAGCTGAATAGGTAGCACAAACTGTGTTGGGTTTGAGAAATTCTACATGGGAGATAACTCTGTGACTCTCAAGAGTTATGTTCTTAGTTGATATTTAAAATTCTCCCTGCTTCCCTCTTATTTCCTTAAGTTTACTTTGTGTTTGTTGATGTGTATTTTCGTGAAGAGGTTTTTATCTATATGAATCAGACAGCTTTTGGTTTAACACTGAAGCGTAATGTTGCAGTACTCACATGCAAGATCTCAAGGATGTGACGGCTGATGTCCACTATGAGAATTTCCGTGCTTCCTACATACAGGAGTCGATGGCAGGGCAGCAGAGAGAACGAAGGTGAGAGATTCCATATATGGCCACTCCTGACTTCTGTTTAGGCACATACACAATGCGCACACAGATACAGACACAGACACACACAGAGACATGCACACACACACACACACACACACACACACACACACACACACACACACACACACACACACACACACACACACACACACACACCGTTCTCCATTTTATTTTATTTATATATTTTTTTCCTTAATCCCCCCCCCCCCCCCCCCCCTTGTCTTATATCACTTATAGTGAAAAGATGTTAAATCAAATAACGATACGAATACGCACACACACACACACAGACACACACACACACACACAGACACACACACAGACACACACACACACACACACACACACACACACACACACACACACACAGAAACACACACACACAGACACACACACACACACACACACACACACACACACACACACACACACACATTTCTCTAGTCTGTCTTTCAATGCTCTTTCACCTTTCTTCTTCTTCCCCAACATTGTGCCATCTCAGTGGCATTGATCTCACTCCACTCATTTCAGCTTGACATCACCAGCCTCAGGTCCACTCATTTGAAATTCCAGTGTGTTCGGTTATCATTGCTGACAGAGATATATTTAGTCTGGATGTAAAAGCGTAGCCAGCATATATTTTGAAGTCAGCTGTTTTGAAATAAAAATGTGATTATTATTATTTGAAGAAGCCAGTACTTTTTTTGTTTGGTTATAGTTGAGGCATATTGTAATGGTACCATCGTAACATCATGAAGAAGAGAAATAAAGAAACTTCAGTGAAGCTTCTACGGGCCTGCTGACTGTTTTGTTGATGAAAAATATAGACTAGATAAAACATAGTCTAGGTAGGGCCTCAAGACCTGGTCAGCTCATGGGTTTATGTGCAGGCTTAAGGCATGTGCCACGGTCACCATACACGTGGCACCTGTGACGTTAGTGCATATGGAATTTGTTCCAAGTGCAGAGATGTCATCTTAAGAAACTGAAACTGAAACTTTGTTGATGAAGCTGAGCCCAGTGTTTTTCCATCTTCATTCTCTGCCACTACAGCACCTCTGAGAATAAACTGCGCTGAAGATGAAAATCCATACCAGTACCATTCATTTTTTTCTGTTACCTTGCTATATCTCTATGTTGCAGTAAGCTGAAGCGAGATTCCAAACCTGGCTATGATGAGATTGCTAACACAGACAAGTTACTGGAACAGAAGGATGCTGAGGTAAAAACCCTTTGGGCTTTTCTTTTGGAGTGTGTGTTTGTGTGTGTGTGTGTGTGTGTGTGTGTGTGTGTGTGTGTGTATGTGTGTGTGTGTGTGTGTGTGTGTGTGGTGTGTGTGTGTTGTGTTGCAATGTGAGTGTGTGTGTGGGGATGTGGGTGTGTGTGCGCGTGTGTGTGTGAGTGTATGTGTGTATATTTGCATGTGTTGTGTTGTGTGTGTGTACATGTGTGTGCGTGTGTGGATGCATGCGCATGCATGCTAGCATGCATGAACATGTGTGTGTGTGTGCATGTGTGTATATAAATGCTGTGGTATTTGTGTGTCTCATTGTATGTGTGTGTAACTGTTGTGACCCCAGGCCCAGTGTTTGGATGATGATCAGAAAGAGAACTGTTCTTTCACGTATGGTCATGTAATCAGATTATACTATAAATATAATACATGACATTTGTATAGGTCACAACCCATCAATAGATGCATTCCTGCTTTTGTGCTGCCATTTTGGTATTCATGTTACCCATGTTATCTCATGGTCAGTCAGATATAGAGCACTGTTATGATGATGAGGCAGAGGAGGAGGAAGAGAGTAATAATAATAGTAACAACAACAACAACAACAGATGCTTACATAGCACACAATCCAGAAAACTGTTACATATGTCTTACAAAAACAACAAAAAATGATGAGACACTAGTTAATGTAAAATGATAAGATACAAAGTAGATGTATACAATAATATTCTACGTCACACATTGAATCAATAATACACATATACACCCCAAGATGCACCTAGCAAATATACATACATACTCACACAAACACACAAACGCACGCACGCACACACACACACACGCGCGCGCACACACACGCACGCACGCACGCGCGCACACACACACACTCACACACACACACACACACATTATAACACCACAATCAATATACAGGAGTATTTAGGAATAAACACATAATCATACTGTTAAAATTATTGGTATTTGTTTTTCCCTTTCCATGCAGTCAGTCGTCATAGTGTTTGTCTGTCTTGCAGATCCAACGGATGCAACAGATGCTGGCCATGATGCAAGAACAGCTGGGCAAGCAACAGGCACAGGTCAACGGCAAGGTCTGACCTCCGAGACGGCAGTCAACAGGTTTTTGGGGTGGGGGGTGGGGGTGAAGAACAAGTTGGCGACAACAGATCTATCTCTCAGCACACAGACGCTGGGGAAATCATCAGTTCGAAACAAGGATCGACGCGTCAACCATCATTATCTCCTTACTGTCACCTGATGTTCATGTTCATTAACGATAGAGGTTTGACTACTCAGGTTCAATATCATCTGTGTCAGCTGAGTCTGAGCATGATAGATAGCTGTGGAAAAACACTGGTTTCCCAAAGTTTTTGCGATGAAAGTTAGAAATGGTGAAAGCATTCTAATGGACCCCTTTGGATATAAAATTTATTGCAGTTAATCCAGACTTTGTACTTTTCCAGGTCAGTGCGACCTTCAAGAAGCTTTGGTTTGAATAAAACTTGACATGCTTTAAGGACAGTGGCAGACTGTCACAGCAACATTGAAAACATATTTTAACAGTTGCCTGAGAATGTGCTGTTCGTACATCTCCCTGAATACACAACTTTAGTTGTTGTTGTTTTTTTGGGGGGGGTCTATGTGACCTTGACTTTGGAGCTTGACCTCCTATTCATATGCTTTCGTGACCCTTCATCGGTCCACAGCTTCAACCAAAGTTTGCTAAAGATCCACCCATAAAGAGCTGAAAATATTCTGTTCACATATTTTTGTCATGCACACACACACACACTTCTGGTCGATCTGAAACAATCTCCCTTTCTTTCCAAAGGGAGAATGAAAAAAAAAAAACTTGTTTCAACAGCGTCAGCTTTAGATAAGGTCAAGCGACCAATCGCCAACACCTCCGCATTGTTGCCTTGTTTTGAAAGGTTTATCAACAGTAAGATTTGTTTATTTTGATGGCAAGGTTTGACCACAACATAAGGCTGACCTTGAAGTTTTAAACAATGTCAGCTGTGTCTAGTATCGAAATGCCTTGATTCCACCATTCCTAGCTAGCTGAATGAAGGTGGGTGACCGTCAGCAGTGTACGGAATGTGCAGGAAGAAATTTAATCTAAACCCATGTGTACCATCTCTGAGCTGTCTCAGATTCTTTATTGATTTGATTCAGTGATGTCTGTTTTGTTGAATTGTGGTAGGAACATGTGGTATTTGTGGTGTACAGTGTAGAGCAAATAGTTAATATTTCTCATTCCTTGGTGGTTTGGATGCCCTGTCATCAACACCAGCATACACTAAGTCATGGATTAGTTTTCGTTTGTGTGACAAGACTTCATGAATTCTGAATGTATACATGTCTTAATTTACCTTGCTCGGCACTCTTCATTTCACATGAGAGGGTATTAATACTATTATTGATTGGCTCACAAATTCTTATCTTTCACATGATAGAATGCAGATTATTTGGCAGTTTCTTGTGACAAGAAAATAATGATCTGATATTTTACAGTCTGATGGTAGTCATTGACATCTGCAGATTAGGAATGGAATTCTTCTCGGATCCGTAGCTTTCCACTGCAAAAAAAATAAATTTCCATGGATTACAGAGCCCTTTCCTTAGAAAATCGATGTCCAGATTCCTTTTTTCCAAAGTAAAGTGAAGTAAATATAATAAGTTTAATTGTGATTTAATATTTGCATATGTAGAACTGAGATAGTGTAGAAACTACCGGTTTTAAGCAATCACATTATACAAATTTTAATCCCTTTAAAAAATTGTTTCCAGGGAGCATGCCCCAGGACCCCTGTAGATTTCCTCTCTTGGTCATTTCAGCAGTTCTCAAGTTCTCATCTCTGGCAGATAGAGCAAAGTGTGTGATGAGTAGATGCTTTCAGGGTCATTAAAATGTAGGCGATGTGTGTATGCTCGAGATGGGGATTGCTGCTCCTGTGAAGGAAAAAAACCCACCAACATCTTGTTGGGCTTGATATTTAAACATGACATGAGAGTTCATCTTCATTGAAGTTTCAGCATGAACCTGACCTGGAAGAAAATTATTTTTGTACCATCAGTCCTCAGGATAGCTGGCTTATGAACGCGTATATGAACCAATTTAATTTGATGGTCCAGGTTTGCTCGTAGTATCATGATGATTTTCTCATTAAAACTGTAGATGTGTTGCATTTATGTCACACCTGTTCTCATTCATAAGTTCACAACTTTGTATTGTGCTGCTGTCAAAGTACAGAAATGGATTTGATGTCATGGCACAAGACAGTAAAGAACTGGGGTTAACGAACATCTTTGTTCAGCTCTGTCAGTACAGTGACATTAGTGTTGGCCTCAAGTGGCTCATAAATTCTTCTTCATCATCAGACTATTTTGCTACATTTGTTTAAGAAAAAAAAAAAGAGAAAAAAAAACAGGACTGTTTCATCATCCAATGGTTTATTTTGTGTCAGTTGCTAAGTGACAGAGAAAGGAAGTCAAACTGATTGCTACACCTCTTGCCACGTGGGTTCGAACTAATGGCATATATCTTGTATAAGCATATGTAGTTTCATATAGAGATAGTCGTTTATAGCATGCAAAGTGTAGGTGTATATGAGGCTGCAGTTTGATTTTGTTTGTTTGATGGATTTGATGCTGGATTTGATTGTTTTGTGGAATTAGACTGGGTGAACATGTGGATTGTAGTTCTTTTCATCCTAGAGCTATTAATGGCAAAGCCAGTACATTTCTGGTGAATACGACATATTTCTTTTTGACGATTCTGTGCAAGCAGCAGTTTGCACAATGAGATAAATTCTAATTAATGATTTTCAGGTTTTCCAACTTAGACAGTTATTGAATCACTAACATTTGGTCTAATCATGAAATTGACCAGTTTTCCAATATTTACAACAAAACAAAACGGACAAAAAATGTTCAGAAAAAGGGGGAAAACAAACCAAAAAAAAATCTTCCTTATTTTTAAACCAAAGTTACAAATGATGGAAAAGAAAAAGAGGGGGAAGCATGCTGCATTCATAAGATGAAGGGTAAATGTTCATGATGTCATAATTCTATTGAGTCATTATTAATACGTATTGTGATCTTTTATCTATATAACTCGAGCTTTAGAAATTACATTGTTATACACATATGCAATTTTCGCAAAATGGCATGTATGTACTCACGTACAATCATTCACAGCATTGTTTCAGTGTATGCAAAAAGTAATGCAAACAAAAGTGGATATTTTTAGCTAGGCTACTTTGTGTGTGTTATAATTCTGCATTGTTTTGCTGTGTGGAAAACGAAAACAGTTATAAGATAGGAAAACATAGAATTCAACAGTTCATAAAAACATGTAAACATACAACATATGTTATGTAGGCCTACCAGGTGCAGTCAAGTATTACTGAAAAGACTATTTTAGCAGAAAGTAACATTTTCTTACATTTATGAAGCAGGTAAAAATGATATTGTCCAAAAAAAAAACAAAACAAACAACATACGTAAACAGTATGCTAATGCAGACATGATTTTAATAGATTTTGAAGAAAAAGCAGAAATTTGAGGCACTTTTGACTGTTGTATTCTTTGAGCCAAAACTATTTATTTGAGAGTAAAGAAAGAACATATTTTTTATTTTAAAAAAGTAAATGTGTATGAAACCAACATTATAACTTACTGTAATGTCTGTTGGTGTTGTGACGTGAATTATTGAATGATTCTTGGTATTGGTATGTCAGTGTGGTGTATTTGAGTTTGTGATATTCTGCAGTGGTTATTATTTTCATGCATTAGCGTTACAGTGCTTTAGAGTGTAGCGGTTATTTATCATGCAGTTACCCTGCATCCACACACACACACTCACACACACACACAACAGCACACACACACATACCACACACACATCACACAACACACACACACCACCACAACACACACACACCACAACACACACACACACACACACACACACAACACACACACACCACACACATCACATCACACACACACACACACACACTCAACACACACACAACACACACACACCAGACACACCACAACACACACACATCAGACACACACACCACACACACACTCAGACACACACGACACAAACACAACACACACCACACACACACAAAACACTCAACCACACACACACCACACACACACACACACACCAACACACACACAACACACACACACACAAGAAGAACATAATTTCGTTAAAAGAAAATGGTTTAATACTGACGTCGGCAGCGTTCATGTTTCGCTTGCAGGAAATGTGTCTGTGTCATTGTTGTGTGAAGTAGCAGAAGTAGCGCAAGTCTAATGTTATGACACAGGTGAATGATCCCTGAAGCAAACACACTTCTTTGAGTTTTTCATTCCCTAATTTAACCTCCAGTTGTACAACATGTCTTCCAATCAAAGAGAAACATACATATTTTTCAGATTTGACGGCTTTGATGCATTAGTATAACCAGTTTGGTAGAGCTGTGTATTTTACAAATTCAAGTTGATTCAGGGAAAGAAACGACCATTAGATTGACATAGTGGTCCAAGGGTTTGTATCCGTGTAGGAAGTAAGAAAGCTTGAGGATTTTTTTTCTACCTCTTTCGCTTCATGTTGAGTGCTTATCTGGAAAAGATGTTGAAGGGAGGTTTGTGTGCAGCTTTCAGTTTTGTGCATGAAATAAAAAAAGACTCCATGACTGAAATTCAGTAACAAAATTTGGATTTACGAAACCGAAACTCAAGTTTCTGCTTTTTAACTGAGTCGAAGAAGGTATCGACTACAGAAGATGGTTTTTATTTTATTTGTGTTGTTTCTTTCTTAACCCTTTGACTCCTGCATTGTGTCCATCAACTGCAACCCTTTGATTCCCTCACCCTGTCCAATAGCTTCCTGCAGGAAGCTGGTGGATAGGGTGAGGGAATCAAAGGATTAAGTTTTTGCTTTGCTGGCATGATTGTCAATGCAGGTTGCTGGTGGACAGGGTGCGGGAGTCAAAGGGATGATGTCTAGAACATTTAATTAAAAGTCCAGATAGTGCAGATGCTTTGAGTCTCTTTCAGATTCAGTTCCAGTTTCTCTAGATGGCGCCTTCGTACTTGGAATAAATTTCATAAGCACTAATGCCTCAGATGCCATGTGATGGATAAGAGCCATAATGATCATGGCCTAAGTCCTATACTTGTATCTTGAGCCTGCAGTGCATTGATAAAGATTGTGCATTGGAGAAAACTCAGGATTCTGGCCTTTAAATAGTAAACTCAGCAAAAGTAGATGTTAGTGTTTTATGCAAAAGTAGATGTTAGTGTTTTATGAAGATAGTAACGAGCAAATATGCAAAATTGAGTGTATTTCAAACTGCACAAGGTAGTCAAGTCAAGCGAGTACAAAGAAGTTGGCAAAGAAACACAACTGAAAGAAGAAAGTGTCTGAACAATTATTGGTAGTTTCCTTATGAGAGTTTGCATTTGATTTCATCAACTCGTCAGATGTGTACATGTAGGTAGGTGTGATGTGCTATGTGTGTGTGTGTGTGTGTATGTGTGTGTGTGTGTGTGTGTGTGTGTGTGGCAAGAAAGAGAGAGAGAGAGAGAAATTGCGAGGGAGAGAGTGAAATTTCAACAATACATAAAATACCATACTATTGATTTTAGAGAGCATTCAAATATGAATGAGTAATTGTACCATTGTATCATTTGTATGCACTGCGAATGGTGACCAGATGAGTTCACTCTGTGATCCAGTAAAATAGAATCTTCGTGTAAACTTAATAATGAAATATGAATATTTTCAAAGCTTTCACTGTCTTTGCGTACTTTTTCTGTAAGCTGAGTTTGTAATGTGATGAGTCGTGCTATGTGCATATTTTCATTTCTTCGTTTGCAGCAATGTTTTTTGTACATTCTTATTATTGACTTTTTGATTAGTTAAGAAATCTGCATTCAAGGTGCTCTCGACTAATTTTCGTCTTTGTCAATACGCTGTTGTATATTCTTGAATAAATACTATTTCAGTCGTACCAGTGTTTGGGTGCCTTGTGGTGAGAGAGAGAAAAAGGTGCAAAAGTTGGTTTTTATAAAGTTTTTTTATTCTTTGTTTCTATTTGTTTTGTTTTATCATGTTGTGATTATTGTCGGATGCATGTTTGCACATTATTTTGCCCACACTGCACAAACAGTACTGTGCAGTCTACATACTATATCTTTAGTGGGAGTAAATGCTGGGTGTTTTCATGTTTCCATAAGCAAACAGACAATGATTAGCAATATCTTTTAACCCTTTGACTCCCGTACCCTATCCACCAACTGCGAAAACTTAACTTTGATTCCCTCACTCTATCCACCAGCTTCTGCATGAAGGTAGTGGATAGAGTGAAGGGATCAAAGAGTTAAATTGTTGCTTTGCTAGCATGGTTGACAATGCAAGATGCTGGTCGACATGGTGCGAGAGTCAAAGGATTAAAGTGTATACTTGATGTTTTGCGTATATATACGCAAAAAAGGGTGCATGATGTATGTTTTCACGTTTCCATTAGCCACTAGACATTGGTATGATGATGACTAGACACTGACATGACTTGCAGTATCTTTAATGTGCATACTTGATGTTCTGTATCCATATGTACGCATATAGAGGGTTAAGCACAAACACATCTGCTCACATGTATGACTTGGGAGATGGGGAAAAAATCTCTACCCTTTATCCACCAGGCATGAGGTATCTAAACAGGATCGAACCCAGATCTTCTGATTCCAAGTCTGAAATCTTGTCCACTTGACTTATCACTTCAGTCTGGTCTGTTTTCTATTCTAGTCCACCTTGGAAACAGAGAAAAAAACTCATTCTTCCTTCTTGCTCGAGTCTTGTGACTTTGGCACAATCTGCCTCCTGCTGTGCCAGTCCGACACCACTCTTCTGCTTCATCGTCTCCTCCACTGCCCCTGCACTCGACCTTGCTGCTGCAAACTTCGTCTCCAGCTTGACAGAAGCACCAGCGGGACAGAAGACAAAGGCAGCACCAGCGGGACAGAAGACGAGGGCAGCGCCGGCGGGACAGAAGACGAAAGCGGCACCGGCGGGACAGAAGGCAAAGACGGCACCGGCGGACAGAAGGTGAAGGCGAAGACGGCAGAGGAGGAGATGAAGTTTGCAGCAGCAAGGTCGAGTGCAGGGGCAGTGGAGGAGACGAAGAAGCAGAAGAGTGGTGTCGGACTGGCACAGCAGAGAGATTGTGCCAAAGTCACAAGACATATCATCAACTCTCTGTCCAATCACAATATGACTCAACACATTTCTGAACCAACCCATCAAAAAGGTCACATTCTTGACTGGATCATTTCTCGTGATCACCACAATTCAGCTACTGATAACTGCTTAGTTCTTTCTACCCGTCTAACTTCAGCTCTGACCACTCTGCAATTCTCTGTTCTCTCGACATTTCTCCTCCTTCCCGTACCATGTGCACAGTGACTCGACGCAATCTCAAATCTATCGACCTCTCCACATTTTCATCTGATGCCTTCCGTCTCCTTTCTGAAAAGTCACATAACCTTGCCGATGAATTCTATACTACTCTCCACCATCTTCTGGACACTCATGCTCCAGCCACAACCCGTCTTTTACCTGACCGTCCCCCTACCCCCTGGCTCACTCATGAGATTGCCTGTGCAAAACGTGCCCGCCACAGAGCAGAGCGCCGCTGGCGCAAATCCAAACTCACTGTACGTAGGCAACTCTTCCAAGCCTCTAAAACAAAAGTATCCACCCTCATTGCATCTGCAAAAACAAACTATTTCCAAACCAAAATCCTGAATGCCTCTTCTTCAAAAGAACTCTTTACAACCATGAATCATCTCCTTGGCACACGAAAAGATTTACCTCTCCCAACAAAACACACAAATGAAGAACTCCCATCTGTATTCTCCAAGTATTTCACCACCAAAATACAAACTCTTCGTGACAGGCTCGACAGGACACCCTGTCAACCATGCCCACCTGACCCTTCCTTCTCTGGCACACCTCTTACTACTCTTACCCCAGTCTCACAAGAAGAAATTCTCAACACAATCAGATCCATGTCGTTCAAAACCTGCGAACTGGATCCTCTTCCAGGTTCTCTCTACTCTGACTGTCTCCCTACGCTCCTCCCATTCATCACTGACATCATCAACACTTCTCTCCAAACTGGAACTGTCCCAGATTCTTTCAAGTCTGCTATTGTTCACCCTCTCCTCAAGAAATACAATTTAGACCCAAATGAACTGAAAAATTACCGGCCTATCTCTAATCTCTCTTTCTTGTCAAAACTGCTTGAAAAAGTTGTCCTCAACCAACTGAACTCTCACCTGTCTGCCAACAATCTCAATCCTTTCCAGTCAGCCTACCGCCAGTGCCATAGCACTGAAACTGCCTTGCTACACATTCTCAACAATCTCCTCCTTGCAACTGATACTGGCAAAGTCTCTCTCCTCACACTCCTTGATCTGTCTGCAGCCTTTGATACCATTGATCATGGTATTCTCCTTTCTAGACTTCATCATACTTTTGGCATCTCTGACATTGCTCTCTCCTGGTTCACTTCTTATCTATCAAACAGAAAACAAACTGTTCTCATCAATGGCACTTACTCTCAACCTGCATACCTGACCTGTGGTGTTCCACAAGGATCTGTCCTTGGCCCTGTTCTTTTCACTCTTTACATCTCCCCCCTGTCCACCATCATCAACTCCCACTCTATAAAACACCACTTCTATGCTGATGACACCCAACTTCAAGACAGACTCACCTGACAATATACAGCGCCTCCTGACTCGCACCACTGAGTGTTACTCGGACATCAAAAATTGGATGACATACAACAACCTTCAGCTAAATGATGACAAGACAGAAGCTATCCTCATTGGCACCCGTCAGAAACTTTCTCAGCTGCCTCCTCTTTCTCTCCCATTATGTAACACATCAGTCCCAATTTCTGATTCAGCTAAAAACCTTGGTGTCTGCATTGACTCTACCCTCTCCATGAACAACTTTGTTTCTCAAACTGCCAGATCTTGCTACTATCACCTCCATCGTATAAGCCTGATCAGGAAGTATCTCTCTGTGGAAACAACTGCAAAACTCGTTCTCTCCTTCATAATGTCTCGCATTGACTATTGCAATTCACTCCTGTCCGGTCTTCCTGCCTCCACCATTCACATCCTACAGTGCATTCAAAACAATGCTGCGCGCCTTGTACTCAAAAAGAAAAAAGCTGACCACATATCTCCTCTCCTGGCACAACTTCACTGGCTCCCTGTATCAAAGCGCATACAGTACAAACTAGACACCATGTGCTACAAAAGCCTCAATAACGCAGCCCCCGATTACCTGTCAAGCCTACTTGAGATCTATGTTCCCTAACGTACCCTCCGCTCTGCCTCCGATCCTCTGACTTTTCGCTTTCCACGCACTAAGCTCAATACCTATGGTCCACGAGCCTTCTCTGTTTCTGGTCCGCTCTCCTGGAACAAACTTCCTCTTCAGTCCGTCAGCAACCTACTTTTGTCTCCTTCAAGTCCGCTCTCAAAACTCACCTTTTCTCCTCTGCGTAAAATCCTGACCTCACTCAATCCCCTCTGCAGCCTGTCTCCGCTCGGAGGGGAATCACATTGTAATATATAATTGTATATAATATGCTCTCTATAATTTTCCATTGGTTTTTATTTTTCTCCCCATTTATAGCCGTGTGTGTGTGTGTGTGTGTGTGTGTGTGTGTGTGTGTGTGGTGTGTGTGGTGTGTGTGTGTGGTGGGTGTGTGTGCGTGGGTTTGTGTGTGTGTGCGTACGATGTGTGTGCGTTATATTTCAGCACTTAGATTTATTTTATCAGATTTGCGATATATAAATATTGTATTGTATTATTATAATTATATTATTATTACCTTCTATCTCTGCACACTACAGATGGATTAAAAAATTATCTCTTCTAATCCTGTAGTTCTCCTCAGCCATGAAACAATCCCTTCTGTGATTGTTGTGTATGATGGTTTGATAGAGTCTGCCCCATCCTTACATTATAAATGCCCATCTGATGACTCTCTCCTCTCTCTCTCTATCTATCTATCTATCTATCTATCCATCCATCTCTCTCTCTCTCTATCTATGTACCTCTCTATCTATGTATCTATCTCTCACTCTCTCTCTCTCTCTTTCTCTCTCCAAATATGCTAGTTATAGATCCTTCAACACTATTTTTGAAAAATAAAATGCAATGTATGTACATACTACTATTAATATTGAGATATATTGTCTTTGATTGCAGTGACAGGCCAGGTTTAATATACTTCTGTTGAATAATAATCTCCACAGATACAGCGAGGATGATCAAGAAAGAAACTAGCTGTTTTGTAAAAAACACACTTGAAAATGAACACATTTTGTCTGACTGCCCAATGCGCAGTGGCCTTACAAAAAATGTTTAACAGTTTGGTGCATCTGTCTCTGTCTAGTGTTCTTCAAGCACAAAATGCAAAATTTATCTTTCTAAAGAAATAAGAGGGAAGCAGGGAGAATTTTTATAATATAATCAAAGGACACAACTCTTGAGAATTATCTCCCATGTTGTATAGAACTTCTCAAATCTAACACAGCTTACGCTACCCATTCAGCTAGCATAGAAGCAGATACAAAGTACAAAAACAGCAAGCTCAGAACACTCCTCTAAAGCTAGCTAGCATAGAAGCAGATACAAAGTACAAAAACAGCAAGCTCAGAACACTCCTCTAAGAGGAGTTGTTCTGAGCTTGCTGTTTTTGTACTTTGTATCTGCTTCTATGCTAGCTGAATGGTAGCGTAAGCTGTGTTAGATTTGAGAAGTTCTATACAACATGGGAGATAATTCTCAAGAGTTGTGTCCTTTGATTAATTTATCTTTCTAGTTTCAAAGTTTATATTTCACACAGTTCAAAGAACAGGGTATATGATAAAACTAAATGTTTCATCAAATTTAACTTCAAAGTGCAAATGTCTGTTTAAAAGACGGTATCAGTTAACATGTGTGATACTTGTTCCTTCATTCAATGCGGTCTTTGATATTACAAAATGAATGTAAAATAACTGCAAATTGAACTCCCATTTTGTTTTGATGTGGCCTGCTCTGCGTGACCACAGAAAAGAACTGATTCTGCAAACATTCTGTGAGGGGGAAGAGGTATATGCATTCAGATACAAAAACAATACTCTCACACAAAAGTAATAACATTATTTTATATTTAAATCAAACAAGAACATTGGGTCAGGCCTATCAAAAGTATATATTCATGACTACCCGGTGAAATAAATGGATGTATGATTTCAGCTTGGTCTAGATTCTATTTGTAAAGAAGCTAGAAAAACTTTGCCAACACCCACACACACACACACACACATCACAACCACACACACACACACCACACACACACACAACACACACACAAAACACACACACACACACACACACACACAACACACACACACACACACACACACATGTTTGTTTGCTTGTTATGTTTTTCATTGCTCCTTGACTGTTACAATGCTTTGAATTCAATAAGATTATCCTATTTTTCCCCTTCTACCCCACCAGATAATAACAGATGGCTTGTCATACACCAGCACAGGACCTTCCATGCTCATAGCACGTGCGTGCACGTACACCCACCCACACGCCCACGCATGCACGCCTACATACACACACAACGCTGAGCAAACTGATGAAGCCTGATTGTTCTAATGTTCTGACTGCCTTTCTCTTGTTTGTTAACTTGTTCGATGTTACCTTATATGATAAAATGCCTTTATGATTTCACAGATTCTTCCACCCATGTTTATTTATCTATTTATCAATTTATTTATCTATTTATTTATTTATTTATTTATCTTCTTTTTTCATCATCGCACAATCAGTTTGATGAGCCATTAACAAAAATCCTGTTAAGAATAATCATGATGAGGACAAGGAATAGAATCAAAAGAGAAATAGCAGAAGAACAGTGTGGATTTGTGGAAGGGAAAGGAACTATTAATGCCATATACATCCAAAGAACTATCATAGAGAGGTCAATCGAGATGAATAAAGATTTGTATTTATGCTTTGTTGACTATACCAAGGCTTTCGATTGGGTAAGACATGATGAATTGATCAACCAACTGGAGAGACTCAATGTTGATGGAAAAGATCTACGAATAATCAGAAATATGTACTGGGAACAAACAGCTGCAATGAGAATAGAAAACAATGTAAGCTCTTTCCAAAATATCAAAAGAGGAATCAGACAGTGGTTGTGTTTTGTCACCAGATCTGTTTTCACTTTACAGCGAAAACATCATGAGAAATCTAGAAGAAGACCCTGGATTAAAGGTTGGAGGGAAATTGATAAACAACATTCGATATGCAGATGATACCGTGCTAATTGCAGAAAGTGAAAGAGACTTACAAAACCTTGTGAATATACTAGAAGTAGAAAGCAAAGGCAAGGGGCTGGAACTAAACAGCAGGAAGACTGAAGTCATGGTGATCAGTAAAAAACATGAAATCCCCTCCTGCAAAATAACAGCAAATGGCACAACCTTGACACAGGTTGATAAATTCAAATATCTGGGAACGGTCATTTCATCAGACGGCAGATGCGTATCAGAAATAGCTGGCAGAATCGGCCAAGGCAAAACAGCATTCAAGAAGATGACAAGCATTCTTACCAACAAATGCCTATCAATTAACATCAGGAAGAGAGTTCTTGAATGTTGTATAGAACCAATACTGTTATACGGATGCGAGGCGTGGACAGTCAACACGCAAAGCCAGAACAAGATTGAGGCAGCCGAGATGTGGTTTCTAAGAAGAATGTTGAGGGTTCCATGGACAGCAAAGAAAACAAACGAGACAGTCTTGATGGAAGCAGACACAAGTAGATCACTCTTAAGGAAGATTAGGAAAAGACAGGCAACATTTATAGACCATTTTATGAGGAAGGGGGATTTGGAGCACCTGGTCACAGCGGGAAAGCTGGAGGGAAAGAGGGCACCGGATAGACCCAGGGAGAAAATGCTGGACGGACTTGCGGGTGGCTGGGGACGAGGAGGGTGGGGGAGATGCTGGGAGCAATGAGAGATAGAGGCAGATGGAAGTCCATGGTCGCCAACGCCATGCGGCAGGACACCTGATGATGATGATTTATTTATTTTATCTTCTTTTTTCGTCTAAAAGCACATATGTGAATAGATGTTAAAAGAAATAACAAATGAACACACACATACACACACACACACACTCACTAAAAAGTTCTCTGGATTTAAAATGAGTGGCAGAGCAAGGAAGACATGGATCGATAGCATTGTTACATGGCATTTTCCATTGCAGGCCTTCCAGTCAACTGCTGAACTCAACTCCTTCTCCTGAGACACACTTGATGGTATAAGCAGTCAGAGCAAAGACACTAAAAAAGACACCCCCCCCCCCCCCACACACCACACACACATTATAACATCTTTGAGTCAGACAGAAGAAAGCAGTTTGTTGTGGTTTCTTTTGCCATATTTCATTGGAGTCCGGTAAACATACTAGTAGCGAACATAACCTACGTCACTTCCGCTGTTTGCTATCAATCGTTGTGTTGACTAGACAGTGGATCGCATATTTTTGGTACGAAAGGATTTTATTCTCAGGACTGTGGTACGTTTGTAAATGATAGATATTACAATTTCATGTAGCTATTTTGATCCAAACAGAGGGTCGAATACAATACGTGTCTGTAAAATAATGGCGATGATTTGCAAGACTTAAGACAAATTTACTAATTTAGGCCTCTCAGTTTTTGTGTGTGGCCTTATTCCAATGGCAATGGTAAGCTGACAAAATACCAGTATAAAATATAGACTGGGCAAAACATAGTCCAGGTAGGGCCCCAGGACCTTGTTAGCTCATGTGTTTATGTGCAGGCTTAAGGCTTGTGCCATGATCACCATTACCAGACACATGGCGCCTGTGACGTAAGTGCATTCCGAGCGCGGAGACGACATCTTGAGAAACTGAAACTGAAACTGTCTTTGCAGTTTGCTCGTTGAATCCTTTCTTTGTCTTGATCTAGGTTCAAGGTTTCGGGACATTCTGATTTGTCCTTTCCTAAACAGCAAAGAAACGTGGTCTGCAGGCATGTCAGTATCATATCATATGTTACCCACACACGCGCGCATGTACGTGCGTATACACACACACACACACACACACACACATTCCACTTCACATTAACTCACTCGGTACGACGGAACGCTATAGCGGTCGTGAGGAAAGGCACTGTTCCGTACGACGGAATGCTATAGCGGTTTCGATAATTAAAAATTTTTAGACGCTCCCCTTTAGATCCTGCACGCCTACCATAGTCACACTGGTCACTGCAAACATGTCAAGGGTCAAAGGGAAAGTTACTTCGTGAGATTCCGTAGCCATACACTCGTTGGGAAACGATTGACTTCGGTACCCTACACGAATGGCTAATCTGTATTCGTGTCGAAAATGGCGTTGCAGGCGAGTATGAGTTTTCGAACAAAGTAGATTGCGGCGTTTTACTGCTGCTGAAGTGATTGAAGTGCTTCAGACTGAAGGATTGGATATTGAGGAGTATGATGAAGATAATGATGAAAGTGTATCAAGTGATGGAAGCTGCCAGCAAGGAGGAACTGACAGTGACCCAGTTTCAGACGACAGTGAAGTGGGAGAGGGTGGTGGGCGTACACGTCACGAGAGGCGAGCGGTCAGTGGGTCAAGCACAGTGAAACGCATGTCTGATGGAGGTTTCATTCACTTTCCTATGCATGACTGGCACAAAGATTTTAGTTTTTCTCCCACTTTGCCTCTGTTCTCTGGCTCTTGTGGCCTGCATGTCCCAGTTCAGTGCCACACCCCCTTTGATTTCTTGAATCAATTTGTGACAGAAGACTTTCTAAATTCCATTGTCATAACAGAAGGCATAAGAGAACTGAGTGGCAAGCAGAATGAGCACTTCTCCTGACCTCCTCACCTTTGTGTGATCATGGAGCTGATCAGAGCGTGTGACTGTACAGTGATCCTGACCACAAAATTTTCAACATGGCACATGACGAAGAAATATTCAAGGAAGAGCTTCAATATTTTGGCATGAACTAACCCAGCATGTAAATATTCAGATCTAAAAGTTTCGTTTTGTTCCTTTATGTTTTGTATTTTTTGTGATTTTATTCCTAACCCTTCAGAATGGGCCGTCCCTGGGGAAACACAAGGGGAAAAACTCTCCGTGCCGAGTGAGTTAATTAATAGAATCTTGAATTTAAGTTTGACACCCACACATGCATACACTCAAGCGCAAATGTGTTGTGTGTGTGTTCGTTCATGTCTGCGTGTATGTTGAGTTCAGGGCATGTACACCCATATATATATATATATATATATATCTCTCTCTCTCTCTCTCTCTCTCTCTCTCTCAGCGGGCCTCTGTAGCTCAGTTGGTTTGAGCGTCGGATTCACATGCTAATGGTTGTGGGTTCGAATCCCGGGGTGCGCTACATTAAATCTGGCCTTCTCACTGTCCCATCTTAGCATCATTGTTGTTCTGGTGGTGTCAGTATAGGATTAGATAAGTCCCCCATTGCCCCCATTTTCCTGGATGGTTATCCCCGTCGGCCATATCACCTGAGGTGGGTGCTGACGTAAAACTGAATCAAATCAAAATCAAATCAATCTCTCTCTCTCTCTCTCTCTCTCTCTCTCTCTCTCTCTCTCTCTCTCTCTCTCTCTCTCTCCGAATTAAAAGATTATTGCTTTTACTAGTTTTAGGCAGTACAATTTGTGTTCACCTTTGTTTTTTTCAGTCTCATTTTCAATTCAATGGCCACAGAAGCTGGGATATTTTTTTTTCAAGTTTATGGTAATGATAATGATCGGGATGATGATCATGATGCTGTGGAAATCAGCCTGGGATTCAGATGGCATGACAGGGCTGCTCTTTGCACTTATTGTCATAGTATACCTGGCATCAACAAGGCTTAAGAGATACAAACAGTTGTAGTGTTGGTCAGGTGATTTGAGCAGTACCCTAAATAACGCATCCTTGAACTGAAGTGGATGAGACTCGATTTTGTGGCCCCAGTCTTTCCAGTCAGCCCATAGCATACTTAGTGCTGGGTTGGAGCCAGTTGGGGCTGAAAATTCCACAGTGATTTTGTCAGCACTGATGGAATTCGAACCCAAAATATCTCTCAGTCAGTAACCTGTTGCGCTAACTACTGCAAGCACAGCAGTTGATTGTGTGTGTATTGATCAATCTCTTTTCATCCCTCATACACAGTGATAGTAATCAATCGTGGCTTTTAACAATTTTAGAAGAGGCTGAGTATGTCAATGTGTGTCTGTGTGTTCTCAAAACCAGAAAATGTTACGTTACATGCATGATAAAACAGGTGATTATTGTAGTGTGTGTGTGTGTGTGTGTGTGTGTGTGTGTGTGTGTGTGTGTGTGTGTGTGTGTGTGTTGTGTGTGTGTGTGTGTGTGTGTAAAAGGTCTTTCCTTCATTGTTTCTTGCGTCTGTGCGTGTATGTAATTTTTTGTTTGGGGGGATGGGTGGGGGGGGGGGGGGGTTATTGTTGGTATATTTTGGTAGGATTTTTCTCAGATTGTACAAATAGAGTGTGTTGGTATATGAGTGCCACATCCTGTTTAATACCAATATAATGGAGCTTACTAATGAGTAACTAATAAAGTTTATTATAAACTGAAAGTGTGCATGTGTTCAGTGTCTGTAGCCTGCTTTCCTCATCTTTGTCTGATTGCGTGAATTGCTGCTTCTTATTTGAAATTTTGATAGTACTTATTAATATTAAGGATTTGTGTGTGTGTGTTTATGGTATTTTTTCCCCCAATTTTGAGAAGTGAAATTATCTGAACTCTTTTCCTGAGCTTTGTAGTCTGCCCAGCCTTGTATTGGCTCAGAATTTATTCAGTTTTGTTAGGTGTCGGTCTTAGTATGGTTCATTCTTTCATGATTAAGTATAGATTTTCATCTTTGATGTTGAATGGTCACATCTGTTTTATGTCTAGTGTGTTTTACTTTGAATAGTTTTATATGTGGTGTCCATTGTAGGGTTAATTTTTTGAAAATGCCTTCTGCCTTTGACTTTATCAATCGCCCCTTTCCCTCTTTTCACACACACACGCACATGCACCGCGCGCGCGTACACACACACACACACACACACACACACACACACACACACACACACTGGCAAAAAACAAAGGCCATGTCTTCATGCTGCAGCAGTTGACATATATACACACCATACAGCATATTGCATGATTTCATGATCACCAATGTGTTGTTGATATCATTTATTATCAGATAAAGTAGTGATAGTGTTTCATTCAGCATTGCAGAAATGTTGACCACTAACTTAAATTAGTTAAAATTATAAGATGTAACTGTTCTGAAGGCTCATTCTTTTCTGCGTCGGATGAGCTCAGTGGCATGGTGTGTCAGTTTGTTGTGGGGATGGGAGCAACTTAAGAGATGTTAAAAGGGGTGAGGGTTATATTCTAGCCCATTTTCACTGTCTGCATGCTCTGTGTGTGTGTGTGTGTGTGTGTGTGTGTGTGTGTGTGTGTGTGTGTGTGTGTGTGTGTGTTAAAAAGAGAGAGACTGAAACTAGTGAAAGAGAATACATGAATGTCATTTTACTTGGAAGATTGTGTGACAGTTTTGTTCAGTACAGATTTGCAAGTTATACAAAAAGACTAAATCATTGGTCATTTCTGATTATGGTTAGTTGTCATAGTTTGGGAGTTTCAAGGAAACAAAAATTCCAAATATATATATATATTCTCAACATATACTGCCATCAACACATTAATAGCAAAGGGGTTAAAGTAACCATTGTGTATCAGAATGCCCATTCTTTACAACTGCGCTGCGTTAATTGATATCACAGATACATTACGTAACTGAACAAATATGTTCTGAAACTGTTCTGTAAGCCGTGAACTAATTTCACATACATCAAATGACATGTTTTGTTAAGACAAAAGATGTTTATACTATTAGTATTATAGTACCAAAAAGATTAAGAACATTGTTTTATATATATGTTTATCAACTCTGATGTCTGTCCCCCATTCTAAATCGAAAAGCATGAACAATCAGAACATTGTTTCATATGGATAGTTATCACATCTGATATATATATATATATATCTGTTCCTTCATTCTAAATCCAAAAGCTTTAAGAACATTGTTTCATACATACATTTATCAACTCTGATATCTGTTTCCTCATTCTAAATCCAAAAAGCATTAAGAACATTTGTTTTATTTATCAACTCTGATTATATTATATATATCTGTTCTTTCATTCTAAATCGATTCTGAATTACAGTCACACCATGTCTTGATGTATCCCATCAAGTATCGTGAATTGTGAAAATGTTTTAAAATTTTAAAAAGTTGAACAATTACATTGTCTTACCAGTTATCCTCTGCAAATATCAAATCAGTGATACAGATGATGCACTGAATTAAATTAAAAAGCATGAAATATGCACTATGATTATTGTTTGACGGTTATTGATTTGTATTTATTTAGTGTACGTTTATTTTATTTATTCTGGTGATTCCATTATCATTACTAATAATCAACTTTTCTGTTTCAGTAAGTCATCAAAATGTATAACGGAATTGGACTCACAACTGCGCGTGGCAGTGGCACAAACGGGTTTGTGCAGAGGAACTTATCGTCTGTAAAACGTACTAAAGACCGTGTTAACTATAAGACAGAAGAGGATATTGCTCGCTTGGAGAAGCAGCTCAACCGGCAACCAAACGCCGATATCCTGAATCATGATCGTAAACGACGGGTGGAGCTGAAATGTATGGAGATGGAAGAATTGATGGAGGAACAGGGGTAGGTTGTAATTATTGGTGATTTTTTAATTTTTTTATATATTGTCCTTTTTTTTCATCCTTTGACTGAACAGGTGTAGATTATGGGGTGTTTTTTTTTTCATCCTTTGGTTGAACTGGGGTAGGTTATGGGTTGTTTTTTTTCATCCTTTGAACAGGGGCAGATTATGTTGTTGTTTTTTTTCATCCTTTGGCTGAACAGGGGTAGATTATGTTGTTGTTTTTTCATCCTTTGAACAGGGGTAGATTATGTTTGTTTTTTTTTCATCCTTTGGCTGAACAGGGGTAGATTATGTTGTTTTTGTTTTTTCATCCTTTGAACAGGGGTAGATTATGTTGTTGTTTTTTTCAACCTTTGGCTGAACAGGGGTAGATTATGTTGTTTTTGTTTTTTCATCCTTTGAACAGGGGTAGATTATGTTGGGTTTTTTTTCATCCTTTGGCTGAACAGGGGTAGATTATGTTTTTTTTTTTTCATCCTTTGAACAGGGGTAGATTATGTTGTTGTTTTTTTTTCAACCTTTGGCTGAACAGGGGTAGATTATGTTTTGTTTTTTTTTCATCCTTTGGCTGAATAGGGGTAGATTATGTTTTTTTTTTTTTTCATCCTTTGGCTGAATAGGGGTATTTTAATTTTTTTTTTTTTTTTTCATCCTTTGGCTGAACAGGGGTAGATTATGTTGTTGTTGTTTTTCATCCTTTGGCTGAACAGGGGTAGATTATGTTGTTGTTGTTTTTCATCCTTTGGCTGAACAGGGGTAGATTATGTTGTTGCTGTTTTTCATCCTTTGGCTGAACAGGGGTAGATTATGTTGTTGTTGTTTTTCATCCTTTGGCTGAACAGGGGTAGATTATGTTGTTGTTGTTTTTCATCCTTTGGCTGAACAGGGGTAGATTATGTTGTTTTTTTTTTTTTCATCCTTTGGCTGAACAGGGGTAGATTATGTTGTTGGTTTTTTTTCATCCTTTGGCTGAACAGGGGTAGATTATGTTGTTGTTGTTTTTTCATCCTTTGGCTGAACAGGGGTAGATTATGTTGGGTTTTTTTTCATCCTTTTGCTGAACAGGGGTAGATTATGTTGGGTTTTTTTTTCATCCTTTGGCTGAACAGGGTAGATTATGTTGTGTTTTTTTTCATCCTTTGGCTGAACAGGGGTAGATTATGTTGTGTGTTTTTTTTCATCCTTTGGCTGAACAGGGGTAGATTATGTTTTGTTTTTTTCATCCTTTGGCTGAACAGGGGTAGATTATGTTGGGTTTTTTTTTCATCCTTTGGCTGAACAGGGGTAGATTATGTTGGGTTTTTTTTCATCCTTTGGCTGAACAGGGGTAGATTATGTTATTATTATTATTATTATTATGAACATTTAGTACGCCTAATCAAATTAATGCCCTATGCGTTTACAATGGCAAAACATATAACCAGAATCACAAGCACACACACCCACAGAAGCACCCACACACACACAAACACACACACACACACACAAACACACACACAGCATGACATGCAAATACAATGACACATTGACACTAAGACACTATAATGTCACCATTACATTACATGGGGGGAAGGGGGCAGAGATTACCAGTTTTGGGAAACAGGTAAGTTTTGAGGGAGCGTTTGAATGTGGACAGAGAGGGTGAGTATCTAAGAGAGCGAGGTAACTGATTCCAGATGGTTGAAGCTTGATAGGAAAAAGAACGCTGCCCAAACCTTTTAGTGCGGACTATGGGGATACTATAGAGACGGGTATCAGATGAGGACCGCAAAGCTCGAGATGGCGTGTAGAGATGTAACAGATGGGTGAGATACTCAGGACAGGAAGACTCAATAGATTTGAAGCAGAGGCAGGCAATCTTGTAGGATATTCTTTGCTGAACAGGGAGCCAGTGGAGAGAACAGAGCAATGGCGTAACATGGTTAAATTTTGAAGAGCGGAAGATGAGACGGGCAGCATGATTTTGAACTTTCTGAAGTTTGTTAATGAGATGAGAGGGGGAACCAGAAAAAAGAGCATTACAGTAATCGAGACGGGATAGAACAAATGCACAGACAAGAGCCTTTGTCGTGTCTTCTGAGAGGAGGTGGCGGATAGAAGCAATTCGGCGGAGTTCAAGAAAACAAGTCCGACAGACGTTGCTCACATGCTGGCGGAAGGACAGGGTTTGATCAAGAGTTACACCAAGGTTACGGGCAAAATGGGAGAGAGGGATAGATGAGTCAACAAGTGTGACAGAGGTTGGAAGAGAGGGGTGATTTTGGAGTTTGGGTGGGGTGATCAAGATCTCTCTCTCTCTCTCTCTCTCTCTCTCTCTCTCTCTCTCTCTCTCACACACACACACACACACACACACACACACACAGGCTTGCAGTTGGGGTTTTCTTTTTCATCCTTTGGCTGAACAGGGGTAGATTATGTTGTTTGTTTGTTTTTTCATCCTTTGGCTGAACAGGGGTAGATTATGTTGTTTGTTTGTTTTTTCATCCTTTGGCTGAACAGGGGTAGATTATGTTGGGTTTTTTTTCATCCTTTGGCTGAACAGGGGTAGATTATGTTGTGTTTTTTTTTTCATCCTTTGGCTGAACAGGGGTAGATTATGTTGGGTTTTTTTTCATCCTTTGGCTGAACAGGGGTAGTTTATGTTGGGTTTTTTTTTCATCCTTTGGCTGAACAGGGGTAGATTATGTTGGGTTTTTTTTTCATCCTTTGGCTGAACAGGGGTAGATTATGTTGGGTTTTTTTTCATCCTTTGGCTGAACAGGGGTAGATTATGTTTTGTTTTTTTCATCCTTTGGCTGAACAGGGGTAGGTTATGTTGGGGTTTTCTTTTTCATCCTTTGGCTGAACAGGGGTAGGTTATGATGTTGTTGTTTTTTTGTTTGTTTTTTTTTTGTCATTCTTAGGCTGAACAGGGGTAGGATATATTGTTGTTTCTTTTCGTGTTTTGGCTGAACAGGGGTAGATTATGTTTGTTTTTTTCAATCTTTGGCTGAACATTTTTTGTTTGTTTGTTTGTTTTCTAAATCTTTTGGCTGAATAAGGTAGGTTGTCCTTTTTTCATCTTTTGGCTAAACAGGGTAGGTTATATTGCCCTTTTTTCATCTTTTGGCTAAACAGGGTAGGTTATATTGTCCTTTTTTCATCTTTTGGCTAGACAGTGGTAGGTTATATTGCCCTTTTTTCATCTTTTGGCTAAACAGGGTAGGTTATATTGTCCTTTTTTCATCTTTTGGCTAGACAGTGGTAGGTTATATTGTCCTTTTTTCATCTTTTGGCTAAACAGTGGTAGGTTATATTGTCCTTTTTTCATCTTTTGGCTAGACAGTGGTAGGTTATATTGTCCTTTTGTTTTCATCCTTTGGCTAGACAGTGGTAGGTTATTTTGTCCTTTTTTCATCTTTTGGCTAGACAGTGGTAGGTTATATTGTCCTTTTTTCATCTTTTGGCTAAACAGTGGTAGGTTATATTGTCCTTTTTTCATCTTTTGGCTAAACAGTGGTAGGTTATATTGTCCTTTTTTCATCTTTTGGCTAGACAGTGGTAGGTTATATTGTCCTTTTTTCATCTTTTGGCTAGACAGTGGTAGGTTATATTGTCCTTTGTTTTCATCCTTTGGCTAGACAGTGGTAGGTTATTTTGTCCTTTTTCGATCCTTTCGCTGAACAGGAGTAATTTATATTGTCCATTTTTTCCATCCTTTGGCTAAACAGTGGTAGTTAATATTGACCTTGCCACTTTTCTTTTTCTGTCCTTTGGCTGAACAGGGGTAGTTTTATCATCCTTTGTTGTTGTTTTTTTAATGTATGTTGTTGTAGTGCTGGCAGCAAATATTCTACAAGTCTGATACTTAGTCCTGGGTTCCACATATGACCACTTAGTAAATATGATCGTAAGGACAGATAACCACATACGTTCTAAAGACAGTTGCATTTAGTCATGAGTTACACATACCAAACTTAATTGACCTTGCAGTTCCAGGCAAAATATTTTGTCTTTTGATGGCAGTGTCAGGAAACAGCCTTCATGTTGTATTGTGTCACCTTTTTTGTTTGTTTGTGTTGACTGTTGTATATAGGTGTGCATATTTATTCCATACATCAGGTCTGTGTTGTTTTATGTTTTATTACAGATATTCAGAAGATGAAATCAAAGAGAAGGTGTCTACATTTCGTCAGATGCTTATCGACAAAGAGGGTAGTACAGATTCTCCACTGGACAAAGATGAACATGGACGTCCAATGTAAGTGTTATTCTTGCTGTTTTTCTTTCCTGTTTTGTTTTGACTACTTTAATCCATTGTTTGCTTGTTAAACTGTTTTCCCTTTGTGAGTGGAAGGTGGAGGGATGTTCTTCTATGTTTGAGCATGGGGATGCCTGAAATGGTTAGTCAGATGGTCTTGTTTACTGAAATCTTTTCATTCTTTAGTTTGCCATTCTATGGTCAAGCTATCAAGTTGCCTTTTTGTTTTTTTGCTGTTTTTGTTGTTGTTTTGTTTGTTTTTTCTTCATACGCTGACTGGTTGGTTCTTTTGATAGATCTGTGGACTCAAGATTTGATATTTCAAGTTCAACATTGAAAAGTGGCCTGTTTGTGACTATCTTAATGTTTCCGTCATTCTGGTGTTGTTGGCTTAGTGTTTCAAAGATCCTTCTGCCAATACCCTCCCCACTTCAAGGTCTTGCCATATGGTTTCTGCAAGTTCAGGGTGTCTGTCAGATACTTTGCTGGCACTGTGGCAGATTTGGATGGAGGGGCATATATGGAAACGCCTGAGTGCAATGAATCTTCTTGAACAAACTATGAGACTTGACACCATACTTCATAAGTTCATACATTATTTTTCATAGTTCAACTGCTATGTAATGTATTTTGGGAAAAAATGATTGTCTTAAGATCAGATATATATGACCATGACTATTTCCTCATTATGTACAACTACTGTGATAAAATATATCAAAGGGGAAAAAGCAGAGTTTACATCCACACCTGTACAAGATGGAGCAAGGGTTAGGTTATCATGACAAGAAACAAAAATCACACTTTGCTGCTTCACAGCTTTCTGTTTCAAATAATATCCTGATGAATATGCATTATAAAGTTTTTTTGAAGTTTTGTTTTAGATGATAATAATATTTATTTTGGTCTGTTTTTTGTTTGTTTTTTTGTTTCATTTCTTTTAAGATGTCATTTTGTGCACAAACTGAAGTGGTATATAATATTCAAGAAATTTTCTCTGTATTTGAGATTTATTTCATCTTTTTATTTCAAATGTATTTTTAACTTACTGAGGCTTCTTTCAGCTTTGTGAACAGATTGAAGCTTTTTATGAACTCAAAATATATGTCAAGTTTTCAGTACATGAAAGTGGGACTATTAAAAAGTATTCTTATCAGTGGAAGGCAGACTGAAATAAGCTTACTGACTGTCCATACTTATTGTCATGTGGATATTCCTTTCCAGAGCCAAAGAAACTCACCAGCTCGCAGAAGCCAATCAAGAGAAGAACCAGCGTCTCCGGGAGGCTTTTGGTCTTAGCGACTATGTTGATGGCAGTGCCTTTGATCCCAACCGCAAGGCCAAAGAAGAAGCGGCCAAAGCCACTGCCATGGCAACCAAGAAATATGTGTGAGTTTTGAATTGGGGCATTTGGTACCTGCTGTGGTTGAATGCTAAAGTAACTTCAGTTCCATCTCCACTCATTTTTTCTTTCTTTTAAGAATTTGGCTGTGACGTAACAATGGACTCGGTTTTCTTTTCCTTTTTTTTTTTTCTTGTTAAGGTATTGTGTGTATTTTGATTTGTTTATAACTGAAGTGGCTGTACGCGGTCATCTGGGCTTTGGACAGAAATAACAAGAAGTGTGAAGTATTGTGTATGTTTTGAAACAGTTATAGCTCTGATATATGGCTTTACGTGGTCGGCTGGGCTTTAACCAGTTCAGTGCCTATAAGCCGTCAGCTGACGTTGCACAAAAGGTGTTGCTATATTGCTTAAGAGCCGTCCGCTGACGTTGCAGGAGTTTTCCGATTTTTCGTTCACAACTGTGTGAGCCAGTCAGCACACAGAAACACTGCACACTGAGCTATATGTGTCTACAATATAAAAATAGGATGTAAATTAGGATACGTCATAGGGAAGACACTTTTATTGTCGCTAATGATTTGGTAACTGGACCACGTGAAGTGGAGCATAATGGCGACGCAACCTTCGACAAGCCGAACGGTGGCTCACGTCAGCGGACTTCCACGACTCTAGAGGCCGTTCAAATGATTTTACAGCATGATGACGATGAGAGAATTTGTTATCTGATGATTCGCTTCAACATGAGGGTGGAGAAAGTAACAATGACCACGCCGACATTCAACGCTTGCTGGCTGAATCGATGCAAGCAGACGATAACAAGTACGAGTCAGACCGCGACTGCCGTGGTCAGTGCGAGTGGCGAGCGCGCAGGCCGTGACACTTCGGACTTTGGACCCAACAGCAGTGAACGTGATGGTACATGGTGAGATGGGTCACGCACGTGTTCGTGGTGTGGGAAGGGGGGAAGATGAGAAGGGGGAGAGGTGCAGAGGAGCTGTGCCCCAGTTAGACGGCATGGCAGGGGGCGTGGCGATCAGCGAAGTGTTTCGCTCACTGAAAATCTGTTGGCCTCCAAATGGACAACAGTCAGACATTCCTCAATTTTTATGAAATCCAGGATTGAAAGTGGGAACTGGTGACGTGTGCTATGCTTTTTCAAGCTGTTTCTGACTGATGAGCATGAGCTGATTGACTTATTTGAATAAGGATTCTGATTCTGGGCTTATTTTCTCTTGTTTTGATTGCAGAACCTGAAGAACAGAGAGAACCAATTCATGAGTGTCATGTAGTTTGATTGTTCAGTGTCTGAGTACACTGACTGTCATGTAGTTTGACTGTTCAGTGTCTAGTACAATCACTTTTATGTTTACCGAAACCAGGTCTATCATTGATGGGATGGTTACTTACTTATTTGTCTGCATGGGTTTAGTATCGTTTCATGAACATTTTATGATGTCATATGTTTTGTTTTCATTTATGTGTGTAAACTGACAACAAACAAGTCATTTTCAGCTGTTTTTTTGTTTGTGAGTGTGTTGGGTATCAATCTGTAGAGATGGAAACTTACTTTTTAGACAACACAAAAAAATTATTTCCACTTTGGAATGCCTGGACAGGTCTTTGCAATCAAGCTAAGAGAAAAATAAGCACAGATTCAGAATCCTCGTTCATTTTCCTTCAAAAAACACTTATGTTTCTTTGTTGTATCTCTTACAGTTTTTGCACTAGAATTTTTTGTTAATTATTACCCTCGAATCCTCAAAATTCCCCGGCAATGGGGAAGCACATGTTTACGTTTTTCTCTGGCACTGAAAGGGTTAAGCAGCAATAACAAGTAACAGTGGATATACTATGAAATTTAAATTTTATGTAGATATTTGAAACAATAGTCACAAAGGAAAGTAATGATGATTTTTAAGTAAAAAAAAATTGGCAGGTGTATATAAAAACTAGTGCCTCGGGCTGCCAGGTAATGGATACTGAGATCTTCTCCCTGATCTTTGAAGTTTGGGCTGTTTAATTTTTTTTAAAAAAGCATGACTGTCAACTTATCATGTCATCAAGCTCTGAACTGCTCTTCATCGACTCTTACTAAGTATAGCTATCCTGTTCAGGATTTCCCTCACTATATGTGACATTACTCTCTTTTGTAGATTTTTAGATAATTTTTATGGTATCAGAAAATCTGTCATCTGCATTAGATTTATAGCAGGATAAACTCAATAGTGTGTGTGTGTGTGTGTGTGTGACATTAATGTGTATATCTGTAAATAAAGTGCCCAATGCCTAGGTAATTAGGATGGACGCTTTAGAAATTGTCTTCATTACTAGTCTGACTATACTACTATATACTATACTACTACTATTACTGCTATCTACTACTACTACTACTACACTGTTTCATCATCATTATCATATTGTTGTTATTATTATTAGTAGTAGTAGTAGTTTTACTATCAGTTTATTATTATTATATTATATATTGTTGCTGTAGTTGTTGTTGTTATTATTGTTATTATTATTTGCATACTTATGTATACCATAGTGTGAAAATGCTGAAACTGAACTGAAAAAGATGTTGGTGGTTTATGTATGTATTTTGTGCATTGCAGTGGTTCAGAGCTCAGAGTCTGATGGGAGAAACTGAAAAGATGTTGGTGGTTTATGTATGTATTTTGTGCATTGCAGTGTGCTTCAGAGCTCAGAGTCTGATGAGGAGAAGAATGAAAAGATGTTGTGTTTATGTATGTATTTGTGCATTGCAGTGTGCTTCAGAGCTCAGAATCTGATGAGGAGGAAGAAACTGAAAAAGATGTTGGTGGTTTATGTATGTATTTTGTGCATTGCAGTGTGCTTCAGAGCTCAGAGTCTGATGAGGAGGAAGAAACTGAAAAAGAACCTCCTGCAAAGAAGAAGAAGAAAAAGAAGTCAAGGTAAGACTGCTCATGATGTTATTGTGTGTAATTAATGGTGCTTGTTGTATGTAATTCATGGTGAATCAGGGCTGGCGAAAATCCACTCGCCCGAGTCGAGTAAAAAACCTGTCAGCGAGTCAAAATCAGAAACTACTAGTCCGTTGGGTGAGAGACAATTCAGACCCCTGCAGTTATAATTTATTTCGATTTTTCTAACTTTCCGATCTGCCGACTGTTTTTCGTCTTGATGATTGAGTCTGACAACGTACGCGCGAAAACGAGGCTATCTAGGGAAAGGCAACTCTTGCTCCCCATAGGCCTGTTAGTGAAGAGAGTCGGTGCGATACGATCGAGTGTTTACAGATCAGCGATCTTTCGCCCAATCTGTCAGTTTTGGTCGAACAGTTAGAAGCTTCTAATTAAGTACGGAAACCAGAAAAAATAATGCAACATGTCTTATCGAGATCAAGGGATGGGTAGGGAAGAGAATGTGTGTGCTGTTGGCAAGGACATTCGAGAGACGAAGCAAATCTGATGCATCACTTCATAAGATGATTCCATCAAAGAAACTAGTTTAGAAGGCATAGACGCTACTTGACGATTTTTCTGGCATTATCTTCTCAAACCTACACAGAGAATCCATGTAAACTTTGAGATCAGTCAGCCGCTTTTTACGTCTTCGTGTTATCACTAGATTTCCCACTGTTCTCCTCCCCCACCTACCCCCACCCCGATGAAAGTCTCCAGAAGAAAGTTTGACCACCTTTATTGTAACAATAGCCTATTCTGCTGAATATTTTTGGTCATCATCATAAAGAAAATTTCACTATTTTTCGGGGCAACATGTCGGGCTAGTGAAATTATCTGCGGGCTAGTAGATCTTAAAATCCACTAGCCCGCTGGCTAGTACGAAAATTCTAATCTTCTCCAGGCCTGGTGAATTGTGCTGATTCTTACTCAGCATGTCGACCAATCAGTCTGTCTGTCCTCTTTTGGGATCTCTGTCTACCACTCTTAAATGTCATTTGCACTCATTTGGGGTTTTTGTTTTGTTTTGTGTGTGTTGTGTGTGTGGTGTGTGTGCAAGCATTGTTTATGTGTCGATTAAAGTTTTTATGTTGAAATTTGTTTTTTAAGACTCGTGGAAATGGTTTTGCAATTTCTAATTCAGTCTTTGTGTTTTAACAGTTAGAACATATTTACATGGTTCTCGAGTGCTATTCATAGTGTGGTTGATTTAATTATTTCCAAGTTGAGTAATGTTGATTTCAATACATCAGTACAACATTTTTGTTAACCAGACAATAAATGGTTTATGAACTAGTCACCATGATGTAATGGTTAGTACAACGGACTACCAACTCGAAGATTGTGGGTTTGAATCCCCATCAGTCCCTTCAAAACTCATATGGGATTTTTCAGTGCCAGCCGGCTCCTATCCAGAATTGAGCATGCTATGGGCTGTGGAAAGGCCAGGACCACACAGTCGAGTCTCATCCACTTCATAAATGCATCATTTAGGGTGTTGCTCAGATCTTCTGACCAGCACTGCAGGTGTCTGTATCTCTCAGGCCTGTTTGATATCAGGATATATCATGGTGAAAGCATATTGTACAGCCCTGTCACACAGTCTCAATCCTAGATGGAGATCCATAACAGCATCATTATCATCCTCATCAACTTCATTAGCATCGTACTGTAAAAACTGTACCAGCTTTTGCGGGCATGAAGGTGGCCTAGGAAATGGGACAAAAAAAAAAGAAAAAGAGAAAAGGAAAAACCGGTTTAGGATGATGTGTGTGGGTGTGCGCGCTTGTGTGGGTGTGGATGATGTGTGTCATGGACCATATAAGACATTGTCTCGACACTATCCTTCATTTTTAAGTGTTCAAGTATTTTTCAGACATATACATGCATGTTGTTTTTCCCACACTGTGCATGTGGCATGTTGCTGCACAGTCTGTGTATTATGTCTTTGATGGGAATGCATGTTACATGTTTTCATAAGTCCCCGGACACTGGCATGACTTAAGGATCTTTAAGGTACGCATACTTGATGTTCTTTGCGTGTGTACACACAAAGGTAGTTTAGGCACTTACAGGTCTGCACACATATTGACATGGGAGATCAGAAAAATCTTCCACCCTTTACCACTGCATGGGATGTACCCAAATAAGATTGAACACCTGACCTTCCTGTTGGAAGTGTGGCACCTTACCCACTTGACTACTACGCCCATATATCCTAGACTTAAAATCTGCAGCTTTTTACCTTTGTACTTTTTACATGTATTGTTTTGTCCTTGAAGAGAAAAAATCTGCAGCTTTTTACCTTTGTACTTTTTACATGTATTGTTTTGTCCGTGAAGAGAAAAAATCTGCAGCTTTTTACCTTTGTACTTTTTACATGTATTGTTTTGTTCTTGAAGAGAAAAAGGTCCCTTCCACAGTGTGTTTCTTTGTTAACAGAGGTGACAGTAACTCCCCAGAGAGAAAAGAGAAACAGAGTAAAAAGCAAAAGAAACACAAGCACAGCAGGTAGGTTGCTTTTGTGCTGATGACTGTGGTCACTGTTTCAGTGTCTGTGGTGTTCACTGTTTCTCTGCTCTGCTGATTTCATTCTTTTCTTCCTCCCTTCAGAATAGTTTTTGTTGATTATTTTTAGTGTAGCTGTTTGTTGTGGGATCAGTTGGTTCTTGATCATGTCATAGTTTTCGACTGTACTACTCAGGACACACTGTACATCACTGTAAAATACCAGTAGGGTTAGGGAGGGGATGGCAAAGAATATATTTTTTTGTTATTGCTGTCTTTTGTCATTATCATGGTTTTGTTGCCAGGTAATAGTTAAACAGTAAAGGAGCCTGTGATTATATTTTATGGTGGTTGTCTGGTTAAAAATCACCTGCTTAGGCAGCAAAAGGTCCCCAATAGACCAGGGTTCAGAATGCAAATGGACACAGGTTTTCTGACCCTTTGCTAACCTTGAGCAGTGGTCTGGCTGCTAGTCTTTTGGATAAGATGGTAGACCAAGGTCCAGTATGTACTTGACACACCTAACAGAATCCATATCAACAAAGGAGTTGTACTGGATTAAATAATGTAAAAAAATGCTCTTTGATAGCTAAATAAAAGCACTCTGAGAAGAACAAAAAATAGGAGGGGTGGTGGTGTCAACTCGTTGTGGTAATTCACTCTCCTCAGGAATAGTAGCCCTAATTTCACAGGGTAAATGTGTTGTGATAGGGAAGAAACTACAGATGTTTTAGCATGACTGATGTCTTGTTCTTTTGTGCATGATGGAGTCCTTACCTTGCAAGTACACAGCGCTGTTAGTGTCGATATCCGTTCCGTTCGAGCATAAAATGCAATTTTTTTTTTTAGTCTTTAACTTATTTAAAATTAAGTTTGAAAATTAACATGCATAAAGCAGACTTAAGCTACTTTTCTTCTCCCTCTCCCTCTCTCTCTGTCTCTGTCTGTCTCTCTCTCTCTCTCTCTCTCTCTCTCTCTCTCTCCTCTCTCCTCTCTCTCTCTCTCTCTCTCTTCTCTCTCTTTTTTAATAGACGTGTTTGAACTTTGAAAATGTGTTTTTGACAAGGAAAGTTATACATTCATAAAATTTTGTAAAAATGAGTTTTAGTCAAAAACTGTGTATTAACCTTTTGACTCCCACACCCTGTCCACCAGCATCCTGCATTGCCAACCATGCTAGCAAAGCAAATATGTAGCCATCTGATTCCCTCGCCCTGTCCACCAGCTTCCTGCAGGAAACTGGTGGATAGAATGAGAGAATCAAAGAAGTACGTTTTTGCGGTTGGTGGATAGGGTGTAGGAGTCAAAGGGTTGAGATGCTTTCAGTAAAAAGAACTGATAAACCTTCGGGAAATTGAAGAACAGATGTTAAAGACTTGAAATATGGAAAGATCTCAGTTGACCCAGTTTTGACACTATCCTGCTATTTTTAGCCTTGACCCAGTTTTGACCCTGTACGGCTATGTTTAGCCAACACGATGAATGGCTGGCTCCCTCATTAACCAGGTTTTCCCATGCTGGGTCACATATGTTCTCAGGACCTGGTTCTCACAATTGCCGATAGTGTATACCATTTGATTGTTTATTGTGTGTGTGTGCAGGTCTGAATCGAAAAAGCTAAAGAAGAACAAGAAGAAAAGCGGCAAGAAGTATGTTGGTTGATCATGCGCTTGCTTCTTTCGTTTAGATCCACTTTGAAACTTGGCACCATCAGTCTGTGTGTATATGTGGCTGTTCATGATATTGGGTTGTAAAGAAAATTATCTCTTTAACTGTTTTTACACTGCTGGTTTAGCAGAGTGGGAAATAGTTAACATACAGATTGGATTGTTCTCTGTCCATTATTTAGACCACAGTGACTAGAAATATAAAAAAGGTATGGGTGTTGTTTTCTTGGCTGTTTCTCAGTTTCCCTCCTTCCTTTTGTATCTGGTGGAGAGGGAGGCTCTGTGTGTGTGTGTTGTGTGTGTGTGTGTTGTGTGTGTGTGTACATGCATATGTGTGTGTGTACATGCATGTGTGTGTGTGGGTGTGTGTACGTGCGTGCGTGTGTGTGTGTGTGTGTGCGTGCGTTTCTGCATGATCAGTCTGAGAACAGCTGTGTCAGTAAAGAATTTGGTTGTTTACGGAAGTATCTTTACTAAATTTGGACTGCATATCTTAAATGCCAAGAAGTCATGAATTCCTCAGTATAAACAGGCATGATCCTTTTGGAGGAAGGGGTGTGGAAGGGGACACTGTGTCCAAAATGTTGATTATTTCATGCCTGTTAAAGACCCTGTCAGCCATGGCAGCGTCTGATTGTTTATAGAAACATGAAAACATCCAGCATGCATTCTCATCGAGGATAGAGTATGCAGACTGTGTAGCATCATACTGCCTGCACAGTGTTAGGAAATAACAACGTGCATACACTTTTGTCATAAGTTTGAACGCTTAAAGGAAAAAAAAAAGATATATAGTGGAATGTTTCTGTTGTTGATTGTGGCATAGACAAAAATGATTAATTATTGACCATCCCTTGTGACAGGAGTGAGGACAAACCAAAGAAACGTCACAGTCAGGAATCTTCTGATTCTTCCTCTGATGCAGACAGTGAATCAGACAGCGACAGGTAAGAACAGGTGTCTGCAAGTATGTAACCAGTATGTTAAAATGGTAATAGTCATTGATTCTTTGACATAGCATTATTTTGTGGACCAACATAACCCTTGCAGATGCACCATTTTGGTTCTCACCTGTCCACCATTTTGGTACAGTAAAAATTTATTTTTTAATTTTTTACAGCAGTTGCAGTAAATATGAATATAATTGGTGCAGCTTTAAGAGAAGGCAGTGTTGTCTTTTAACAAACGTAAGAACAAACACAAATTATGGTACACAAGAGGCGTTTTACTCAACAGTATAGATTATTTGGTCTAAATTATAAAACAAAACAGAAACCTTTGAGGAAGATATTGCGAAAGAAAACAAGGGGGGGGGGGGGGGGGGGGATAAGAAGAAAGACTGTGACTGGGTATCAGTCCAGAAGACCCTGGCAGAGCACTGTGTAAGTATGTACGTCCTTTAATGGGAAGGTCCTTTACACACATTTATAATATAATACAGTCAGAATGACAAAATTAAGTATTGCCTGTATACATAGGTAAGCTTTGTGATTAACCCTTTCACTAGCATGCTTGGACAGAAGAATCCAGAGTTACGGGGGGTATGTGTTTTTTCCAAAAAATTCATAAATTACTCTAGACTAAACAGCTGTATATAAAAGCACATATGTTCTCATAGAAAGTGAATGGTGTAGATTTTAAATCCAATTAGTATGAGACATGGTGAAGCAACTGTTTGTAAGGGTGGTAATTTGTGAGTTTTAATGAGGGAAAAATCAATAAAACAAACAAACAAAAAATCATATAGATGGCTGATCTGGATTAATTTTTATGATTTTTCAAAACAACTTTCGATTTTTCTGTCTCATTGCTGCTAGTGAAAAGGTTATCTAATACAATCATTGTAAAAAATCCACAACCACTATTGACGGCAGGTTGTTTCCACATCACCAGTGAATTCACTGGCTCTAACAGCAGATTGTTACCACATCATCAAAGAGTTAAGTTATTTATGAATAAGCATCTTTTTGCTTTGAGAATCAGTTTGGCTTAGGTTCGAAAATTCCTTATTATCCCATGGTGGAACTTTAAACTAATCCAAATTTAAGATCAAAATGAAATATTTGGCCGAAATCTGAAATTAGATCACAGTAATTTCAAGTCTCACATTGTGATTTTAATAAACAAGACAGATGCATAGACAGTCTATTTTGCACCAGCTTAGAAATTTAAAACATGCATATATCAAACATTTAGTGATCTAATTACAGCCATTCTCAGAGAATTTGCAGTTAATGAATTAGCCACTTATTCACTGTTAATTACAGACCTAGTGAGCGACTCTTATCGCTTGATGCAAAATCAGCCTTGAATTGTATATTTTGGATTTGCATGGCATATGTAATATTCTGTGTTAAATCATCAGATTTCTAAACCACGTAATTTATACTAAATGAAGCAAAACAGTGTGAACAGCTAAACTACCCTGAACTGTTGCCATCTTGTCATATACTAAAGGATGATCACAAAATATAAGTAGTAATCTGTATCTGAATACTCTGGGTGTCTTTACAGTGATTCTGATGCCAAGAGAAAAGCAGCGAAGAAAGCATCAAACAACAGAGAGAGGTCGCCGACCCGGAAGCGCAAAGCCTCCCCTGTCGCCAGACGTCACGATTCTTCATCAGACGGCGATAATGTCAGCAGGTGAGTAGACCATGGACTCAACCCTCCACAGGCCATTCCCACTAACATAATTAGCACCCTGGGAGGTGTTTGATTAATAGGGTGGCTGCTATAGTTTATATATACCTGCAGACTAATGAAAAATAGCTGGGTTGCTGCCTGTCTTAAGTCTCCATTCAGTCTGTCATTCTGTTGGTGTCATGTTCATGCTTCATATGTCCCTTTCCCCATTTCACACATTCATCTTCACACATTTTGCACAAAGCTACCGTTCAACTAACCCACGTCAGTTTGTCAAAGCTTAAGCCACGCCATTTACCATCTTCAGGTCCACTTAAGCCTCACGTAAGTTTGTACAAAGCATTAAAGAGACCTATTTACCATTATCCAGTCCGACGTTATGTTTAGAAGATTATTGATTGTCCATTGTATATTATGAAGAGTCACTGAATCTTGTCTTAGTATATTATGTTGTGAATGTTGTGTTGTAGCTGTGTTCGTGTGTATGTGTAGTGTGTTGGTGAAATGAAGGGTCTTTGTAATCTGTGTCGTGTTGTGTGTGGTGTGTGTGTGTGTGTGTGTGTGTTGTGTGTGTGTGTGTGTGTGTGGTGTTGTTGTGTGTGTGTTGTGTGGTGTGTGTTTGTGTGAAGGGTGTGTAGTAGTCTCTGTGACTCTGTGTGTGGTGTGTGTGTGTGGGTGTGTGTGTGTGTGTGTGTGTGTGTGTGTGTTGTGTGAGTGTGTGTTGTTGTGTGTGTGTTGTGTTGTGTGTGTGTGTGTGTGTGTGTGTGTGTGTGTGTGTGTGTGTGTGTGTGTGGTGTGTGTGTGTGTGTGTGAAAAAGGTGTCTTTTGTAAGCACCTAGATCCATAGATTGGGCACTGTATAAATTCAAGTCAGTTTTATCATTATTATTTGCTTTCATTGATTTAGTGAGTTATACTCCTACGGTACTGAAGTTTCATTCTGTTCTAGTTTTGCTTTCATTTGTAGGCGTTTGTTTTTGAGGGGATGGTGAAATTTTCTTTTTCTGAAAAAAAGGGAAATTATGTTGACATCCCCTGCAGTGATTTATTTATTTTTGAGGGGATGGTGGAATCTTCTTTTTCTGAAAAAAAAATTTATGTTGACATCCCCACCAGTGATCTATCATTTTGTAATATCACCTTCATGCACCTGCATGTTTCAAGAGTTTTGTCCTATGCCCTATAGCTATTATGCTTTGCAGCTAGCCACTTGTGGGAAGTTTAAAAATCTAGTGACTGACAAACACATACCACCTGTTTCAGGCCAAAGAAGCGAAAGGAGCAGGCTTCTCCTGTTCCGAGCAAACGTAGTCGCCACCACAGTCGCAGCCTCAGCTATTCCCCTATGAGGAGAGACCCCTCTCCCCCCCGTGGCCGTAACCATGTCAACGGGCGTTCCAGAGACCGGAGGTTGGACATCAGGCCCATGTCACCGGTCAGGCAGAGTGAAAAATCTTCCAGGAAGGAGAAAAAGGAGAAGAGACAGAAGCCTAGGTCA
This sequence comes from Monoplex corrugatus, assembly GCA_030674185.1. Classification (NCBI taxonomy): domain Eukaryota; kingdom Metazoa; phylum Mollusca; class Gastropoda; order Littorinimorpha; family Ranellidae; genus Monoplex; species Monoplex corrugatus. Next base: position 47,500,806 of record JAPXFY010000025.1, on the reverse strand, counting down.
CCCAGGCGTTCTCGTTCCAGATCGACGTCTAACCCCAAGTCTCGCAAACCCAGAAGCACTGAGAAGAGGTAGGTTTAAACATAAAGTGATCTCAGACAAGTTACATATTTTGTTTTAGGTGTTTCTTATTTTTCTCAGTCATAGTCATATTCCTCTGTTTTTTGTTGTTTTTTTAATTGAGTATGCATGTTAAGTAATACAGACATTGCAGCTTCCATAAGATTAACGAATTCACTGAAATTAAATGTGCCCTAACCCTTTGACTCCCTCACCCATGTCCATCCTGCATCCTGCATTGTCAACCATGCTAGCAAAGCAAAAACTTAACCCTTTGACTACCACACCCTATCCACCTGCTTCTCACAGAATAATGATAATAAATAATGATAATAATAATAATAATGATAATAAATATAATAATAAATCAATTTGGCCGCTTATGGGTGCATCTTTGCCACTCTCAAGTTTGCCCATTATACCAAGTTCAGTTTAGTTTCAGTAAAAAGTCAGCAAAAACATACCATAATTTCCTGGTTAGAAGACAATACAGTGCATAAGGCCCACCACTGAATTTTCAAAAGAAATTTAAATGGTCAGAGATAAAGTGCATACTGTCCAATACGGTGAACATAAATAAAGGGGAAAAAAATGAAACAAAAATCTCAAATGATATTGTGAGAATTTGAATATCACATTCTTTTACAAGTGCACATTCAGTGTGAAGTTGGCATAGTATGCTTGTTATTCGGCATGATGTCCAACTTGACAAGACTTGCACCCTGACAATAAGACTGGGACTGAAAGTTTGACTGTTAGTAGCATGGAAGCGAAAGAGCAGTGTGAATTGTCAGTTGTTCTAGTTTTGCAAGTCCACAAACAGTTGAGTTGTCCATTTCAGGGGTGCCCACGTTATTTTGTTGTTGTTGTTGTTGTTGTTGTTTGGTTGTTGTTTTCTTTATGTATTTTGTGCACAGGCAAGGCATCATCAACCAGTGAAATGCAGGGATCGTAGTCCAGTAAGGAATTGCTCTTGCAAGTTGGAAATTACAATAACAGCTGTATCAGCTGAGAGCTGAAATTGCTGCATTCATTCCAATGTAGAAATGCTGCCTTGAGAAACAGCACTGAACTTGTCTTTGGACCAATAATAAACACCTTGAACAAGAACAGGTAGTGACAAAGGTAGAGCAGTTTTCCATAGGGTTAAAGCAAGTTCACAGTAGTCTTATTAATACAGTGACATTTTTGTTAGAATTGAACTTATACAGAGATGGGGGGAAAGGAAACCAGTTTGTAATAGGTCAGATTCTTCTTTTTTTCTTTTTTTTCTTTTATTAAAGATTTTCATATGTATAGAAGAGAAAGAACTGCTATAATTCTGAATTCAGGAAAGTCAGCTCCCGGTCCTCCTCGAAAAGTTCCAGAAGTCGAAGTGCCAGCCCTGACAGATTATCAGCCAGTCCGCCTGTCAAGCGTAATAAAAGCAGCCACAACAGATCATCAACCAGTCCGCCTGTCAAGCGTAATAAAAGCAGCCACAACAGATCATCAACCAGTCCGCCTGTCAAGCGTAATAAAAGCAGCCACAACAGATCATCAACCAGTCCGCCTGTTAAACACCGTAAAAACAGCCACAACAGATCATCAACCAGTCCGCCTGTCAAGCACCGTAAAAGCAGCCACAACAGATCATCAGTCAGTCCACCTGTTAAACGCCGTAAAGGCAACTACAACAGATCATCAACTAGTCCGCCTGTCAAACGCCGTAAAGATTCAGCCGGCCATCAGGATAAAAATCACACTGCAAGGTAATTTGAAGCTACATCATGTCAGTGTTACCTTACTGTTTTCTGTGAGCAGTAGGAACAAGACATATTTTTAGCGAGTGGCATTAGAGCATGTATCAGTGTTCTGTTTTGTCGTGTTGTCACTGGCTAGTCATCACTTTTGTGGTTAAAGATATGTTATTTTATTCCTATTCAATTTAACCCTTTGACTCCCGCACTCCATCCACCAGCCTTAAAAACTTAAGTCTTTGACTCCCTCACCCGATCCAACAGCTTCCTGCAAAAAGCTGATGGATAGGGTGAGGGAATCAAAGGGTTAAGTTTTTGCTTTGCTAGCATGGTTGAGAATGCAGGATGCCAGTGGACAAGGTGCGGGTGTCAAATGGTTAAAGCAACTTTAATTTGATAACTTATTTCTTTATTTCCATTTTATGAAAGCAAACAAAATTATGAATACGAACAAACAGTCAAAACAGAGCAAACAAACAAGCAAACTAACAACAAAAATTTTGAACACTAATAGTTGAAACAACAACATGACATCTCGCGTTCATATTCACTGCATGCATGATACATTTGAATCACATGCGTGTTCAAGAAATATCAGTGTATGTAACGAATGGCAAACCTAAGCATGCATATGACTTGTCATCATAATTATAGTAATATCAGTCAGAATTCCATGTAATACAACTTGACTTTTTTTTTTCTTGCATGTTCAATTATTTTAATTGCATGAGACTAGTGTCCTTTGTTATAGCTGTCTATTTATATGTTTGTTGAAAATGCACAGGTGTCTGTTGATGTACTGAGGTTGTGATGTGGAGTGCTGACTTAACAAACATGCATTCGGTCAGCCTTTTGTATTCATTTGCACTCGTACTCACACCTTCACACACACCACACACACGCACGCACACGCACGCACGCACGCACGCACACACACACGCACGCACACACGCACGCACACACACACACACACACACACACTCCTCACTCTCTCTCTCTCTCATCCTTACTCCTCACACACACACTTAATACACCCACAACACACACACATACACACACCACCCCACACACACACACCACACACCCCACCCACACCCACACACACACACTCCCTTCACACACACACACACACACACACACACACACAAAACACCACACACCACACACACACACACACACACACACACACACACACACACACACACACACACACACACACACACACACACACACAACACACAAACTGTCAAAAACAACAGTTAAGGAAGATTTGTCACTGTGGTATGTCTCTTTAACAGTCACATACTTTGTCTTCTTTCAAGTCTAATTTGAAAATTTACCATTTTGTCCAGCAGTGATTCCCTGTCTACACCCCCCACCCCACTCCTTTGTCCCATTCCTGTCCTGTTCTCCCTGTTCCAGTATGTATGTACTTTGTAGCCTCAATTTGTTTTTTTTTTCATTGAATGTGAGTGCATGTTTTAGTGGATGATGAGATGTGTGTGAGCGCACATGCGCATGTGTGTGTGCGCAGCGCTTTGATTTGACTTGCATATCAAGAACCAGAAAAAACACGAAAGAAGAATATGATTGCTTATTTAATACAACAAAACAAGACAGGTGCAAATTTTCGGTGGCCTTTGTCAAGCGTAAGATTACAAACAAACATACACTAGATACAAAAAATTTGAGAAAAAGACTGAAACTTCCTGCGCTGTCTTCAATGTGTAATCTTATGCTTGACAAAGGCCAGTTGGCAGAAAATTTGCGCCTGTCTTGTTTTGTTGTATCAAATACGCGTTCATATTCTTCTTTCGTGTTTTTTCTGGTTCCTGTTTGCTTGAACGCGGGCAGTCACACTTGTTTTGGATTTGGCATATCAAGATTTAGCACCTTTATGAATATGATTATCATCATGACAGGAATCATGTGGTATGATTTTGTCGTGATGACAGGAAAGTTATTGCTATGGCTTGACCTTTGTATTGTCTGGTTGCGATGACAGGCACAGGTCCAGGTCTTCCTCGTGTCTAGCAGCGGAAGCAGCGACCATCATGACAGAAGGCCTCCTCATACTCGCGGCAGACGCTCACGGTCTCGTTCACCATCCCCTTACAATTCTTCACGGCGACACAGAGCTGGACACTAAACCTGTGTGCTTCCGGTAATTATTTCACAAATGTTTTTTTCTTGATTTGTAGTGCTGGGTGTTTCAAATGGTTGTTTAGTAATTCTGTTTCAAAATTGTCTTTTTCCCTTCCCTGTGGGGATACCCAGGGCTCTTTCATTATAAATAGTATCCCCACCTTCTAGAAATTCTGTGCTAGATATTTCTTCTTTTCTGTCACTCTCTTTGTTTTTACTTGTACCTTTGCTTTCTGTCATTTCTTCCTGTCATTTTCTGCCTTGCTGGTCCATTCACCTGTATGTGTTCGTTAAAGTCTTAAGTAATTTCTCTTAGGATTGATAATTGGGTCCATATGGTAAGTGCATTTTTGGCTCTAGGGAAGTGAGTTATGCGGAAGCAGTTTTAGGTAATTTAGGCCTGTTTTTATGTGTTTTGGTGTCCTTATTTATGTTTGAATTTGTATTCAGGTATGTTTTTTAAATACCCTGTGCGATGAAATGGATGGAGTTGTCAACGCCAGGAGCATATCCTTAGACTATGTATGCGAATGAATTGATTTGTGGTTGGCTTATATTACAGTCAGTTGTGGATGTGGCTCAGAGTGTGCATGTCTGAGGATACATTTTTTTCTGTTCACAGACTTGGGACCTCAGTTTAGAATAGGCCACTTTACAAGGAGTTTGGCAGTAATGCATTGTCGAAAAACATTTTTTGATGATTTTGAGTGTAAGTGAACATTGTTTTATGCATTGTGCCACATTTTACCGGAATAAATGGTAAACCTACTGTATTTAGGATCAGAACAAAGTTTCTGGTATAAACTGCATAATTCTTACCATCCGTTCTATCTTTCAGCACAAGCGACCCGTCCTGTCATGGAAAAGACAACGGCAGCTGTGACATCCATGTACTGTGGCAGTAATTGTGCCACATTGTGTCAAGATCACCTTCACCTGCCTGACTTCACTCTGTCACTGTGTGCTGTTGACGTCATCTGTCATCATCGCTATATACTTACCTTTTTTATGATGTTGATTTCTAGGTCGACAGGTGTGCAGATCTTTTAGGGCCTAGGCCTTTTTTTTTCGTATGTATGCCTGCAAAGCATCGAACATGTACATTAAAGAACCTGTTAGAAATGTCGATATCCAATGGCTTTTTGAAAGTTTAAAACACCTAGCATGCATGTCTATCGAAGACAGAAGTATGAGACTTGCCGCTTGCACAGTATGGGCAAAAACAGTGTGCATTGGAGAAAAATCGGAATAAAATTTAAAAAACAGAAAAAAAACACTCTAGCTGCCAGTCTGCACACACACGTACGTACATGCATTACATACAAATACACATACATGCACACAGACACACACACACACACACAGACGCACACACACACACACACACACACACACATACACTCACAAACGCACACACACACACTCACAAACGCACACACACACTCTCTCTCTCTCTCTCTCTCTCTCTCTCTCTCTCTCTCTCTCTCTCTTCTCTCTCTCTTACACATACACATTCAGAAGCACTTAAATCGGTCATCTAAATCAAAACTTTTCATAGTCAGCTGTTTGGACAGCTGGTTTCTGGCCATGTGCTGTATAGCTGTGAGACCAGTTACATGAGCTGTGCTAGTGTATGCGCAGTGAAAAGGTTAAAACATATTTGAAATGCTTGCTGTTTGGTGAAAAAACACAAACGTAGCTGGAAGAAGAGGTGGGGGTGGGTGTTCAGTGGGATTGAATTGTACTCGTTTCTTGTTACTGGGAGTTCTTCTGCTGGTGTACTTTGATTGTCATGTTTTTTTTTCTTTATTTGTTTTTTTTTTAAGTCTGTGAAATCATGTCTGTCTTCTGGCATGTAATGGATTGCATGTGTGAAATGATATGTTCCTCTTCTGACGAGTAAAGGATTGCATATGTGAAATTATTTGTTCTTCTTGTGGCATGTAATGGGGGTTGCATATGTGAAATGTTCTTCTTGTGACATGTAATGGGTTGCATATGTGAAATGATATAGTCTTCTTTTGACATGTAATGGGTTGCATATGTGAAATGATATAGTCTTCTTTTGACATTTAATGCTTTGCATATGTGACATGTTCTTCTTGTGACATGTAACGGGTTGCATGGTGTGCTGTGTGTAGAATGTCTTGTGTGTGTAAAAAGATGTTTAATGAAACTCGAACATGTGGATATATGTGTTTGTATGTGTAGGGTGTGGGCTTGTCTAAATGAGTAAGTGTGTGGCTTATGCATGTGCTAATATGCATTTCTTTGTTTTGTGTGTCTGTGTGATGTGTGTGTGTGTGTGTGTGTTATTTGTATAAGAGTGAGAGAAGTGTTCATTGCTGGGTTTGTGTTTAATTCTTTTTTGTTTTGTTTCGGTTTTCTTTCTTTCTTTCTTTCTCTTTTGTTTTGTTCGTTTATTTTCATCATCCTTGCCCTAGTGATTGACACATGGAAGTAGATATTTTATTATAGTTGATTGTTATTGCTTATTTAATGTGATAGTCTTACAGTTCATCTCTTTATAACATAGCATGAGGGATTGACATGTATTTGTTTTACTTGCGTCTGCCTCTGTTACATATGCTTTTGTGAAGTGCTCAAGACTCCTCTGAGATTAGAGGCTGCACAAGTAGTCATCATCATTAATTTTGTTATTATTAAACCTTGACGTTCTTGGTCATTTAATAGTATTGCAGGTACGAGTTGATCATCACCATCTGTATTGCAGTGGCAGTCACCTGTTGATCATGTTTTTGAGAACTGGACAACCCAGAAAAAACATTGTCACAGAGTGGGGTTCTAGGTTTCATGTTGTCCTGGGGGATTTTGTTAGGTGTTTACAATCTGTTACAATGCTCAAAAAAACTTCTAGAAATTCCTCCCTAACTTTCCTGTGTGTATATGGAAGCATTAGTATCTTTGGTCTGCAGACCTCCTATCTCATATATCGAGAACATAACCAACATTAGTGGCCTAAATATTGAAGACGTTGTCCACAAAAGTCAAGACAGAATTCGTTTGTTTGAAGGCACGTGGCTGTGTCGCAGGGTGCAACGGCAAATGCTGAACCCGGTGACACCGACAGATGAGACAGGTGACTGTTCTTGATAAAGATCAAAAAATTGTGTCACATGGCCCATACTATAAAAACGAAGTAGTGGAAGCCTTCACTTCTCAGTGGGTCAGCATAAGTATTGTTGCCTTGCTGTTTCATCATCTCCCCCCAGCCCCCCACCCCCAACATTATTTTCTTGAGCATGATTTGCACTCATTGCAGAATTCATGTGTCAAGATTAGAGTTTTTGTTTATTTTGGAATGATTCACCGCTCTCAGACATTTCCATTTCTGTTCCATCCAGTGTGCCGTCTGTTGAGTTGCAGACGCCTTGAGTCTGTCAGAAGTCTTTAATTGCTGTAAAGGTCTTGAAATGGTGGAGTGGGGGAGGGTGGGGGGAACAGGACCAATGGTACACTAGGCTTACACCACCAAAACAATGAGCATTAAGATTGGCAGTGAACAGTTCTGTTATGTTGCTGGCCAGGATTGAACTTGAGATATTAGATCTCAAGTCTACAGCTTATGGCCTGCACACACTAAAGATCCTGGTAATTGAACATCGTGAAGTGAAGGTAAGGTCTTTCACCCAGCTGTCCTGGTGTAAAATATTGGAGGGATAGGTTGATTTCCCAGGTTCCTTCCTGTGAAGGCCAATTAGCCTTCTTGCTTTTGTAAAGTCTTCGTCCAAAAAAAACAAAACTGGGTGGCGCTGCACTATACCAATGCGCTCTCAAAGGGGAGAGCAGCCGGAGTTTCACATGGTAAAGCCACTGTGACGAAAGAAGTGAATATGATATGAATATGAATAGTACAAGAGCTAGCCAACCTGTTTAGATTGGAAGGCATGAGCACTGGCTCCCTGTCAGCCAGGCCTACTGTTGATACTGTCAAAAAATTCATCTGTATGCGCTCATTTGTAACTGACATAAAATTTCACCAAATGATTTTAAAGGCTTGAGTTCTGATACAATTTTGTTCACGTCTGTTTAGATAGCATTTAATGAAGAAATCCCTGGATGTGGAGTGTGAAAGAAGAGTTTGATAGAGTATGTGTGCCAGCTCTTAAGTTCACTTGAATTAATGGTTGATTGAGTTCAGCAGTTTTGCTGTGTCAGTTATGCAGCAGCAAAGACATGTACAAGTTATAAGGTGTGTGGCGTGTGTGTGTGTGCGTGTGTGTGTGTGTAAATCAACCCTTTGACTCCCGCATCCTGTCCACCAGCATCCTGCATTGCGCTGTAGGAAGCTGGTGGATAGGGTGAGGGAGTCATTGGGTCAAGGTTTTGCAGTTGGTGGACTGGGTGCGGGAGTCAAAGGGTTAAAAGAACAGGTTGACAGGGTGTGAGTATTGACTGATGAGTATAATACTGAATATAATGTGTTCCATTTTGGTGACAATTTTTACCATTTGATTGTTATCACATAGTCAAAACGCTTTTGGTGTTTGCCTACATACATGTATTTTATGACCCGAATAATGAGTGCAGGAGGTTGAAAATATTACATATGTTTCAAATGTAAGTCGCAACATGTCATCATATCTAAGTGTATGTATATGTGTAGTCCTTGTATCGTTAACGTGCAGCTCTGTGTCTGTCTTAACTTTTTTTATGTCTACATGTGTGTGTGTGTGTGTGTTATTTACCAGTTGGAAGACCTGGACTGAATCCTGCCTGGATAGACCTACTTCCCACTTGTGTGGCAAAAATAGTGGAGACTTTTCCTATCTCCCAGGTCAGCATGTGGGCAGACAACCAGTTATTGCCTAAAACCCTTCTTGTGTATACACATGTAGAACAACAAGTATGCATGTTAAAGATCCTGTATGTCATGTCAGTGTCTGATGGCTTACGGAAAGATGAGAATACTCAGTATGCGTGGCCATCGAAGACGAGAATATGCAGACTGTTTTGCAACATACCATATGTACACTATGATAAAAGAACAACGTGCATACAGAATACAGAATCAGAATGTTTAAGTAGAACAATAAAAAATTTGATAGGAAAGCAAACATTTAAAGACCAAGTTTGTTTTCTTATAATGAATATTCATATTCAAGCACTGATTCATTGCATTTGTGCATTGTTTTGTGTGTGCTGTGTGTAGCAGTTTTTCCCATTGTTTTGAATACCCATGAAACTTTATATGATTATGCCTTTAATTTTTGACATTTTCATGAGGTCAAGTTATGTTGTATTTCTTGTTCGTTTTGTGTGCTCTTGTGTATGGAAATAAATTGTTCCTATCAAGCAGCCAAGTCTTTTTTTTTTTCCTCAAAATAGTTTATATTCATATTAATTCTTTTTAGATGGCCAGCGCACGACATCGTAAGCTCATTCAGAACCACTTTGTACGTTACATGTTTGTACAAACCAGTGTCACAAATTTTCTTATAACTTCTCACAAGTTGCTTCACAGCTTGTCCCTTCATCATCTGATTCAGAGAAATCTTAAAATAAAATTAACTCAGAATCTTTATATTTCTGCATCAATTTCAACTAGCTCATCATCTGATTTGCTTTGTAAAATGATTTGTAATTCCTCGTGGAGAGGCACATTCCTTCACCTAGCAGACATCTGGGCAAGGGAGTAGGCTAAATACCAGACCAAACACACAGCATTAGCATTTCCTGCTGAGGTGGGTCGCTTCATTCTGTTAGCTTTCAGGGCACTAAGTACAAAGCTGCAAGAAGGAAACTAACTGATCATATGCTTAAATCTTCTACTAAGCTGTACTTTGGTTGATATTAAATGCTACAATAAAAGCGGGCAGAATTTTTCGAAAGTTCACAGTCACTATGTGGTTATTTCAGCTGAAAGCACAGCTGCCTTACTGGCACCAGAGATATGTACAGTAGGAAGTAACTTTTCTGACAATGGCTGCAAGGAGATGTTGCATCACATGAAAGTTAAAGAAATGTTATATATACACGTATTATTGACAAAGCATATTCATAATCATACCACAATATTTAAACATTGCATAGGTAAAAGATTAGGAAAACACAAGCAACATTTATAGGACATCTTATGAGGTAAGAGAAATTAGAGCACCTACTCACAACAGGAAAGCTGGAGGGAAAGAGAGCACCAGGTAGATCCAGGGAGAAAATATTGGACGGACTTGCAGAGTGGCTGAGGACAGAAAGGGTGGAAGATATACTTGCAGCGACAAGGGATAGATTCATGTGGAGGGCCATGATCACCAACGCCATGCAGCAGGACACATGATGATGATGATGATCTTTTAGCTGCATCCTAGGGTTGTCCATGCGCCTGTAGGTCTTGTCAGCAACCAGTTTGATGTCTTTTACACAGGTAGCCATCATGTCCATGTCATGGCCTTGTGCGGGCTTTGGGCCAAAGTCATATTGCTTATAGCCCAGCCGAACACTGAAGTCATATCAGAGCTAGCACCACACTGAAAACAAAGCCAAGTTTAATTAAAAAAGCCAGTTCCCAGCTTCGGACCCACAACACCTACCATCGGTTTGGGTTAGGGCTAGAGTTAGTACACACCAATTCACGATGGCCGTTGCTAATGACGTCACCAGATACAACCAATCATACGCATGATTTGTTTCGTAAAACCCTACCACACTCAGTGTATATGAGGACTACCAATAATACTTTCTTTTAAAAAAAAAAAAAAGCTTTTAAACACTGTTACCTACACGCTTAATTTAATGTATATGAGGACTAGCAAAAATAATTTTTTAAAAGAAACCTTAATCGTTTGACTCCCGCACCCCTGTCCACCAGCATCCTGCATTGTCAACCGTGCTAGCAAAGCAAAAACTTAACCTTTTAATTCCTTCACCCTATCCACCAACTTCCTGCAGGAAGCTGGTAGATAAAGTGAGGGAGTCAAAGGGTTAAGTTTTTGCAGTTGATGGATAAGGTGTGGGAGTCAAAGGGTTAAAACATTATATTATTCCCCATAACTGACGGGCTGAGCCTCAGAAGCCAGGAGGGGAGGAGAGAGTCGCATCCTCTCCGTATGAAGTCGCTCCCAATCATTCCTTCGATAAAGTTTTAAGTCCTACCACACTGTGTGTATACGAGGACTAGCAATAAAAATGTCTTAAAAAGAAAGATGTAAGAATATTTTATATCCCTCCCCTGATGGGTTGAATCCCAGACGACAGGGAGTGAAAGAGAGAGTCAGATCCCTTTTCTGTCCTATGGTGCAAGATTTTGTTATGGGGCTCCTGCTATAGTGTGCATGTGGTGTACCGTCAGCGTCCAATTCACATGCCAATGGTGTCGGATTGCCGTGTGCTGGGAGGAATTACCTAGAAGTGTCCATAGGCAGGCTAGTAGGTCGAAGAGACGTTATTTCCCAGTCCTCCGTAATCGGCGGTCTCCCCAATTCTCATTGGCTATATGAAATGTATGACAACAGGGACCATAACTCTACATCCCCTTCACTCAGGCTAAATGTCAACAACAACAAAACTGTCACATGTGCTATGTCCATTTTGAACTCATTAAACTTTTCGGCTCAAAACTCAAACATCTAAAAGTACAAACTCTTGAAACTCAACTAATAGGAACTCTTTCAGTCTTTGTTCAATTCTTGACCTGGTCTTCAGAAGACGTGCAGCTTTCTTTATCTTGAAATTCAGAAGTCCTACAGTGTTCCCGTTGTTGACACTGCTGTTCCGGAAGAGTAGATGTTGCCTTGGGTGGAGACGACGGTTTGTTGAGCTGCTGGCTACTGTTTCTGTTTCTTAGGTGATAACGGTTTCTTCTCTGGATCCCCGTTTTTGTTTGTAGGTTGTAGGATCTACCATGCTGAGATGATGATGAAGGTGACTGGCTCACTATCACAGCTTCGGTGTCTTTTGGAGTTTTGATCCATACAGCATCTCCTTTTCTCAGTTCTGGCTGAGGTCTTGCTCGGTGTCGCCGGTTGAAATCTTGTTTTTGCTTTCTTTTCAGTTTCATGTCTGTCTCCTGGAACTTCTTTACATTGCTTCCTTCAGTTATATGTTGTTTTGGAAGAGTTGGAAGTCTTGTTCGAAGTTTTCTTCCCATCAGTAGTTCTGCTGGCGATAATCCATGCTGAAGTGGTGTCGAACGATAATTCAGAAGAGCTATGTATGCATCATCTGCCTTGTTCAACAGCATTTTGATGGTTTTGACAGCTCTTTCAGCTTCTCCATTCCCTTGTGGATGCAGTGGACTGCTTTTAAGGTGAGTGAAACCATATGACTTTGCAAATTGTACAAAATCCCAAGAGCTGAACTGAGGTCCATTGTCCGACACTACTGTTTCAGGAATTCCATGACGAGCAAATACTGACTTGATGTGCTCGATGACAGCAGATGATATGGTTTGTCTCAGGTGTGCAATTTCAATCCACCGAGAATAATAGTCTACTATCAACAAGTAAGGATGATTTTTCCATTCAAAAAGATCAATCCCCACTCTCTGCCATGGAAAGTCTGGTGTCTTTGTTGGTTGTAGTGGCTCAGGATGCAGTTTTCTTTCTTTCTCACAAACTTTGCAATCTTTGATCATGCTTTCTATTTGCTGAGAAAGTTTCGGCCACCACACACAGCTTCTGGCAAATGCTCTACATTTGACTATGCCTTGGTGTCCTTCATAGATACATGCCAGAATATCTTTTTGAAGTACTTCAGGAATAACTAGACGAGTTTGAAATAGCAAAAGTCCATCTTCTACTATCAGTTCATTTCGTACAGTCCAGTACGGTTTCAATGCCGGGTCACTTCTAGCTTTTTCTGGCCACGATGACTGGCAGTAGTTTTTAACTTGGCAGCAGATCTCATCTTGATCCTGTTTCTCTCTGATCTCCTGAAGTTTTGTACTACTTGCAGGGAATCCCTCCATGATTGTTTTGACTGACAACTGTGTCTCAAACTCCATAAAGTGATCCTGTTCAGCAGGAACACAGACAGGACTCCGAGACAAAGTATCTGCAATTGCAAGACGTTTCCCTGGAACATGGATGATATTGTATGTAAAACGCATCATTCTCATCCTGAATCTTTGAATGCCTGGAGTCAATTCATCCAAGAGCTTTGTTTTCAACAAAGCGAGTAGCGGCTTGTGGTCAGTTTCAATTGTGAAACTTGGTAGTCCAACAAGAAAGTCTTCAAATTTTTCACAGCAACATGTGACTGCAAGTGCCTCCTTCTCCACTTGAGCATATCTTTGTTCAGTGTCAGTAAGAGACCTTGACGCATAGAAGACAGGTTTCCAGTCTGTTCCTTCTTTTTGTAGTAGGACTCCTCCCGGAATGCCATAGGATGATGCATCAGCTGAGATCTTGGTTGGCTTTTCAGGATTATAATGACACAGAACTGGAGTAGTACTCAGTTGCTTTTTAGTGTCTGAAAGGCTTTTTCCTGAGGTTCATCCCAAATCCAAGAAGTCTCTTTCTTTAAAAGATCTCTGAGAGGTTTTGTTGTTTCAGCCAGGTTTGGTGCAAACTTTCCAATGTGGTTGACCATGCCAAGGAATCTGCGAACTTCCGCTACGTTCTGAGGCCTTGGTAGCTTGGTAATGGCTATCACTTTCTCTGGATCGATCTGGATTCCCTCTTTGGAAATGATATGCCCGAGAAACTTGACTCTGTCAACAGCGAAGACACACTTTTCATTGAGAGTCACTCCTGTTGCTTTCATTCTTTGAAGTACTGTTCGGAGTCGACCATCATGTTCTTCTCTGTCCTTTCCACTGATCAAAACATCATCTATGTCGCAACTGAGACCTGGTATGCCAGAGAGAATGTGACTCATTTCTCTTTGAAAGACTTCAGGTCCTGAACTTATTCCGAAAGGCAGCCTTTTGAAGCAAAACCTTCCAAATGGCGTGATGAAGGTTGTCAGTTTCTGAGATGCCTCATCCAAGGGAACCTGAAAAAATCCACTGTTGCAATCTAATTTGCTGAAGACAGTAGCTCCAGAAAGTTGTGCCAGGAGTTGATCAGTAGTAGGAAGAGGAAAGTTTTCTCTTTGCACGCTTTCGTTGAGTTTTGTGAAGTCCACACAAAGTCTGATCTTCCCATTTGCCTTTGGAACTGCAACGATGGGAGCGCACCAATCTGTAGGTTCAGTAACAGGTCTGATAATGTCCTGTTTTTCCATCTCTTTCAATTCATCTTCAACCTTTTTCTTCATAGGAATTGGGAGGCGGCGAGGTACTGCAACTTTGAAAGGTTTTGCATCTTTACCTAGAGTGATCTTGTAGGCATTTTTCATTTTGCCGAGACCTGTAAATAACTCTGGGAATTCTTTCTGTACTTCCTCTTTTACACTGTTAACATCCCCTTCTTGTTTTACCTCATTCACTATCTCCAACAAACTTAGAGCTTCAATAGCAGGTCTTCCTAACAGAGGTTCTTTCAAGTCTGTGACAACATAAAGATCCTGTTCTGTGGAAGTGTTTTCTGTTGAGAGTGTTGCACTAACTACTCCCTTCACATTAAGTGGATTTCGTCCTGGACCAAAAAGCTTTTTGTCCATTTTCTTGATTAGCGGTGAATTCTTCTTGAAAAATCTTTCTGGTATAACTGTTACATCCGCTCCAGTGTCCATTCTATACTTCACAGGTTTGCCAATGGTCGTGATTGTTGCATGCCACATGTCATCTTGAACAGTTCCAATGCAGTTTGTTGTTTCTTTTTCAGTCACTACTGAACCTAACACAACTTCCACAGCATTGACAGATGTCCTCTTACTCTTAGATTTGCACATAGTAGCAAAATGACCTTTCTTGGAACATTTGTAACATTCAGCTTCTTTTGCAGGACAGTCTTTTCTTTCATGAGTAGGATTTTTCCCACAACGCTGGCACTTTTTGTTTTTGCTTCCTTTGAAGTCTTGCCGTTTCCACTGAGTCTTAGAACTGAGTTTGTGCAGTCTATTGACTTGTGTGTCCGGTGCCTCCTGTCCTGTGCTGATAGTCTGTGACTGTTGCCTCGACTTTTCGTATGCTCTGCCAATTGTCAAGCACTTGTCTAGAGTGAGTTTCTTATCTTCAAGAAATTTTTCTCTGAGACTTTCTTCTCTCACCCCAACAACAACCTGATCTCTGATTAGACGATCTTCCAGTTGTGGATTTCCAAAGTTACATGACTTTGCAAGCTGACGAAGTGATGTGATGAATGCTTCAATTGTTTCATCTGGTTTCTGTCGGCGCATATGAAATTTGTAGGACTCGTAAGCTTCGTGTGTCTCTCCAACACAGAAATTTTCAAATGCCTGAATGACCGCTTCCAACTTCTTTTTGTCATTTTCTTCTTCAAAATGAAATCCATCAAAAATATCCATTGCTTCTTCGCCTACTGTAGCAAGAAAGACGGCACATTGGAATTCGTTTTCCTCTTTATTCAGTCTTGTTGCAATTGCGTAGTTTTCAAACTGTCGCCTGAATTTTTTCCAATTTTCCGCAAGATTGTTACTTTCAACGTTCAGTTTCGACGGTAATGGAACGTTAGCCGTGTATTGCCGTTGATTTGCCATATCAAATGTTCCTTTTCAACTTCTTCTAAAATCGTGCAAAACAAACAGATAGAAATCACAACGACCTAAAATCCAGATCAAGATCTAGAAGTGCATGCACCCCATATCGTACATTAAAGGGAAAACACTCTGTAACTACTTCAGTAATAGGACAAGAGAGCTGTTGAGAGAGTGTGATACAGAGTTGCCTTTCCTTGTTCGATACGAGGAGCAACCATTTCGGTACATTGTACAGGATGTCTGTCGCACACAAAATAGTGCTTAACACCAGGAGCACCTCATATTGTACACATGCACCTCTCATCGTACAGTACTGCACCCCCAATCGTACGCATGTTCCAGACAACATAATGCAATAAAAACAAAGGTATTTGTGATCATTCAAGCCTTTGTAGGCTAAAGATATTTATTTTGGATAATATCTTGTAAAGAAAACACATTTTTCTCATATTTCTTCCTTCTGGAAAGAATTGAAATCAACTTGTCACAACTGCACCTTACACCCTCAATCATACACAACTGCACCTTGCACTCTCAATCGTACACATGTTCCAGATAACTTAATCAATGCAGTAAAAGCAAACGTATTTGTGATCATTCAAGCCTTTGTAGGCTAAAGATATTTATTTTGGATAATATCTTGTAAAGAAAACACACATTTTTCTCATATTTCTTCCTTCAGGAAAGAATTAAAATCAACTTGACACAACTGGATGTTGATACCGGTACTGTACAAAACAAATGAAAATCATGAAACTGGGCATGAAGTTTAGGCCAATAAGCAAAAGAAAGACAATCTATAGCCCTAAACTCACAAGTAAGACGAACAAAAAGAAGAAAAAACTCACAAGTAAAAACTTATGGAAACTGTACAATGTCACAACATATTGACATAAAATTAGGCAAATAATGTTGGCTTGAAAAAAAAAAAAAAAAAAAAAAAAAAAACGAGCCCACACATGTGGATTTGTCTCAAACAGTAGACTATACAAATAGTAATGGTATGCCAATTTCATGAAGGCTTGTGGAAATGCTGCTGGTGAGGTACAACCTCCTCTCTCTCTCTCTCTCTCTCTCTCTCCACACACACACACACACACACACACACACACACACACACACACACACACACACACACACACCAACACACATGCACAGGCAGTTTATTCAAATTAAACAAGTGATTCAGACCTGCACAGAACACACACATATGTCATTTCATTAATTTCAGTAACACTTTTCCCCTGCAGTTTTCATCATTTGTGCACTGAACATGGTACCATCTGCCACACTCACATGCCACCCAGTCAAAAAATTCATTATCTTTTTCACCTGCACAGCCAGCACACCCATTTTGATCAACCCCTGTCTCAGTTACAATGACACTGTTGTCATCTACACACCTTGATGATGTCAAGCTAACGTCAGTGTCTGAGTCGTAAATGTAATCATCAGTCTTTGGTCTTTTTCCTTTGGTCTGTCTTTGGGGTTTTGTTCTTTTTTCTTGTGTTTTCTTGTTTTCTAACTTTTTTGCTTCCCTTTCTTTTTGCTTTTTCTCCCTTTCTTTTTTTTTCTTTCTTTCTCCTCTTGCACTCTCTGCCTTTTCTCTTCCCTCTCTTTTTTCTTTCTTTCTTGTGTCTCAGCCTGGTCCTGTTTTTTCTTCAACAAATCTTCTTTATATTTCCGAAATTCATTGGAGCTCACCATCTTTGGAGGTTCTAAGACTACGGCTCTTGTTTTCTGACCCCAATGTCTAGGTAACGGTAAGTTGTCAAACGTCTTGAGCTGTGACTGTCTGTCCTGTGACTGTCTGTCCTGTTGCAATGCATGTCTTAGTTGGCTGTATAACTGGCAGAAGTGTCTCTCTTCAGGGTCATCAGACCTCTGTTGTAACTCATACATTGTCCTGTACTGAATGAGCTTATGGCATCCTGCTTTGGCAGTCAAGTCAAGCAGTCTGTCCAGTGTTGTCAATGGATCAAGGCTGGGTGGTGGCAAAGTCTGAGAAGTCTCTGTCAGGTTCAGGTCATCAGTCATGGGCCTATCTGTCTCAGTCTGCCCCTCTTCCACGTCAGACATTACCACTAATGGTATACTTAGTCCATCCTCTGTCACTAGTGTCAGTGTTGCTGGTGCATCTGTCTGTTCTGTCTCTGGCTGCCCTGTCACTTTTTCTGTTTGTCCTATTTCTGTCTGTTCTGTTTCTGCTGTCATTGCCTCCACCTGTCCTGTCTCTGTCTGTCCTGTCTCTTCTGTCTGTCTTGTCTCTGCCAGTCCTGTAGCTGTCTGTCTCGTCTCAGTCTGTGTTGGTGTCCTGATCTCAGTCTCAGATTGTGTTGGTGTCCTAAATAATCTAGATGGAGCTAATTTTTTCCTATCAAAATGATCAGGGTTCCATGGGAAAATTCCCGCTCCTCTAAAACAACTGATGACTACATCCTTATCTACCCCACGCTCCCAAGCCTTTCTGAATACCGCTGCAAAATCTTTCTTGCTCAGCGTGGTTGATGTGCGCTCTTGAAATGACATCACCTCCTCCCTCCACACCTGCTTAAGACTTTTGAAGGTAGTGAGATCAAGGGGCTGAATCAGGTGGCTGGCATGGCTCGGAAACTGGTACAGAATGATACCATGTTCTTTGCACAGCTCATGTACCCACAAGCTCAAATGGGTGGCATGGCCATCGGCAAACAAAACCACTGGCTTCTGCAGGTGTGCCACACTGGGGCAGAATGCTGTCTCAAACCATGACTGGAAGATTGCTGTATCTATCCAGCCATTGCCTGAGCGAGCCAGATGGGCCTCAGGAAATCCTGCCAGAGGATCATAGCAAAACCTCTGGCCAGGAAAAATCAAGAGAGGAGGTTGTACCTCACCAGCAGCATTTCTACAAGCCAACACAGTGATCTGCTTGTGGGTATCGTTGGTGACCTGGTACACATGTTTGTCACCCTTCGGTGCCAACACAGGACAAATCCCCCCACCAAGTTGGAAGCCAGATTCGTCACAGTTCAAAATCCGTGACGGATCATTCAGTACACCCGGATCAACAGCTTCAATGTCTTGCTTTGCTTGGCGGAACCAGCACAAAAGCTTTTCCTCCGTCACTGCTGCCCGCTGTGATCCTAATCCCTGGGGTGTACGCAAACTCACTTCCTCCTTGTGGCGCTTCATGAAATTGGCATACCATTTTCGACCAGGTCGATTGTCTTTAAAGGTTGTTGGCAAGTTGCCATCTCTTACAACAGTTTCTACGGTAGAAATCAGTTGTTGCTTTGTCCTGCCAAAGCCCCGTCTTGCCGACTCATTCAGCCACTCCACCACCTTTCCTTCTTCCTCTGGGGGCAATACAGTTCTTGGTTTCTACAGAACAAACACAGGAAAAAAATATAAGTAAGTGTGTTTTTGTTCTGTTGATGTACAAATCATAATAAAATAAAAAGTATTTTAAAAAAAATCTTTAGGGCAGTATGAAAGTCTACCTGGCGTATTGAAATCCTCCCTTTCAGGCGATCCCTCAAAGTGGTATGAAGCACACCATGCTCCTTGGCAGCTGTTCGGAGGCTCCTCCCTTTCGAACGGCCTGGCAGGCAGCAGTTATTGCATCTTCAGTATACTGAAGGCGTTTGGGACCCATAGTATAGGCTTCTGGAAATCAACAAATACACCAGAGAATTAAAATTCTTGCAGCCTATTTGATTATTAGAAAAGATTCATGATAAAAACATAACATGAAAGAACATGTGGAAATGCTCTGATTGAACGCATTTTGTTTTCAATTTTTCTTCTATTTTGGCTATAACAAAATGCAACTCAAAGTTTTTTTCAATTAAATTCAAACCTTTTAAATTAATGATTAATTAACAATTGAAAAACAACTCCCATTCAGACATGAAAGATAGTGTACAATTTAAGGATACAATTTACAATAAAAATCTAGTGTACGATATGGGGAACTAGGCTGAAAAATCGTGCACCCCATACCGAACAGTATCGTAACCACAAATCCCAGTGCCCAGAGCAGAAAACCAACCCAGAGCTAAATTTAGAAACTGTGTCGATCATTCTGACCGAGTTTGTTTGTCGCTGAGGTCATTACCCAGAATTCCCTAACCTTAGCTCATTGGTCAGTGAGTTTAACGACTGGGTTAAAGATGGCGGACATTGTACTACCTGGTTCAATTCGAAGTTTTCCGTCGTCTTCTCAGTCGTCTCTGGCAGTAATGAAGTCCAAATAGGCGCGGAAAACAAAAGACCGGGTTCAGTGCGCACACTCGAATACTTATCCGTTTCCGTAATGTGATAGTCTAGGTGGAAAACCGGCAAGTTTCGGCGACTGTACGATATAGGGGGAGTGCATGCACCCCATATGTACATTAAAGTGAAAACACTCTGTAACTACTTCAGTAATAGGACAAGAGAGCTGTTGAGAGAGTGTGATACAGAGTTGCCTTTCCTTGTTCGATACGAGGAGCAACCATTTCGGTACATTGTACAGGATGTCTGTCGCACACAAAATAGTGGTTAACACCAGGAGCACCTCATATTGTACACATGCACCTCTCATCGTACAGTACTGCACCCCCAATCGTACGCATGTTCCAGACAACATAATGCAATAAAAACAAAGGTATTTGTGATCATTCAAGCCTTTGTAGGCTAAAGATATTTATTTTGGATAATATCTTGTAAAGAAAACACACATTTTTCTCATATTTCTTCCTTCTGGAAAGAATTGAAATCAACTTGTCACAACTGCACCTTACACCCTCAATCATACACAACTGCACCTTGCACTCTCAATCGTACACATGTTCCAGATAACTTAATCAATGCAGTAAAAGCAAACATATTTGTGATCATTCAAGCCTTTGTAGGCTAAAGATATTTATTTTGGATAATATCTTGTAAAGAAAACACACATTTTTCTCATATTTCTTCCTTCAGGAAAGAATTAAAATCAACTTGACACAACTGGATGTTGATACGGTACTGTACAAAACAAATGAAATCATGAAACTGGGCATGAAGTTTAGGCCAATAAGCAAAGGAAAGACAATCTATAGCCCTAAACTCACAAGTAAGACGAACAAAAAGAAGAAAAAACTCACAAGTAAAAACTTATGGAAACTGTACAATGTCACAACATATTGACATAAAATTAGGCAAATAATGTTGGCTTGAAAAAAAAAAAAAAAACAAAAAAAAAACGAGCCCACACATGTGGATTTGTCTCAAACAGTAGACTATACAAATAGTAATGGTATGCCAATTTCATGAAGGCTTGTGGAAATGCTGCTGGTGAGGTACAACCTCCTCTCCTGTCTCTCTCTCTCTCTCTCTCTCTCTCACACACACACACACACACACACACACACACACACACACACACACACACACACACACATGCACAGGCAGTTTATTCAAATTAAACAAGTGATTCAGACCTGCACAGAACACACACATATGTCATTTCATTAATTTCAGTAACACTTTTCCCCTGCAGCTTTTCATCATTTGTGCACTGAACATGGTACCATCTGCCACACTCACATGCCACCCAGTCAAAAAATTCATTATCTTTTTCACCTGCACAGCCAGCACACCCATTTTGATCAACCCCTGTCTCAGTTACAATGACACTGTTGTCATCTACACACCTTGATGATGTCAAGCTAACGTCAGTGTCTGAGTCGTAAATGTAATCATCAGTCTTTGGTCTTTTTCCTTTGGTCTGTCTTTGGGGTTTTGTTCTTTTTTCTTGTGTTTTCTTGTTTTCTAACTTTTTTGCTTCCCTTTCTTTTGCTTTTTCTCCCTTTCTTTTTGTTTTCTTTCTTTCTCCTCTTGCACTCTCTGCCTTTTCTCTTCCCTCTCTTTTTTCTTTCTTTCTTGTGTCTCAGCCTGGTCCTGTTTTTTCTTCAACAAATCTTCTTTATATTTCCGAAATTCATTGGAGCTCACCATCTTTGGAGGTTCTAAGACTACGGCTCTTGTTTTCTGACCCCAATGTCTAGGTAACGGTAAGTTGTCAAACGTCTTGAGCTGTGACTGTCTGTCCTGTGACTGTCTGTCCTGTTGCAATGCATGTCTTAGTTGGCTGTATAACTGTTCTCTCTTCAGGGTCATCAGACCTCTGTTGTAACTCATACATTGTCCTGTACTGAATGAGCTTATGGCATCCTGCTTTGGCAGTCAAGTCAAGCAGTCTGTCCAGTGTTGTCAATGGATCAAGGCTGGTGGTGGCAAAGTCTGAGAAGTCTCTGTCAGGTTCAGGTCATCAGTCATGGGCCTATCTGTCTCAGTCTGCCCCTCTTCCACGTCAACATTACCACTAATGGTATACTTAGTCCATCCTCTGTCACTAGTGTCAGTGTTGCTGGTGCATCTGTCTGTTCTGTCTCTGGCTGCCCTGTCACTTTTTCTGTTTGTCCTATTTCTGTCTGTTCTGTTTCTGCTGTCATTGCCTCCACCTGTCCTGTCTCTGTCTGTCCTGTCTCTTCTGTCTGTCTTGTCTCTGCCAGTCCTGTAGCTGTCTGTCTGTCTCAGTCTGTGTTGGTGTCCTGATCTCAGTCTCAGATTGTGTTGGTGTCCTAAATAATCTAGATGGAGCTAATTTTTTCCTATCAAAATGATCAGGGTTCCATGGGAAAATTCCCGCTCCTCTGAAACCACTGATGACTACATCCTTATCTACCCCACGCTCCCAAGCCTTTCTGAATACCGCTGCAAAATCTTTCTTGCTCAGCGTGGTTGATGTGCGCTCTTGAAATGACATCACCTCCTCCCTCCACACCTGCTTAAGACTTTTGAAGGTAGTGAGATCAAGGGGCTGAATCAGGTGGCTGGCATGGCTCGGAAACTGGTACAGAATGATACCATGTTCTTTGCACAGCTCATGTACCCGCAAGCTCAAATGGGTGGCATGGCCATCGGCAAACAAAACCACTGGCTTCTGCAGGTGTGCCACACTGGGGCAGAATGCTGTCTCAAACCATGACTGGAAGATTTCTGTATCTATCCAGCCATTGCCTGAGCGAGCCAGATGGGCCTCAGGAAATCCTGCCAGAGGATCATAGCAAAACCTCTGGCCAGGAAAAATCAAGAGAGGAGGTTGTACCTCACCAGCAGCATTTCCACAAGCCAACACAGTGATCTGCTTGTGGGTATCGTTGGTGACCTGGTACACATGTTTGTCACCCTTCGGTGCCAACACAGGACAAATCCCCCACCAAGTTGGAAGCCAGATTCGTCACAGTTAAAAATCCGTGACGGATCATTCAGTACACCCGGATCAACAGCTTCAATGTCTTGCTTTGCTTGGCGGAACCAGCGCAAAAGCTTTTCCTCCGTCACTGCTGCCCGCTGTGATCCTAATCCCTGGGGTGTACGCAAACTCACTTCCTCCTTGTGGCGCTTCATGAAATTGGCATACCATTTTCGACCAGGTCGATTGTCTTTAAAGGTTGTTGGCAAGTTGCCATCTCTTACAACAGTTTCTACGGTAGAAATCAGTTGTTGCTTTGTCCTGCCAAAGCCCCGTCTTGCCGACTCATTCAGCCACTCCACCACCTTTCCTTCTTCCTCTGGGGGCAATACAGTTCTTGGTTTCTACAGAACAAACACAGGAAAAAAATATAAGTAAGTGTGTTTTTGTTCTGTTGATGTACAAATCATAATAAAATAAAAAGTATTTTAAAAAAAATCTTTAGGGGCAGTATGAAAGTCTACCTGGCGTATTGAAATCCTCCCTTTCAGGCGATCCCTCAAAGTGGTATGAGGCACACCATGCTCCTTGGCAGCTGTTCAGAGGCTCCTCCCGTTTCGAACGGCCTGGCAGGCAGCAGTTATTGCATCTTCAGTATACTGAAGGCGTTTGGGACCCATAGTATAGGCTTCTGGAAATCAACAAATACACCAGAGAATTAAAATTCTTGCAGCCTATTTGATTATTAGAAAAGATTCATGATAAAAACATAACATGAAAGAACATGTGGAAATGCTCTGATTGAACGCATTTTGTTTTCAATTTTTCTTCTATTTTGGCTATAACAAAATGCAACTCAAAGTTTTTTTCAATTAAATTCAAACCTTTTAAATTAATGATTTAATGATTAACAATTGAAAAACAACTCCCATTCAGACATGAAAGATAGTGTACAATTTAAGGATACAATTTACAATAAAAATCTAGTGTACGATATGGGGAACTAGGCTGAAAAATCGTGCACCCCATACCGAACAGTATCGTACACCACAAATCCCAGTGCCCAGAGCAGAAAACCAACCCAGAGCTAAATTTAGAAACTGTGTCGATCATTCTGACCGAGTTTGTTTGTCGCTGAGGTCATTACCCAGAATTCCCTAACCTTAGCTCATTGGTCAGTGAGTTTAACGACTGGGTTAAAGATGGCGGACATTGTACGTACCTGGTTCAATTCGAAGTTTTCCGTCGTCTTCTCAGTCGTCTCTGGCAGTAATGAAGTCCAAATAGGCGCGGAAAACAAAAGACCGGGTTCAGTGCGCACACTCGAATACTTATCCGTTTCCGTAATGTGATAGTCTAGGTGGAAAACCGGCAAGTTTCGGCGACTGTACGATATAGGGGAGTGCATGTCATGCACCCCATATCGTACATTAAAGGAAAACACTCTGTAACTACTTCAGTAATAGGACAAGAGAGCTGTTGAGAGAGTGTGATACAGAGTTGCCTTTCCTTGTTCGATACGAGGAGCAACCATTTCGGTACATTGTACAGGATGTCTGTCGCACACAAAATAGTGCTTAACACCAGGAGCACCTCATATTGTACACATGCACCTCTCATCGTACAGTACTGCACCCCCAATCGTACGCATGTTCCAGACAACATAATGCAATAAAAACAAACGTATTTGTGATCATTCAAGCCTTTGTAGGCTAAAGATATTTATTTTGGATAATATCTTGTAAAGAAAACACACATTTTTCTCATATTTCTTCCTTCTGGAAAGAATTGAAATCAACTTGTCACAACTGCACCTTACACCCTCAATCATACACAACTGCACCTTGCACTCTCAATCGTACACATGTTCCAGATAACTTAATCAATGCAGTAAAAGCAAACATATTTGTGATCATTCAAGCCTTTGTAGGCTAAAGATATTTATTTTGGATAATATCTTGTAAAGAAAACACACATTTTTCTCATATTTCTTCCTTCAGGAAAGAATTAAAATCAACTTGACACAACTGGATGTTGATACGGTACTGTACAAAACAAATGAAACTCATGAAACTGGGCATGAAGTTTAGGCCAATAAGCAAAGGAAAGACAATCTATAGCCCTAAACTCACAAGTAAGACGAACAAAAAGAAGAAAAAACTCACAAGTAAAAACTTATGGAAACTGTACAATGTCACAACATATTGACATAAAATTAGGCAAATAATGTTGGCTTGAAAAAAAAAAAAAAAAAAAAAAAAAACGAGCCCACACATGTGGATTTGTCTCAAACAGTAGACTATACAAATAGTAATGGTATGCCAATTTCATGAAGGCTTGTGGAAATGCTGCTGGTGAGGTACAACCTCCTCTCCTGTCTCTCTCTCTCTCTCTCTCTCTCTCTCTCTCCACACACACACACACACACACACACACACACACACACACACCACACACACACACACATGCACAGGCAGTTTATTCAAATTAAACAAGTGATTCAGACCTGCACAGAACACACACATATGTCATTTCATTAATTTCAGTAACACTTTTCCCCTGCAGGTTTTCATCATTTGTGCACTGAACATGGTACCATCTGCCACACTCACATGCCACCCAGTCAAAAAATTCATTATCTTTTTCACCTGCACAGCCAGCACACCCATTTTGATCAACCCCTGTCTCAGTTACAATGACACTGTTGTCATCTACACACCTTGATGATGTCAAGCTAACGTCAGTGTCTGAGTCGTAAATGTAATCATCAGTCTTTGGTCTTTTTCCTTTGGTCTGTCTTTGGGGTTTTGTTCTTTTTTCTTGTGTTTTCTTGTTTTCTAACTTTTTTGCTTCCCTTTCTTTTTGCTTTTTCTCCCTTTCTTTTTGTTTTCTTTCTTTCTCCTCTTGCACTCTCTGCCTTTTCTCTTCCCTCTCTTTTTTCTTTCTTTCTTGTGTCTCAGCCTGGTCCTGTTTTTTCTTCAACAAATCTTCTTTATATTTCCGAAATTCATTGGAGCTCACCATCTTTGGAGGTTCTAAGACTACGGCTCTTGTTTTCTGACCCCAATGTCTAGGTAACGGTAAGTTGTCAAACGTCTTGAGCTGTGACTGTCTGTCCTGTGACTGTCTGTCCTGTTGCAATGCATGTCTTAGTTGGCTGTATAACTGGCAGAAGTGTCTCTCTTCAGGGTCATCAGACCTCTGTTGTAACTCATACATTGTCCTGTACTGAATGAGCTTATGGCATCCTGCTTTGGCAGTCAAGTCAAGCAGTCTGTCCAGTGTTGTCAATGGATCAAGGCTGGGTGGTGGCAAAGTCTGAGAAGTCTCTGTCAGGTTCAGGTCATCAGTCATGGGCCTATCTGTCTCAGTCTGCCCCTCTTCCACGTCACACATTACCACTAATGGTATACTTAGTCCATCCTCTGTCACTAGTGTCAGTGTTGCTGGTGCATCTGTCTGTTCTGTCTCTGGCTGCCCTGTCACTTTTTCTGTTTGTCCTATTTCTGTCTGTTCTGTTTCTGCTGTCATTGCCTCCACCTGTCCTGTCTCTGTCTGTCCTGTCTCTTCTGTCTGTCTTGTCTCTGCCAGTCCTGTAGCTGTCTGTCTCTCTCAGTCTGTGTTGGTGTCCTGATCTCAGTCTCAGATTGTGTTGGTGTCCTAAATAATCTAGATGGAGCTAATTTTTTCCTATCAAAATGATCAGGGTTCCATGGGAAAATTCCCGCTCCTCTGAAACCACTGATGACTACATCCTTATCTACCCCACGCTCCCAAGCCTTTCTGAATACCGCTGCAAAATCTTTCTTGCTCAGCGTGGTTGATGTGCGCTCTTGAAATGACATCACCTCCTCCCTCCACACCTGCTTAAGACTTTTGAAGGTAGTGAGATCAAGGGGCTGAATCAGGTGGCTGGCATGGCTCGGAAACTGGTACAGAATGATACCATGTTCTTTGCACAGCTCATGTACCCGCAAGCTCAAATGGGTGGCATGGCCATCGGCAAACAAAACCACTGGCTTCTGCAGGTGTGCCACACTGGGGCAGAATGCTGTCTCAAACCATGACTGGAAGATTTCTGTATCTATCCAGCCATTGCCTGAGCGAGCCAGATGGGCCTCAGGAAATCCTGCCAGAGGATCATAGCAAAACCTCTGGCCAGGAAAAATCAAGAGAGGAGGTTGTACCTCACCAGCAGCATTTCCACAAGCCAACACAGTGATCTGCTTGTGGGTATCGTTGGTGACCTGGTACACATGTTTGTCACCCTTCGGTGCCAACACAGGACAAATCCCCCCACCAAGTTGGAAGCCAGATTCGTCACAGTTAAAAATCCGTGACGGGATCATTCAGTACACCCGGATCAATAGCTTCATGTCTTGCTTTGCTTGGCGGAACCAGCGCAAAAGCTTTTCCTCCGTCACTGCTGCCCACTGTGATCCTAATCCCTGGGGTGTACGCAAACTCACTTCCTCCTTGTGGCGCTTCATGAAATTGGCATACCATTTTCGACCAGGTCGATTGTCTTTAAAGGTTGTTGGCAAGTTGCCATCTCTTACAACAGTTTCTACGGTAGAAATCAGTTGTTGCTTTGTCCTGCCAAAGCCCCGTCTTGCCGACTCATTCAGCCACTCCACCACCTTTCCTTCTTCCTCTGGGGGCAATACAGTTCTTGGTTTCTACAGAACAAACACAGGAAAAAAATATAAGTAAGTGTGTTTTTGTTCTGTTGATGTACAAATCATAATAAAATAAAAAGTATTTAAAAAAAAATCTTTAGGGGCAGTATGAAAGTCTACCTGGCGTATTGAAATCCTCCCTTTCAGGCGATCCCTCAAAGTGGTATGAGGCACACCATGCTCCTTGGCAGCTGTTCGGAGGCTCCTCCCGTTTCGAAACGGCCTGGCAGGCAGCAGTTATTGCATCTTCAGTATACTGAAGGCGTTTGGGACCCATAGTATAGGCTTCTGGAAATCAACAAATACACCAGAGAATTAAAATTCTTGCAGCCTATTTGATTATTAGAAAAGATTCATGATAAAAACATAACATGAAAGAACATGTGGAAATGCTCTGATTGAACGCATTTTGTTTTCAATTTTTCTTCTATTTTGGCTATAACAAAATGCAACTCAAAGTTTTTTTCAATTAAATTCAAACCTTTTAAATTAATGATTTAATGATTAACAATTGAAAAACAACTCCCATTCAGACATGAAAGATAGTGTACAATTTAAGGATACAATTTACAATAAAAATCTAGTGTACGATATGGGGAACTAGGCTGAAAAATCGTGCACCCCATACCGAACAGTATCGTACACCACAAATCCCAGTGCCCAGAGCAGAAAACCAACCCAGAGCTAAATTTAGAAACTGTGTCGATCATTCTGACCGAGTTTGTTTGTCGCTGAGGTCATTACCCAGAATTCCCTAACCTTAGCTCATTGGTCAGTGAGTTTAACGACTGGGTTAAAGATGGCGGACATTGTACGTACCTGGTTCAATTCGAAGTTTTCCGTCGTCTTCTCAGTCGTCTCTGGCAGTAATGAAGTCCAAATAGGCGCGGAAAACAAAAGACCGGTTCAGTGCGCACACTCGAATACTTATCCGTTTCCGTAATGTGATAGTCTAGGTGGAAAACCGGCAAGTTTCGGCGACTGTACGATATAGGGAGTGTACGGTAAGGGTGCATGCACTGATGCATGCACCCCATATCGTACATTAAAGGGAAAACACTCTGTAACTACTTCAGTAATAGGACAAGAGAGCTGTTGAGAGAGTGTGATACAGAGTTGCCTTTCCTTGTTCGATACGAGGAGCAACCATTTCGGTACATTGTACAGGATGTCTGTCGCACACAAAATAGTGCTTAACACCAGGAGCACCTCATATTGTACACATGCACCTCTCATCGTACAGTACTGCACCCCCAATCGTACGCATGTTCCAGACAACATAATGCAATAAAAACAAAGTATTTGTGATCATTCAAGCCTTTGTAGGCTAAAGATATTTATTTTGGATAATATCTTGTAAAGAAAACACACATTTTTCTCATATTTCTTCCTTCTGGAAAGAATTGAAATCAACTTGTCACAACTGCACCTTACACCCTCAATCATACACAACTGCACCTTGCACTCTCAATCGTACACATGTTCCAGATAACTTAATCAATGCAGTAAAAGCAAACATATTTGTGATCATTCAAGCCTTTGTAGGCTAAAGATATTTATTTTGGATAATATCTTGTAAAGAAAACACACATTTTTCTCATATTTCTTCCTTCAGGAAAGAATTAAAATCAACTTGACACAACTGGATGTTGATACCTGGTACTGTACAAAACAAATGAAAATCATGAAACTGGGCATGAAGTTTAGGCCAATAAGCAAAAGGAAAGACAATCTATAGCCCTAAACTCACAAGTAAGACGAACAAAAAGAAGAAAAAACTCACAAGTAAAAACTTATGGAAACTGTACAATGTCACAACATATTGACATAAAATTAGGCAAATAATGTTGGCTTGAAAAAAAAAAAAAAAAAAAAAAAAAAAACGAGCCCACACATGTGGATTTGTCTCAAACAGTAGACTATACAAATAGTAATGGTATGCCAATTTCATGAAGGCTTGTGGAAATGCTGCTGGTGAGGTACAACCTCCTCTCCTGTCTCTCTCTCTCTCTCTCTCTCTCTCTCTCTCCTCTCACACACACACACACACACACACACACACACACACACACACACACACACATGCACAGGCAGTTTATTCAAATTAAACAAGTGATTCAGACCTGCACAGAACACACACATATGTCATTTCATTAATTTCAGTAACACTTTTCCCCTGCAGCTTTTCATCATTTGTGCACTGAACATGGTACCATCTGCCACACTCACATGCCACCCAGTCAAAAAATTCATTATCTTTTTCACCTGCACAGCCAGCACACCCATTTTGATCAACCCCTGTCTCAGTTACAATGACACTGTTGTCATCTACACACCTTGATGATGTCAAGCTAACGTCAGTGTCTGAGTCGTAAATGTAATCATCAGTCTTTGGTCTTTTTCCTTTGGTCTGTCTTTGGGGTTTTGTTCTTTTTTCTTGTGTTTTCTTGTTTTCTAACTTTTTTGCTTCCCTTTCTTTTTGCTTTTTCTCCCTTTCTTTTTGTTTTCTTTCTTTCTCCTCTTGCACTCTCTGCCTTTTCTCTTCCCTCTCTTTTTTCTTTCTTTCTTGTGTCTCAGCCTGGTCCTGTTTTTTCTTCAACAAATCTTCTTTATATTTCCGAAATTCATTGGAGCTCACCATCTTTGGAGGTTCTAAGACTACGGCTCTTGTTTTCTGACCCCAATGTCTAGGTAACGGTAAGTTGTCAAACGTCTTGAGCTGTGACTGTCTGTCCTGTGACTGTCTGTCCTGTTGCAATGCATGTCTTAGTTGGCTGTATACTGTCTCTCTTCAGGGTCATCAGACCTCTGTTGTAACTCATACATTGTCCTGTACTGAATGAGCTTATGGCATCCTGCTTTGGCAGTCAAGTCAAGCAGTCTGTCCAGTGTTGTCAATGGATCAAGGCTGGGTGGTGGCAAAGTCTGAGAAGTCTCTGTCAGGTTCAGGTCATCAGTCATGGGCCTATCTGTCTCAGTCTGCCCCTCTTCCACGTCACACATTACCACTAATGGTATACTTAGTCCATCCTCTGTCACTAGTGTCAGTGTTGCTGGTGCATCTGTCTGTTCTGTCTCTGGCTGCCCTGTCACTTTTTCTGTTTGTCCTATTTCTGTCTGTTCTTTTTTCTGCTGTCATTGCCTCCACCTGTCCTGTTTCTGTCTGTCCTGTCTCTTCTGTCTGTCTTGTCTCTGCCAGTCCTGTAGCTGTCTGTCTCTCTCAGTCTGTGTTGGTGTCCTGATCTCAGTCTCAGATTGTGTTGGTGTCCTAAATAATCTAGATGGAGCTAATTTTTTCCTATCAAAATGATCAGGGTTCCATGGGAAAATTCCCGCTCCTCTGAAACCACTGATGACTACATCCTTATCTACCCCACGCTCCCAAGCCTTTCTGAATACCGCTGCAAAATCTTTCTTGCTCAGCGTGGTTGATGTGCGCTCTTGAAATGACATCACCTCCTCCCTCCACACCTGCTTAAGACTTTTGAAGGTAGTGAGATCAAGGGGCTGAATCAGGTGGCTGGCATGGCTCGGAAACTGGTACAGAATGATACCATGTTCTTTGCACAGCTCATGTACCCGCAAGCTCAAATGGGTGGCATGGCCATCGGCAAACAAAACCACTGGCTTCTGCAGGTGTGCCACACTGGGGCAGAATGCTGTCTCAAACCATGACTGGAAGATTTCTGTATCTATCCAGCCATTGCCTGAGCGAGCCAGATGGGCCTCAGGAAATCCTGCCAGAGGATCATAGCAAAACCTCTGGCCAGGAAAAATCAAGAGAGGAGGTTGTACCTCACCAGCAGCATTTCCACAAGCCAACACAGTGATCTGCTTGTGGGTATCGTTGGTGACCTGGTACACATGTTTGTCACCCTTCGGTGCCAACACAGGACAAATCCCCCCACCAAGTTGGAAGCCAGATTCGTCACAGTTAAAAATCCGTGACGGATCATTCAGTACACCCGGATCAACAGCTTCATGTCTTGCTTTGCTTGGCGGAACCAGCGCAAAAGCTTTTCCTCCGTCACTGCTGCCCGCTGTGATCCTAATCCCTGGGGTGTACGCAAACTCACTTCCTCCTTGTGGGCTTCATGAAATTGGCATACCATTTTCGACCAGGTCGATTGTCTTTAAAGGTTGTTGGCAAGTTGCCATCTCTTACAACAGTTTCTACGGTAGAAATCAGTTGTTGCTTTGTCCTGCCAAAGCCCCGTCTTGCCGACTCATTCAGCCACTCCACCACCTTTCCTTCTTCCTCTGGGGGCAATACAGTTCTTGGTTTCTACAGAACAAACACAGGAAAAAAATATAAGTAAGTGTGTTTTTGTTCTGTTGATGTACAAATCATAATAAAATAAAAAGTATTTTAAAAAAAATCTTTAGGGGCAGTATGAAAGTCTACCTGGCGTATTGAAATCCTCCCTTTCAGGCGATCCCTCAAAGTGGTATGAGGCACACCATGCTCCTTGGCAGCTGTTCGGAGGCTCCTCCCGTTTCGAACGGCCTGGCAGGCAGCAGTTATTGCATCTTCAGTATACTGAAGGCGTTTGGGACCCATAGTATAGGCTTCTGGAAATCAACAAATACACCAGAGAATTAAAATTCTTGCAGCCTATTTGATTATTAGAAAAGATTCATGATAAAAACATAACATGAAAGAACATGTGGAAATGCTCTGATTGAACGCATTTTGTTTTCAATTTTTCTTCTATTTTGGCTATAACAAAATGCAACTCAAAGTTTTTTTCAATTAAATTCAAACCTTTTAAATTAATGATTTAATGATTAACAATTGAAAAACAACTCCCATTCAGACATGAAAGATAGTGTACAATTTAAGGATACAATTTACAATAAAAATCTAGTGTACGATATGGGGAACTAGGCTGAAAAATCGTGCACCCCATACCGAACAGTATCGTACACCACAAATCCCAGTGCCCAGAGCAGAAAACCAACCCAGAGCTAAATTTAGAAACTGTGTCGATCATTCTGACCGAGTTTGTTTGTCGCTGAGGTCATTACCCAGAATTCCCTAACCTTAGCTCATTGGTCAGTGAGTTTAACGACTGGGTTAAAGATGGCGGACATTGTACGTACCTGGTTCAATTCGAAGTTTTCCGTCGTCTTCTCAGTCGTCTCTGGCAGTAATGAAGTCCAAATAGGCGCGGAAAACAAAAGACCGGGTTCAGTGCGCACACTCGAATACTTATCCGTTTCCGTAATGTGATAGTCTAGGTGGAAAACCGGCAAGTTTCGGCGACTGTACGATTAGGGGAGTGTACGGTAAGGGTGCATGCACTGAGTGCATGCACCCCATATCGTACATTAAAGGGAAAACACTCTGTAACTACTTCAGTAATAGGACAAGAGAGCTGTTGAGAGAGTGTGATACAGAGTTGCCTTTCCTTGTTCGATACGAGGAGCAACCATTTCGGTACATTGTACAGGATGTCTGTCGCACACAAAATAGTGCTTAACACCAGGAGCACCTCATATTGTACACATGCACCTCTCATCGTACAGTACTGCACCCCAATCGTACGCATGTTCCAGACAACATAATGCAATAAAAACAAACGTATTTGTGATCATTCAAGCCTTTGTAGGCTAAAGATATTTATTTTGGATAATATCTTGTAAAGAAAACACACATTTTTCTCATATTTCTTCCTTCTGGAAAGAATTGAAATCAACTTGTCACAACTGCACCTTACACCCTCAATCATACACAACTGCACCTTGCACTCTCAATCGTACACATGTTCCAGATAACTTAATCAATGCAGTAAAAGCAAACATATTTGTGATCATTCAAGCCTTTGTAGGCTAAAGATATTTATTTTGGATAATATCTTGTAAAGAAAACACACATTTTTCTCATATTTCTTCCTTCAGGAAAGAATTAAAATCAACTTGACACAACTGGATGTTGATACCGGTACTGTACAAAACAAATGAAAATCATGAAACTGGGCATGAAGTTTAGGCCAATAAGCAAAAGAAAGACAATCTATAGCCCTAAACTCACAAGTAAGACGAACAAAAAGAAGAAAAAACTCACAAGTAAAAACTTATGGAAACTGTACAATGTCACAACATATTGACATAAAATTAGGCAAATAATGTTGGCTTGAAAAAAAAAAAAAAAAACAAAAAAAAAACGAGCCCACACATGTGGATTTGTCTCAAACAGTAGACTATACAAATAGTAATGGTATGCCAATTTCATGAAGGCTTGTGGAAATGCTGCTGGTGAGGTACAACCTCCTCTCCTGTCTCTCTCTCTCTCTCTCCTCTCTCTACACACACACACACACACACACACACACACACACACACACACACACACACACACACACACACACATGCACAGGCAGTTTATTCAAATTAAACAAGTGATTCAGACCTGCACAGAACACACACATATGTCATTTCATTAATTTCAGTAACACTTTTCCCCTGCAGGTTTTCATCATTTGTGCACTGAACATGGTACCATCTGCCACACTCACATGCCACCCAGTCAAAAAATTCATTATCTTTTTCACCTGCACAGCCAGCACACCCATTTTGATCAACCCCTGTCTCAGTTACAATGACACTGTTGTCATCTACACACCTTGATGATGTCAAGCTAACGTCAGTGTCTGAGTCGTAAATGTAATCATCAGTCTTTGGTCTTTTTCCTTTGGTCTGTCTTTGGGGTTTTGTTCTTTTTTTCTTGTGTTTTCTTGTTTTCTAACTTTTTTGCTTCCCTTTCTTTTTGCTTTTTCTCCCTTTCTTTTTGTTTTCTTTCTTTCTCCTCTTGCACTCTCTGCCTTTTCTCTTCCCTCTCTTTTTTCTTTCTTTCTTGTGTCTCAGCCTGGTCCTGTTTTTTCTTCAACAAATCTTCTTTATATTTCCGAAATTCATTGGAGCTCACCATCTTTGGAGGTTCTAAGACTACGGCTCTTGTTTTCTGACCCCAATGTCTAGGTAACGGTAAGTTGTCAAACGTCTTGAGCTGTGACTGTCTGTCCTGTGACTGTCTGTCCTGTTGCAATGCATGTCTTAGTTGGCTGTATACTGTCTCTCTTCAGGGTCATCAGACCTCTGTTGTAACTCATACATTGTCCTGTACTGAATGAGCTTATGGCATCCTGCTTTGGCAGTCAAGTCAAGCAGTCTGTCCAGTGTTGTCAATGGATCAAGGCTGGGTGGTGGCAAAGTCTGAGAAGTCTCTGTCAGGTTCAGGTCATCAGTCATGGGCCTATCTGTCTCAGTCTGCCCCTCTTCCACGTCACACATTACCACTAATGGTATACTTAGTCCATCCTCTGTCACTAGTGTCAGTGTTGCTGGTGCATCTGTCTGTTCTGTCTCTGGCTGCCCTGTCACTTTTTCTGTTTGTCCTATTTCTGTCTGTTCTGTGGACAGTCAAAGCCAGAACAAGATTGAGGCAGCCGAGATATGGTTTGTAAGAAGAATGTTGAGTTCCATGGACAGCAAAGAAAACAAACGAGACAGTCTTGATGGAGGCAGACACTCATAAGGAAGATTAGGAAAAAACAAGCAACATTTATAGGCCATTTTATGAGGAAGAGGGATTTGGAGCACCTGGTCACAACAGGAAAGCTGGAGGGAAAGAGCACCAGGTAGACCCAGGGAGAAAATGCTGGATGGACATGCAGAGTGGCTGGGGATGAGGAGGGTGGGGGAGATGCTGGGGGCAACGAGAGATAGAGACAGATGGAAGTCCATGATCGCCAACGCCATGCGGCAGGGCACCTGATGATGATGATGACGATGTCGTTCTAGTGGAGTCAGTATAGGATTAGATAAGTCCCCCTTGCCCCACTTCCTTGGGATGGTTATCCCCGTCAGCCATATCACTTTTGAGGTGGGTGCCGACGTTAAAATTGAGCCAAATCGATCAAAACCGTCAGTGTGGCCTTGCTATGTCCGTTTCAGTCGTTTGTTGGTGATTTGTTCAAACATAATGACTTAACCTGATGACTGACATCCTAGACGAGTTGTTTTTGTGTTTTTTTTCTCGCTGATTGGCTTTTTTGATGTAGCTGTGGACTCAAAAGATCTGACATTTTGAGATGAATCTCGGCCTGTAACTTTAACCTTTTCACTCCTGCACCCTATCCACCAACTCCAAAAATTTAAATTTTTGACTCCCTCACCCCATCCACCATCTTCCTGCAGGAAACTGATGGATAGGGTGAAGAAGTCAAAGGGTTAAGTTTTTGCTTTGCTAGAGTGGTTGACCATGCAGGATGCTGATGGACAGGGTGCAGGAGTCAAAGGGTTAAGTTTTTGCTTTGCTAGCATGCTTGGCAATGCTGGATGCTGATGGACAGGGTGCAGGAATCAAAGGGTTAAGTTTTTGCTTTGCTAGCATGGTTGACAATGCAGGATGCTGATGGACAGGGTGCAGGAGTCAAAGGGTTAAGAACTGGCCTGTTCGCTGCCCATGTCAACGTGTTCATCATTGTGGTGGTGTCAGCTTGGTGTTTATAGAACCATCGCCCTCCCACCTTCCCACATCAGGACCTTGCGAGCACATTGGAAGCTGCGTAGGGAATCTGTCAGATAATCACCTGCAGACTTAGATGGAGCGCATGTGGAATTGTCCGAGTGACACGAATCTCTGAAAGAGACTCGTTTTTTTAAAAGTCCTAAGTGTAAACTGGCTTGGTCAGGCCGAAGGGGCTCACAGTCATGACCTGAAAAATGTGGATGTCCCAGATCATTGCCAGTATTTGTTGTGGATACCTCATTTCTGCTTATTTACATACACACACAGAGCTACACAGGGGCGCGCGAAAACGTACACACACTCACACAAACAATATACACAAACATGTGTATGTGCATACATACGTACGTACAGGTAGAAAGAAAACTCTAGGGAGAGCTAGACAACAGAAGGTCTTCAGAGAAGTAACCCCCTTTAGACAAGTGTTTCGGCCCTGAATTCCTTACACTCTCGGGGGGCCGGGCCACATCTAGGTCATGACTCCTGGATGCCCTTCTGCTGTTGTCTATATATATATATATATTTTTTTTTCCCACGCCGGGGAGCGAACCTGGGCGATTCTGCGCTTCAGAACTGCGGTACGCGGTTTTACCAATGTGCTAACGGGGCACACATCATCTGTAGGGAATTTAATCCTTATGAAGTTCACTTTTTTGGTTCCTCCTTGCCCAGATCCAGCTTGAGCTCCTTTCTGCTGCCTCTGCCATCGCTTTAAGGGCTCTAGTCCTCTTCTTCCCAGAAATGGCGAGTTGTTTCATGAGATCATAAGCGGAGGTGCCCACAAACCCTCTTGCCCCGACCTCTATGGCGAAGATTTTGACCCGCAGACCTGCTTTCTTCAGGGTGCTGGCAAGACCGGCGTATTTTTCGGTCTTGTAGATATGTGCTTCTTCCATTCTGCTTTCGTATGGCACAGTGAGTTCTATCAGAATCACTTGTTTCGAGGAGTCAGAGTGGAGAGCGATGTCTGGTCTCATGCCTGTCTTGCTGATGACATCTGGGTAATTTCTCCACTCTGGGAGGTCTGCTGTACACTCCCAGTCGACTGCTCCATCCAGAAGACCCTTTGGCAATGTGCTGGTTGTCATAGCACTTTCGGGTCAGACCTGTTTCCCTCTTGCTTTGTAGAACGTTGTCATAGCAATTGGTGCGTTTGGGGTCATGGTTTTTTCGCTAACCACGTCTGTGATCACTTTCAGAACTTGGTTGTGCCTCCATGTATACCTTCCTTGGGCTAGCGCTACTTTGCAAGAGCTTAGGACATGTTCCACTGTTTGTTTCTTCTGACAGAGCGGACATGCTGGGTCATCTGATTTCCCCCATTTCACTAAGTTTGCATTCAAGGGGAGCAGGTCATATACAGATCTGAGGAGGAAGCTTATCCTTAGAGGAGCCATGTGCCACATATCGTTCCAGCTGAGACTTCTTTGGAGTGCACTGTCCCATGTTGTCCATTGCCCCTGTTGACCTTGCTGGACTGCCTTCTGCACTCTTTTGACATCTTCTTCTTCCTTCAACTCCTGTATGATCATGTCTCTTTTTTCCTTCCCTTTGGCTTTGGACCACCACTGCATTTTTGTTGCTCCCAGTCCCTGTCTGTTGGTTTGCGTGTGTCCAATTATTTCTTTGATGCTGAGGTTTCTCTTGGCATTGTTTACAGCCTCTTGGACTTTCCACTTTCTGCCAGTTCTCAGCTTTGGATGAACTGATCTCACGATATTGTCTTCCGATTCCTCCAGCATGCTCAACAGTCTTGCTTTTCCAACTTTGTATTCCTCCACTATGGATTTGAGAGGTAGCTTCAGCATTGCTTGACGACAGTAGAATGCAACATCAGTGAGACCAGGTGGGACACCAAGCCATTTTCTTGTGTATTTGTTGATTTTGGCTTCCATTGCTTCGACTGTGCTGGTGCAAATGTCATAGATTAGCAGTGGCCACAGCAGCTTTGGTATCAGCATGAACTGTAGACACCAGACTTTGTATTTGCCTGGCAGTCCGCAGTTATCTATTTTCTTCAGCCTTCTTCTGCTGTTTGCTTGGTTTCACATCCCCTTTGTGTGTCTTTCAGGGAGTCATCATACCATCTTCCGAGACTTTTTACTGGCTCTTCTGTGACAGTGGGGATGGCTTGGTTGGCTACCATGAATTTGACTGAATCTGCCACTTTTCCTTTTCGCAGTGAGAGACTTCGGGATTTCTTAGGTTTGAACCTCATTTTTGAAGAGGCCACCAGCTCATCCAGCTGCTTTAAGATTTGGTGTGTCTCTTCCTCATCCGTGGACAAGACTGTTGTGTCATCCATGAAAGCTTTCAGAGGAGGCATCTGGTATCCATCTCCCAGATTCACTGGACCTGAACTCTTCATTGCAGCTTTCAAGATGACTTCCATTGCCAACACGAACAGTATGGGAGAGATTGCACAGCCCATTGCAATGCCCACCTCTAGGTCTATCCAATCCGTGGTGTATTCTTTGGTAGAGAACCGCATTGAGAACCCTTGGAAATATTTCCTCAGCATTGTTCGGATGTTTTCTGGGATGTGATACATTTCAAGAGCCAGCTGAATCATATCGTGTGGAACTGATCCATATGCATTCGCCAGATCAAGCCAAACTACGTCAATGTCTCTCTTCTCTGTTCTTGCTTTTTAGATGGCATCCCAAATCAACGTGGCATGTTCCAAGCATCCAGGCATTCCTGGTATGCCTCCCTTTTGGACTGACATATCCAGATACTTGTTTTCAGTCAGGTATTTTGTCAATCTTGCTGCCATAACAGAGAAGAAGATTTTCCCTCGACGTTCAGAAGTGATATTGGCCTGAACTGATTGATGCTGCTGGAGTTCTGCTCCTTCGGAATGTACACTCCTTCAGCTCTCATCCATTGGTCGCTGATCTTCTGGTTCCTCCATGCTGATCGAATCATCTTGTGGAGCCACTCGAGCACTTTTGGGCATTTCTTGTAGAGCAGGTATGGTATTCCGTTTGGTCCAGGTGCTGACTTGGCTCTGGCTTTCTTTACTACGTTCTTCACTTCATCCAGTGTTGGTGGTTTGTTATTGAATTTTCCTTCTGGCGCTGCAGGCCAAACCAGATTCTGGATTTCAAGTGGTGCCTCGCGCTGAGAATCGGAATATGTTTCCCTGAGATGCTGCTCTAGGGTTTCCTTGCCCACTGTGAGAGTCCCTGATTTGGGTTGTTCAAACAGCTTTCTTGCAAAGTCAAAGGGATCTTTGAAGAAACGATCTTGAGTCTTCTTCTTTTTGCTCTTTCTTCGCCTTGCTGATTCCACTTTGCTGAGAGCATTGTGTTTGGCCTTCAGATCTTTCCAGAGTTCCAG
The DNA here is from genome assembly GCA_030674185.1 of Monoplex corrugatus. Taxonomy (NCBI): domain Eukaryota; kingdom Metazoa; phylum Mollusca; class Gastropoda; order Littorinimorpha; family Ranellidae; genus Monoplex; species Monoplex corrugatus. The sequence goes on along the minus strand of JAPXFY010000025.1, from coordinate 47,461,545 downwards.
GAGCCCTTGCTTCTCGAATTCTGAGGCAGTTTTCATTCGCTTTTTAAGCTTCCTTTTCTCCCTCCGGATGCTCTCCATCTGTTGCTGTCTTCTGGATTTCTGGGGAGGCGTTTTTGTCTTTGGCTGCTTCACTCCATAAGTGTCCCTGCAGATAGAGTATATGATGTCTCCGTATGTGTCAAGTTTGTGTTCCAGCATACTGTTCCCTATTAGCGCATTCAGTTTAAGGACAAGTTCCTCATCTAATTTCTCCCATTGTTCTTTTGCACCGGCAGGCGGCAAATTGAGTTTTCCACGTTTGGCGTTAAGAGCTTGTGCAAAATCCGCATCAGAACCGTCAGCGTGGATGTCCTTGGCACTATGGTTTAAATCCTGGCCTTGGTCATCTAACGTCTCACCTGCTATCGCAGTGCGCTGCTGCTGGTTCGTATGTGTCTTCAAACAGCCCATTTTTGTCCTGTGGATCTTCATGCCGCGTTTGGTGGTGAATCTCCTTCCACACGCACACGGAAATTCCATCTGGTCATTAATCATGATCCGTTGTGCGTTTCCAGTCGTGATGGAGTCAGTGCCGATGGATTCATCATTCTCTCCCCCTTTCGGTGAATCCTGGGAGCATCTTTCATTTAAAGAACTCGTGGCATGTTATCAAAGGCAAGGTGGGAAGCCAACCCACAAAGCCCGCAGATCTAGTCTTTCCCAGTGTCCTTCGGTCTTTCCCGAATGTCCTCCGAACTATTCCCGGAAGTCAATGGATTGACCATGTGCAGGTAGAAAGAAACTCTAGGGAGAGCTAGACAACAGAAGGTCTTCAGAGAAGTAACCCCCTTTAGACAAGTGTTTCGGCCCTGAATTCCTTACACTCTCGGGGGGCCGGGCCACATCCAGGTCATGACTCCTGGATGCCCTTCTGCTGTTGTCTATATATTGATATATATATACAGTGATAGATAGGCCTACAAACATATTTGCATGCGTGTTCGTAAACATACACAACAGTTACACACAAGTACAACAGTTACGGCTTGCCTTCACACACACACACACACACACCACACACACAATAAACAGTTACGGCTTGCCTTCTCTCTCTCACACACACACACACACACACAGACATGTCACAGCTGAATAAACCTCACTAAAATTACTTGTTTCTCGTGCGAGTTCAAGTTGCACGGATTTTTGAGCGTGAGTTGCTTCTGAGCTGTTGGACCAGTAGTTTAATTCAATTGCATTTGACATTTGACATGGCGGAAGGCAACGGTTTCAGAGAAATGAAAACCGCGATTTTATTAATTTAGTTCTATTTGTTCATTTATTTATTTATTCGCAGTTATAGAACAGTGTCTAAGGGCTAATAGGCAGTCTAAAAAACCCAAGATAAAAGCCTTGTCAGCCACCGGTTTAGCGCATTTGTGACAGACGATGTGTAAGAATGGAAGTTCAAACTAACGGAGTAACGCCGTCACCAATCCGGGTTCTCTTGACGTCAAGCACAGCCATCAAGCTGAACAGCGATGTACCAAATTGCCAATGCCAGACCAACATCAACTTCGCTGACCATAAAATGATAAAGCTCCACTCAAAGACATAAAATTTGCACAAGATACTGACAAATTCAAGAATTTTTTGGACGAAATTCCAAAATTCAAAACTTTTCATCGATTATGATGATTAAAGGCCTGATTAGGCTTATGCAAACAAAAAAGAAAATATTAGAAATAGTTGAGAAAGAGGGGACGTAAATAGGCCGCAAGGCCTAGGCCATTGAAAGCCAGTCCTCTTTTTTGCTACTAGGCCTACTACTATTCTATAACGTCTTTGGCTCCACTGCATCTGGCGGGAAACAGGGACAGAGAGGAGAGGTCCACATTCCTCGCCAGATGTCGCTTGTGTTTCCAAGCATATGAAAGTAGCAGACAAGTATACGATGGAGAAAGAAGGTAAACCAGGTCACGCAGGCAACTGTGAAACCTCAGACAAGGTAAGGACTTTTTTACCTTTTTTTTTCTTCTGTTATCTATTTTTGTTTTGCAAGCAATTTCGTTATAACACTGATCAGGTAATCTTGTAGAATAGAATACGAACATACGAGTACGTTTAATGTTTGAAATAACAGTTGCATGTTACAGGTATGACTTTTTCCCTCATTTTTTTTCAAATACTGAAATAGCCTATACAATTTTCATCACAACAACAGTAGGCTGCAAGTAAAACAGAAAAGGTAGCTTTAAAAATTCAATTTAAATTGGTATGAAAAACTAAAGGTTTTTATACGGTTGACTGCAACGAAAATTGCGAATTTTTAAAATAATTTTTTTTTTCTCTTCATTTTGTGACTTAAGTGACATAGCCTAACTTTTGAGAGGCTGAACCAAGAACCTGGATTAGAATCAACAGATAAACTTTTCCAAATCCGCCCCAACTGAAAAATTCTCCCATTTGCTGCAGGGAACCGTAAGACAGTACTGAGTTATGTAGATTATACACAGGTCACATATCCAACACTCATTTGTAGCTTTTAAAAAAATGAAGCAGCACCGTGGTGTATTCCGTGTGATGAGCCGTTGAGCATCGGACACCTTGATTGCTGGGACTTCTACGATGCGAGACAAAAGCATTACACGGCGGACTCCTCAACAGAACCTCTTCAGAAACGTCTTGATGCAATTTTCCAGTTTTTATGAGATCGGTAGATTTCACCTGATACGATTTTTTCTTTACTTGCATTTTAGACTTGTAAGGTTAACGGTGAGCGTGGTTTTTAACTTTTTTTAAATTTTTTATCTCAACCTGGTTGTCGTCTTTGACGTAGGATTAGCCCTGATATGGCTGTAATAGTCGGCTGGGCTATAAGCAATGTGAACATGAAGACTGAATGTCACCAGAAAGGGTTTTACATGTACAGGACATCAATACTATTCACGAGTTTATGAAACGGTGCACTAATAACATAAATCAATGAAAGCACTAATTCAGATTTTGTGAGTTGATATCGCGCCAGCAGGCAGCAAAAGTGTGTGTGGTGTTTTTACAGTGGTTTTTATCGAGGTTCTATTTGATTTTACGCATTGAATTTTATATCAGTTTGTTCCTTTTGAATCTCGATGTGTGGTGATGTAGATATTTTTTAGGAATTTTGAGTGTTTTACCAGATACTCTGACTTTGGAGTTTTAGATACCTACTTTTCATCATTTTGGTTCAGCCGCACGGGTCTGACATTTTATCTGTGAACTGTGTTTACATTTTTGGCCTATTGTGTTGGCCCCAACACTACAGCTCCTAAACCTTAGTCGACTGTCGTTTGTGCATGAACAATTCTCCTGTTGCTTGTAAGTTTGCCGTATGCGCATATGCATAGACTGCACTGAATTTTCTTCTTGTCTCTCTGAATCAAGTGTATCGTGAACTGACCAACCCACACACCAACCCACAAATATCTTCCTTTTCCGACTGGCTTGCAACAATAGACGCGTCCCGCATTAGAAAAATTGGACTGTCACTTCTTAAACACAGCAAGTGCTATCTCGGTGGAGATACCTACGCATACGCAAGTTGGGGCTGTGTTGTAAGCCCCGCACTGCGCGATCCTGTCGTGCTGGACGTCTCCACCGTCTCTGGCACAACCTGCCTCCAGCTGAACCAGTCTCCCCTCCACTGCCCCTGCCCTCGACCTTGCTGTTGCAGACCTCGCCTTCTCCTCTGTCATCTTCACCTTCACCTTCTGTCCTGATGGTGCCGCCTTCGCTTTCTCTCCCGCTGGTGCCGCCTTCGTCTTCTGTCTCGTCGATGCCGCCTTCGTCTTCTGTCTCGTCGATGCCGCCTTCATCTTCTGTCTCGTCGATGCCGCCTTCATCTTCAGTCCTGCTGGTGTCGCCTTCATCTTCTATCCCGCTGGTGCCGCCTTCATCTTCTTTCTCGTCGATACTGCCTTCCGTCTTCTGTCCCGCTGGGGCTGCCTTCATCTTCTGTCCCGTCGGTGCTGCCTTCATCTTCTGTCCCGCTGGTGCTGCCTTCATCTTCTGTCCCGCTGGTGCTGCCTTCATCTTCTGTCCCGCTGGTGCTGCCTTCATCTTCTGTCTCGTCGGTACCGACTTCATCTCCACCTCTGCCACCATGTGACTGTGATAAATTGAAATTATGTCTGTTTAATGCTCAGTCAGTGTGCAAAGACGGCAAAGCCGATGTCATTGCTGACTTCATCACAGACGAGCATATTGACATTGTATTTATCTCCGAAACTTGGCTTAACCCTCTTGGTCACGAACCCATACATGCGAGTCTCACTCCGAGTGGGTATAGGCTTGCTTCTTTCCATCGCCCATCCCGAGGTGGTGGTATCGCCATCCTCTACAACGACTCACTCCATTCCCGCCTATCTTTCTCGCAGTCTCTGCCTTTCTCCCATCCTTTGGCATAGAAAAAATAAGTCCTCCTAAATGAAATTTACGACACTGGAAAAATCCCCAAAGATATGTCAAAATCAATTTTCATTGCACTTCCAAAGAAAACAGGGGCTATAGAATGCGAACTCCATCGCACAATCAGTTTGATGAGTCATGTAACAAAAATCCTGTTAAGAATAATCATGATGAGGACAAGGAATAGAATCAAAAGAGAAATAGCAGAAGAACAGTGTGGATTTGTGGAGGGGAAAGGAACTATTAATGCCATATACATCCAAAGAACTATCATAGAGAGGTCAATTGAGATGAATAAGGATTTGTATTTATGCTTTGTTGACTATACCAAGGCTTTCGATCGGGTACGACATGATGAATTGATCAACCAACTGGAGAGACTCGGTGTCGATGGAAAAGATCTACGAATAATCAGGAATATGTACTGGGAACAAACAGCTGCAATAAGAATAGAAAACAATATAAGCTCTTTTCAAAACATCAAAAGAGGAGTCAGTGTTGTGTTTTGTCACCAGATCTGTTTTCACTATATAGCAAAAACATCATGAGAAACCTAGAAGAAGACCCTGGATTAAAGGTTGGAGGGAAAATGATAAACAACATTCGGTACGCAGATGACACCGTGCTAATTGCAGAAAATGAAAGGGACCTACAAAACCTTGTGAATATACTAGAAACAGAAAGCAAAGGTAAGGGGTTGGAACTAAACAGCAGGAAGACTGAAGTCATGGTGATCAGTAAAAAAAAAAATCCCCTCATGCAAAATAACAGCAAATGGCACAACCTTGACACAGGTTAATAAGTTGACCTGGGAACGGTCATTTCATCAGACGGCAGATGCACATCAGAAATAGCTGGCAGAATCGGCCAAGCCAAAACAGCATTCAAGAAGATGACAAGCATTCTTACCAACAAATGCCTATCAATCAACATCAGAAAGAGTCCTTGAATGTTATATAGAACCAATACTGTTGTACGGATGCGAGGCGTGGACAGTCAGTAAGCAAAGCCAGAGCAGGATCGAGGCAGCCGAGATGTGGTTTCTCAGAAGAATGTTGAGAGTTCCATGGACAGCAAAGAAAACAAACGAGACAGTCTTGATGGAGGCAGACACAAGTAGATCACTCCTAAGGAAGGTTAAGAAAAGACAAGCAACATTTATAGGCCATTTTATGAGGAGGGGGGATTTGGAGCACCTGGTCACAACGGGAAAGCTGGAGGGAAAGAGCACCGAGTAGACCCAGGGAGAGAATGCTGGACGGACTTGCAGAGTGGCTGGGGGCAACGAGAGAGAGAGATGGTTGGGAGTCCATGGTCGGCAGGGCATCTGATGATGATGATGAATGCACAGCATACAACTAAAACACAATGCAATATGAAATAAGTCTCGCCGATAGAGGTGTTCTGGTTTTCAGCCATGACTGTGTAATACTGTCTCAAAAAACTGTCGGCTGCGTTTTTAGCCTCTGCCCGTTAACAAAAATCAGGCTCTGACCCAGCATGGGAGCCAATTTCTGGACCCATACATTTCACCTTATACGATTTTACGGCTGTTTTTCTTTTTCTTTACATTTTAGATTTGCAAGGTTAACGGTGAGCATGGTTTTTGTCTTTTTTCTTAACCGGGTTGTTTTTGACATGTTGTTAGCCCTGATATGGCTCTAGTAGTCGGCTGGGCTAGAAGCAATATGAACCTGAACCTTGTAAAAGACCTCAATCCATATTCTACCACCACCCCTAAATCAAAACTCGTGCACCAAGTAACCAAACATGTGAGTATCACACAAAGTGTATATCTTTGTCATTTATAAGTAACTCATACGATCGGGCAAAACAAACACGTTCAGATAACTTGGACAAAATCCGAGTGGGCATGCAAGAACAGCGCTTGGTCATATGTACATGTACTCAGAAATAAATGGCCCAGAAAAAGTTAAAAAAACTCCCTCCCGCACATGCACACATACACACATATATAAAAAAAAATCTCTCGCACACACGCACACACGTACGTACACATACATGAACACTGGCGTGCGCATGCGTAAAAACAGTAACAGTGCACTGGCGTACTAGTTTTATGCGGAATTGTGTGAAAAATCTCCGTCATCCCACAGAATCTTCACTGATGGGTCCAAGTGTGATGGTGTTGCTGCCGCTGCCTTCTGCTCCGAGATTCCCAATCGAGCATTTTCAAAACGCATTCCATCTGAAAGTTCGGTTTATACTGCTGAACTGACTGCTCTGGTTTTGGCACTAAAAATGGTGTCCAAATCCAAAGATTTTTTCTCATTTTTTCTGACTCCCTTTCCGCTTTGCAGGCAATTGCTTGCCGAAACATTAGTCACCCTGAACTTGTAAAGTTCTTCGAACTGTATTGTACTCTTACAAATGAAGGTTACGGGATTGTTTTTGCCTGGATTCCTGGCCATGTTGGTATTTTAGGCAATGAAAAGGCTGACTACCTGGCCAAGAAGGCTACAATGACAAAGATGTCTAAGTCCTTGATCCCTTACACAGATGTCAAATCGAAAGTGCACAGTTACGTGAGAAATGTGTGGCAGGAGGATTGGAATGAACGGACAGATAACAAACTTTTCTAAATCCGCCCTATCCTGAAAGAAATTCTGCCATCTGCTGCAGGAAACCGTAGGAAAGAGACAGTGTTATGTAGATTACGCACGGGTCACACATCCTACACTCACTCGTACCTTTTGAAAAATGAAGAAGCACCGTGGTGTATACCGTGTATACCGTTGAGCATCAGACACCTCCTCCTCGATTTCTGGGACTTGTGTGATGTGAGACAAAAGCACTACACGGCGAACGCTGTAAAGAACCTCTTCCGAGACGTCCTCCTGATGCAATTTTCCAGTTTTTACAACAGATCAATAGCTTTTACCTGATCTGATTTTACTTGTTTTTCTTTAATCGCATTTTAGATTTGCAAGGTTGACGGTGAGCATGGTTTTTAACTGTTGTCTTTTATGTATTTGTTTTTGTTAGTTTTTTGTTATTTTTTGACGTGTGTTAGCCCTGATATGGCTCTAGTAGTCGACTGGGCTACAAGCAATATGAACTTGAACTTAAACGTGTCAGGGCATACACTTGCATTCCTGACTCTGAAGTGTCAGATCTGATTTAAGTAGTCGAATACACTTGTTCCGGTCAACACAAGTATTTACTGTAATCTTTAAGATCCACATGACCATGAAAATATTTATAACGTTGTTCAGAGTATAACAAAACACTGCGGGAGTAGGGGTGGGGAGGTGGGGTGGGGATGGCGATTCAGGCAGGATACCGTTCTCATACATGTTTGCATAACACGATACATACAAGTGATACATATAAGTATTGGTTCATACCTGCACAAAACACACGTTAACTTTATCTTCTTATTCCGAGCGATAGTACTGTATACCAGTAACAACCTCCTCCCCCGTGGGGATGCCTTGGGCTCTTTCAGTATAAATAGTATGCCCACCTTCTGGAAATTCTATGCTAGAAATTTCCTCTTTCTGTCGCTCTGTTTCTGCCTTTTTCCTTTGCTTTGTCATTTCTTTCTATCATTTTCTGCCTTAATGGTCCAATCACCTGTATGTGTTCGATAAAGTATTACGTACTTTTCTTAGGCTTGATAATTGGGTACATGTATTAAGTGCATTTTTGGTTCTGGGGAGGTGAGATATGCGGAAGCAGTTTTTAGGTAATTTGTTTTTATATATGTTTCGGTGTCCTTAGGTATGTTTCTATTTGTATTCTGGTGGTTTTTTTGTTGTTTTTTGCAATCCCCTGTGCGATGAATTGGACGGAGTGGTCCACGCCAGGGACATGTTCTTAGATTATGCGCGCGAATATATTGATATGTGTACTTAATTTTCTTTCTTTTTTTTTTTCCCTGTTGAAGTTTTGTACGTTTTGAAGCGGTTATAGCCCTGATATGGCTCTATGCAGTCGGCTGGGCTTTAAACAATAACAACAGTAACAACAATCACTGATAGTTGCACTAATGGAAATGTCTTTCATCACATCTTTAGAAAGAGCCCTTGAATACTGTCAACCAGGATGAATATTAGTAATGTTGAAATAGAGTTTACAGAGTTTCTCATGATTTTCAGGCATAAATCCAGACCTCAAGAACCGGACTATGGCCAATAGTTGTTGGTACTGTGCATGTAATGTATGCATGCTCTCCGTCTCCGCGTTCAGTGCACACGCACACACGTATTTGTCCATCTCTACATACATAATCGAGTGCACGCACACCCATTAAAAACACGTGCACGCGCACTTAAGATTCTGTTGTTCAGACCACTGGCCACGTAAAAAAAAAAAAAAAAAAGAAAAAAAAAAGTTTGAGGGTGCTGGTAGTAAGGGTGGGGATTGGCTGGACGTGTGGTAGGGTTAAGGTTGAGTGTGGGGGATGGCATGTGTAGTAGAGTTGAGAGTGAGGGTGGGTGATTGTATGGGTGGTGGTGCAGGGAATAAGGAAATGAGGGGGTGGGGGATACCGAGAACTGGATAAAGGCACAGAATCGCTGACGGGAACGTATCGATCTTGACATGTCGGTTATGTTTCTTTATTCAACTTTCCACTGCTCGGACGTCAGATATGATGGTGGGTGAATCGTACGTGGAAAAGCACAGATTCATTCCTTTCGGCTCTCCGGCAGAAACGGGTCTCCTGTGCAAGCTGGTTCTCGTTCCGCTGCTGGGGAGAGACAGGACTGTGATGACCATGTATTGGTTGCATCCTTCCCCCTCTGTTCATTCCTTCGCCTTGGAATATTTCCATGTCCGTCAGCATCTCTGGAGTGATTTTTTGACTGAAGGATGGAGGGGATTTGAGGTTTCAGGGCCGCCAGTGGTTGCTGTGGAATTAGCTGCTGCCCGATCCAGTATGTTCAAATCTCCACCATGTACTTATAATAGCAGGGCTTCCACTTTTCCGCGAATTCGCGGATTTCCGCGAAAACCGAGAGTGAGAATCCTTGAAAAAAAATTTTCCGCGGAAAAAATCTTTACCATACTATAAATTAAGCTCAGATATGTGTCAGATTGCGTCATTTTAAACGTAAATTTTCAAAATTTTTCCGGAACCCCCCCCCCCCCCCCCTCTTATTTTCAGGGATTTTTGCTTTTCCTCAGTGGGAGCCCTGTTATAGTTTTTGTCCATCTCGTGAAAAGAGCAAAAATCTTTACGTCTCGTGTCCACGTGTTCTGTACTTTATGATGCTGTTTGGCGGCAGACAATCTAATCATATTGAGGTGGTCAGATCCCCTGATCCCTCGTTTAGTACCTTTCAACAGACGTCGTTTCTGTAGTACCTGATCTTTGTGCTTTCTGCTGATGAATTTGACTATGATGGATCTAGGCTTGTTTCTATTTCCGACGGTGGGTGATGCTAATTTGTTCTTGTTCTTGTTCTTGTTGTTTAGTGTCCACAATCAACACGTTGATTATTCTGACACTATCACACGGGGTGGGGGGGGGGGGGGGGGGGGGGTTACGCAAAAAAAAAAAGAAAAAAAAAAGGCCTTCTACTACTACTGGTAGAGTATGCAAGCTCCCGACGTGAACACGCCAGGAGACGCGGCTCCAACCACAGCTTCAGTCAAAGATTCGTTCCACTCAGGAATGGTTCGCGGGAGGAACGAATACATTCTGTAATCCCGTGAACACTGAAGTCTAGCAAGCTGCCTTGAGTTTGCTCTTCTGTCCCTCTCTTTTGGTGCTCTCAACTTTGATTCCTGGGACTTGTGTATTTTGCCAAAATCCACCTGGACCATGTTGTTAATAATTTTGTACATCATGGTGAGCCTTGCGATCTTACGTCGGCTTTGTAGAGATATCCATCCGAGGTGGTGTAACATGATGGTGACGCTAGCGGTTCTTTTGTAGCGATTTAAAACAAAACGTGCTGATCTTCGTTGCACGGCCTCAATTTTTGTGATCTGTCCTTTGTACGGGTCCCACACAGTACTTGCATATTCGAGAATGGGCCGCACCATAGCCTTATAGGCTGTCTCTTTGAGTCTGATGTTACTGACTCTGAGGTTTCTTCACAAGAATCCTAACGTTTTGTTGGCTTTGTTCGTGATGTTTTGAACATGGAGAACCCAATCTAGGTCTTGTGTGATCGTGATCCCCAGATATTTCGCCGAGATGACATTGGCGAGAGTCTGGTTGTGCAGCTGGTACGATTTGGGAGGAGTGTATGTGCCCCAGACCAAGATCATCGTGAATTATAGTCAGTACCTTCTTTTCACAGTCGGCAGCTGTTTCCCGAGCATCATCCGGGCCGATTCCTTGAAAACAAGTATCTTCGTCCTTACACTGTCCAAGATCACTGCGTTGTTCTGTTTCTCTTTCGATTGTGTTTCTTAACAGTTTGACGTCGTTTTGTAAGTCTTCGGTGTTATCTTCAACATTTTCTAACTACTTCAGTTCATCATTTTCTTTTTGAAGGGCGAAAATTTCGGAGCGGAAGTCTTCAAATTGTCTTGTGATTTGGTCTGATAGGTTTTGCTCAGTTGAGTCGATCTTACGACCTAGTTTATATAAACCCCAGATCCTCCCGAACTTGACTGCACCCAGAATCGTCCCACTAACCTCAATCCAATCTAACCCAGCCACCCAACCCCACAACTCCCTAAAGCAACCACACTAAAAACCACGTAAAAAACAGCTCGACCAAAAAATAACTGAAAATCCCATAAACGAAACTATGTCAAAACACCACCAGCACAAATTAAACTCAAATATAGGAACTCTCCACAATCGAACCAAACCCCACCAGAATCCATTTCAACCTAACCTCAAAACTTCCCAAATATTCCCTTAAACCCAAACCAATACAACCCAACCCCAGAAACACATACACACACACACACACACACACACACACACACACACAGACGCGCGCGCGCACACGCAGACACACAGACACACGCACGCAGACCCGCGCGCACACACACACACACTACCCAAAAACTAGCCAGCCAAAAATGTAATCCAACAGACACACACACGCACACGCGCGCGCACACACATACACGCACGTGCGCGCGCACACGCACATGAATCGAACTCAAATATCCGAAACCTCCATAATCAACCGAACCCCACCAGAATCCATTTCGACCAAACCCCAAAACTTCCCAAATATTCCCTTAAACCCAAACCAATACAACCCAACCCCAGGTAACGCGCGCGCGCGCGCGCACGCACACACACACGCACACACACACGCACACGCACACGCACACGCACACACGCACACACACGCACGCGCACACGCACACTCACACACACGAACACAGACACAACGCACGCACGCACACACACACACGCACACGCGCGCGCACACACGCGCACACACGCGCACACACACGCGCACGCACACACACACGCACACACACCGCACACACACGCACACACACACGCGCGCGCGCGCAGAGACAAACGCAGACATAAGTACAATGGCGCGCGCGCGCGCGCGCCACACACACACACCACACCACACACACACACACACACACCAACACACACACACAACACCAACTAACACACACCACTGAGAAACACTAAAATGCCCCAGCCCAACTGAAGAAAATCCTACAACCAAACTTAGAATAATGACATACACCCCTTACCGAATCCAAAAACCCCATCCCCATGAAACCCAATTCCAAAACCTTTCCAACTCCACCCGCTCTAAAAACAGCTCAAGCTTGCCAACACAATCCCAAAACGCCTGGGCAAAAAACAAACAAACAAAAAAAAACCACACCGAACATATCCCCTTCCCCCAAGGGGGAAAAAGCCCCAAACTATTTAGGCCCACTTAACGTAGTATGTATTGGGTCCTTAATTGTTTAACTTTGTGTATTCAGGTATGTTTGTAAATCCCCTGTGCGATAAATTATACGGAGTGGTCAAGGCCAGGACATCTCTTTTGATTGTGTGCGGGAATGAATTGATAAGTGTAATTAACTGACTTCTTTAGTTCCCCCCTCCTGTTCGTCTGTGTGTTTTGAAACTGTTATAAGACTTTTAAGGTGAACGGTGAGCATGGTTTTGTAACTGTTGTCTTTTATCTTAACATGGTGGTTGTTTTGATATGGTGTTAGCCCTGATATGGCTCTAGTAGTCGGCTGGGCTGTAGCAATTTGAACTTGAATTTGAGCCCTGATATGGCTCCACGCAGTCGGCTGGGTTGTAAACAAAAAAAATTCAATAACAGTAACTATACAAGTCCTATGTAAGTTATAATCGGCAGTACTACTCTGCGTACAGTCATCGCTGCCACTGCTGTTCATTTGCTGCGTTTAACATTGTCCTTAATTTTCTTTTCCCTTTCTTTTCCTGTTGAAATTTGTACGTTTTGAAATGGTTATCAAAAGCACTACACGGCGGACTCCTTAAAGAACCTCTTCCGAGAGGTCCCTCCTGATGCAATTCTCCCGTTTTTACAAGAAATCGGTAGATTTCACCCGATATGATTTTACGTCCAAGTATGTTTTTCTTTAATTGTATTTTAGACTTGCAAGGTTAACGGTGAACATAATTTTTTAACTGTTCTCTTTTATCTTATCCGGTTGTCGTTTTTGACATAGTGTTAGCCCTGATATGGCTCTAGTAGTCGGCTGGGCTATAAGCAATATGAAATGAACTGAAACACACACGCACACTAGCATATACAGAGAGATGGACAGATAGAGGAAAAAGTCTAGTACACACCATATGTGTGTGTAGTGGGTGTGTGTGTGTGTGTGTGTGTAGTGTGTGTGTGTGTGTGTGTGTGTGTGTGTGTGTGTGTGTGTGGTGTGTGTGTGTGTGGTGTGTGTGTGGGGGACAGAGAGAGAGAGGACATGCACGCATGACCCCCTAAATACACACGCGCGCGCGCACACGAGCGTATGCACACAGAGGATAGAAAAAAGTCTAGTACACACCAGTGTGTGTGTGTGTGTGTGTGTGTGTGTGTGTGTGTGTGTGTGTGTGTGTGTGTGTGGTGTGTGTGTGTGTGTGTGTGTGTGTGTGTGTGTGTGAGTGAGAGAGAGAGAGAGAGATTTTGATTTACACATACACGCATGACCTCTAAACATACACACTTGGGCACGCACGCACGCACGCATACACACTCGTACAAACACATGCACACACAAGGCGCGCACACAAAAGCACGCTTACTCGCACATGCCGCACGCAAGCAAGCATACACAAATACATACAGAAACGCGCACTGTTACTTGCATATGCACACACACACACACACACAACCAGACGCACGTGCATAAGCACACGCACACACATGCTATGTGTAGATATACATACATACACCGAAACACATACACACAATCCTCGCACGCGCGGGCGCGCGCGCGCACACACACCACATGCACACACACCCCTGAACAATCTCGCAAAAGACACAAGTTTGTGTGTTCCAACCACCATTAGCGGACGATTGGGGTAATCAGAAACGCGAGCAAAATCCAGACGTTTTCCAGTCTTGGGAGAGATTTCTGTTCGAAACTAACATTTTGAACTTCAAAGAAAAATGTGTGGAAAATTATATAGCCCCCCTCTCCCCCCCCCCCCCAAAAAAGAGGGAAAAACGGCTATTCCTCTGTCAATCATCTCAAGTTGTCAGATTCGCTTTCACCGAGAAAAAAAGCAGTTTCCAACTTATTAGCTACCCAAGGGAGAAGAATGGTAGAATGGTTCAGACGTTCGCTGCCAATAAGGAAAGTCGAGGTTCTAGGGTTAGCTCCCGGTAGAGGCCTGACTTTTCTCTTCAGTTTGACCGGAAAATCGAATTGAACGTCTAGTCCTTCGGAAGGGGACGAAAAGTAGTCGGACCCGTGTGCCTTCCGCTGCGCACGCAAAAGATCTACGGCAGTTGAAAATCGTGAAGAGCAGAGCATTGCCGGCTGCCTTGGTATAAGATATGGAGAGAGAGGTTGATTTCCCAGGTCCCCCCCTAGAAGACAAATTAGCCTCTTGATTTTCTGAAGTCTTGGTTAAAAAAAAAAAGAATAATGAATTTGAATCGAGGGAGAGGGGATGGGCGCCGCCCTCGTGGTGTTGGCCCCGGGAAAAGTTGAGGTCTGTCATTTCGCTCCCCTACATCAGGGTTATGGAACTATCTAGGTAGGACCTCCAGAACCTGGCCAGCTCATGGGTTTATGTGCAGGCTTTAGGCTTGTGCCGTGATCATTCTGGATTTTCTCCCATCGCGTGGCATCTCTGACGACAGTGCATATGAAATTCATACGATCGCGGAGACGTGATCTACAGAAACTGAAACTGAATAGCTGCCACTATTGAAACCAAGTCTTACTCGACCAATGAAATGGCACTTTTTAAAAAATGCCCTGCAACTTTCTATCTGATAACACTGAAGAATTCATTTTGCCCTTCATTATAAGATGCTCTTCAGTTCTGTGGCATTGATTTTTCTCCTGGTGTGGATGAAATTTACTACAAACTTCTGAAGCATCTTCCTGAAAACTACTTAGAAATCCTTCCTTTAAAAGTCTGCAATCACACATGGACGACAGATTCTGTCCTTCATGGCGGAAAATTTCACTTGATGTGATTTTACGTGTTTTTCTTTAATGGCATTTTAGATTTGCAAGGTTGACGGTGGCATGGTTTTTTTTTTTAACTGTTGTCTTTTATCTTAACGGGTTGTTCTTTTCTTTTTGACGTGGTGTTAGCCCTGATATGGCTCTAGTGGTCGGCTGGGCTATAAGCAATATGAACTGACTATGAAGTGATGACTGACATGGCGGAAAAACCCTAATCGTCAATCTGCTTAAACCAGGAAAAAGCTATGTCCAGTCTTTTCAACTTTTGCCTAATAGAGCTAACCAGTTGTCTTTAAAGAGCGATGGGGGAAAAAACATCGATAGCAGACTGGGTGGAAACTGGAGACGTATGGCATTTTGCTAACGCGCAATTCGGTTTCCGCAAGAACCACTCCATTAGTTGACCATTTAATCCGTCTTAAAACCACAAACCTTAACACATTTCTGAAAAATAAACGTTACTTTACCTTTTCCTTCCGCTTGTACCGGTGGGCGTCGCGGGGAGATACAGTCGTCTGTCAGCAGCAAGGCGGGTGGCCTGGAGAAGGGACATCTCGTGTGCTCTGAGGGTGTCTGCCACGGAGTCACTCAATCGTCGTCTTGGTCTTCCTCTGGCTCTCCAGCCAGAGTATCTGGTGTTGTATGCCCGAAGAGCTGGATGGTTTAGGGGCATACGTGTGAGGTGTCCGAACCACTTGGTCTATATATGTTCGATGTGTTGTAGGATTGGTGTTGCTCCTACCATGTCTCGTATCACCTCATTTCTAATCTTGTCCCGCCTTGTTTTGTTTACTGCTTTCCTCAGGCATTTCATTTCACAGGTGACCAGTTTTCTCTCGAGGACTTTAGTTAGGGACCATGTCTGGCACTGGTAGAAAAATAAACGTAGTCTTCCTATTCTTTGACCTAGAGTAAACATACCATTTAGAAATCGGAAAGATTTTAATTGGGAAAGATCTTTTCCAGTCTGAAATAAAAAAAAACAACTTGTCTAATTGAACTTGGGAGTTGTTTTTAACGTGGTGTTAGCCCTGATATGGCTCTAGTAGTCGGCTGGGCTTTAAGCTATATGAACCTGAACCTGAATCCAGCAGACCGACCCTAACCTCCAAACACCCTAATCCGATCCAATCTCAAAACGGCCCACAAACTTCTAAACCCTTACTATCCCAATCAAAACAAAAAAGAACGAACAAAAAACAATCCAGTCCTAATCCCCCAGCCCTAGAAGTTCCCCGTTGGGTTGCCGGGGGCTCTTTCAGTATAAATAGTATCCCACCTTCAGGAAATTCTGTGCTAGGAATTCCTCTTTTCTGTCACTCTTTGTTTCTGCCTTGTTGCCTTGCTTTCTGTTATTTCTACTTTTCTGCCTTAATGGTCCATTCACCTGTATTTTTTCGATAAAGTCTTATGTACCTTTTCTTCGGATTGATAATTGGGTATATGTATTAAGTGCATTTTTGGCTCTAAGGAGGTGAGATATACGGAAGCAATTTTAGGTAATTAATGCCTGTTTTTATATATGTTTTGGTGTCCTTATGAATGCTTAATTTGTATTCAGGTGTTTTTTAAATTTCCCCTGTGCGATAAATCGGACGGAATGGTCCTACGCCGGGGGCATGTCCTTAGATTATGTACGTGAAAGCATTGATATGTGTACTTTTCTTTCTTCCTGTTGAAGTTTTGTTTTGAAGCGGTTATAGCCCTGATATGGCTCTGCGCAGTCGGCTGGACTTTAAACAATAAAAGAAAAAAAAAAAAAGCCCCGAGAAGTCGCAACCACCGAAAAATACCAACTCGTTCAATCTCGCACACACAAACACGCACACACAAAGCACGCACGGGCTTGCACGCACGCACACACGACACACACACGCATATGCACACACACACACCCACACGCAC
>JAPXFY010000025.1:47312113-47439613 GCA_030674185.1 Monoplex corrugatus | reverse complement strand
CACGGACGGGCGTTTCATTTCGCTGTTTCAGCAGGCGTAAATAAAACGGGCCAATAATAATAATAATGAATGCAGAACTCGTTGAAGTGAATGCAAAACTGAGTAAAACACGGTAATAATGAAAATCGGTTTTTTGATAGACTCTCGTGGTGTGTGGTGTGTGTGTGTGTGTGTGTTTGTGTGCGTGTGGTGCGCGCGCGCGCGCGCGTGTGTGTGTACGCGTGCGCGCACCATTAACTTTCTTTAGATATTAATTTTCTAAAGTTTCAAAATAATACAATGTATTTTACATGTGTCAGTGAATGTTTCACTATTGGCCGAAATTTTTGCTTTTGGCCGAAATTTTACGTTCGGATAGGCTGAAAGAATTGGATTTAGATGTTTAAGTGTATGTCATGATTTGTGGCTAATAATAATGATAATAATGTCACTGAAAATAATATTGATATGAAAAATATGTAGGCTACATATTAATGATAAGAGTAAGAATCATAACAATGATAGTGATAAATATTTGAAAATTTGTGCAGTATTTGAACGTGTGTGAATTACAACGCTCTGTGGAACTTTTGACAATGTTTAGAACTGTTTCCACTGTTGTGGCAGTATTATCATTGTCTTTGCTCCATGAAAGTTTTATTTCATTATCTGATGCTTCTTCAAGGTCGCAGTGACCTTTGACAAAATCGGGATTTTCTGTATGAAAAGTGAAATTGTTAGAATGGCATGACCATCTCGTGTTTAGTTTGTGTGTGTGTGTGTGTGTGTGTGTGTGTGTGTGTGTGTGTATATGTGTGTGTGTACACGTGTGTATACACACACACACACATATATAATACAAACATATATATATGAACACATATGCCCACATAGCAGACACACACACACACACACACACACACACACACACACACACACACACACACACACACACACACACACACACACCTTTTTTCTTTTCTTTTCTTTTTTACTTTGTTCTCAGCTAACCTGTTTACTGCCTGTTTCAATGTTTCCATCTTTCTGGTGGTGTCAGGTTAGCATTTGATAGTCCCTTCTCGCTCCTTTCCACCTCACATTTCAAGACCTTGCCATTGTATTGTGCTTAGCACTGGTTCAGGGAGTCTGCCAGATAACTTCTGGCAGATTCTTGGAGTGCGTGTATGGAATTGTCTTGAGTGCAATAAATCCCTCTTGGACATGATCCAAACTCCTGTATTACGTTATCTGGGATTGAAGCAGATGTAGCCTCATTGTATCATTCTCCCATCTGCTGCAGGGAACTGTAAGAGACAGTGTTTTGTAGGTTACACATGGGTCACACATCCTACACTCATTCGTACCTTTTAAAAAATGAAGAAACACCGTGGTGCATGCTGTGTGATGAACCATTGAGCATCAGACATCTCCTTGATTGCTGGGACTTGTACAATGTGAGACAAAAGCACTACATGGCGGACTCCTTAAAGGACCTCTTCCGAGATGTCCCTGTTGATGCAGTTTTCCAATGTTTACAAGAGATTAATAGATTTCACCAGATATGATTTTATGTCTTTGTTTTCATTTACGTTTTAGGTTTGCGAAGTTAAAAGTGAGCATGGTTTTAAACTGTTGTCTTTTATCTTAAACGGGTTGTTTTTGATATGGTATTAGCCCTGATCTGGCTCTAATAGTCAGCTGGGCTATGAGCAATATGAACTGAACTGAACTATCATCATTCTCCATTTAACTCTAGATTATTGATGTCAACGCGTAACGAGACATTTTATTTAACTATGGTATGTATATGAAGTGTTACAGATGTTGGGTACCATTTCATTATAGACTTTATGTAAATGGTTAAATACTTCTTTTTTTGTTGCTTGTCATTTTCTATGCAAAATGTTTTTTTTAAAGAAATTGTAACCACCTTCAGTATGGGGCCTTATACCTGTACTGAATAAAGAAGCGATTGCATTCATATCTTGTCTGGACCCCCCCCCCCCCTTCCTCGGGAGGATATATTCCCAGGGAAGTGGGTAGAGTGGGGCTTGTCTAATTCTATTCTGACACTACCACAACATCTATGTCAAGATTTGACAGTAACAAGCCAGTTGAATGTATTATGTCACCTCCTCGGTCCAAAGCCACTACTGTTGGCATGCGAGTGTGATGCTTAACCAACCACACCATTAAGACCTGCAAGAAAGAAACCAAAAACAGGTGGTTTTTTTTTTAGGATTGTGGCATAAGAATTATATAATGCTTGTCTAACCCTTGCTCATAGAGGGTCTACACAAGTATGAAATAACATGAAATAAAATGACACAAAAATTAGAATATGAGGGGTACAGGGGGGGGGGAGTGAGTATTAGAAAATTTGTATGAACCATCATCTCTATTATTTTTGTTACTGTACAGAGAGAATTTCCATGAGTACACATGTTACTGGCAGGAAAAAATGTCTTATAAGGGATAATTTTACCATGACAAAAGAGCCACAGGCCTCTAATCTATAAAATATATCTTAGAAGGGATAATTTTACTGTGACAAAAGAGCCATAAGCTTAAAACCTTATAAAATGTCTTAGAAGGGATAATTTTACCATGACAAAAGAGCCATATGCATCAAACCGAAAATGTCTTCGAAGTTTTGAAGGAATAGTTTTACCATGACGAAAGAGCTGTAGGCCTCAAACCTTTTAAAATGTCTTAGAAGGGATATTTGTATCATGAACTAAGACAGCCCAACCTTTGAAAATGTCTTAGAAGGGATAATTTTATAATGACGAGCCATAGCATAGGTCTCAAACCTTGTTTTCCCAGCTACAGTCAACAGTTGGTGACAAAACTTTCTTACCTCAGTGTACATATACATAGTCATAGGCTTACAAATGTATTTTTTGTGCTTGCAGGCTACTTTGTGTATGACATGCTGGACATGATTGTCTGTCAGAGAACTCGGCAGTCCTGGGAGCTGGTTGGTCACCATATAGTGGTCAGTTTGTGTGTGTGTGTGTGTGTGTGTTGTTCGTTCGTTGCTTGATTTAACGTCTTTTCACTATAAGTGATATTAGACGGGGAAAAATGGCATGGAGGATGAAATAAGGGGGGGGGGGGGGTGTGGAGGAGAGAGGGGAACAGAGTAAGGGACGTAAAAAAAAAAAAAATTAAAAGGAAGCGGCAAGGTCTTAAGAAAAAGGATATGGATGAACAGAGAAATGAAACTAGAACAACGCTAACATCAATAATGTAAAAGAAAAATCGTCATAAAAACAAAACAAAACAAAAATAATCATAATTATAATAATAATCTTAAAGTAACGCATTAACAGGACTGTGAACCAATGATTCTGAAATTTTAACTAACAAAACTTGATCCGATACTACTTCTTTAAAATGCGTTTCAAGATAGTTTCCTTGTGTAAACGTCTTTGGTAAAAAGGAACGAAGCTTTCTGCAGTAAAACAAACAGTGATACAATGTGAATTGTTCGCCACAAATACATAAAACGTTGTTACAATATTTTGTTTTCAAAGCGTTCAGTTGAATGCGAAAATATGTCATAACAATTAATCTCAAATGATATAACGAGGAATACTGCAAATTTTTACAGATATTTTGAACTGAAAGTTTGATTCTTTTTTGAGACACAAATTTTTCATTTAAATGTTCATGAAATCGAATCCATGATGCTAATTCTAGCGAGTTGTAAGCTTCTTTTACCGAGGTGTTAACATGTAATTCTATGGAATTTTCAGAATGGAGGGCACCGGATTTAGCTGCTCTGTCAACTACGTTGTTGCCATGAAGACCAACATGAGAAGGCACCCAGCATAAATTGATTTCCGAACCATTTATCTTTAAACAATGTATTAGATGATTTGCCTCAATAATTAAGTCAGGTCTTGTGTCTGTATCAAAAGACTGTAAGGCATATAATACAGATTTTGAATCAACAAAGAGAACTACTTTGAATGACACAGGCCGAAGGCTTATTAAATAATGCAACGCTTGAACAACAGCGACCAATTCTGCTGTATATATAGATACATTTGCCCCAATGAAAAAAGACTTTTTAATGTTAAATTTTGGAACATAAAAGGCTGCTCCAGCGCTCTGGTTTGCTAAGACTGACCCATCGGTAAAAATGTGGAGGTGGGTACTGTACTTTTCATCGATGTGTTCACAAGCTGTGGATAGCGTAATGTTGACATTATCATCTTTTTTAACTTTTGCATAATCGAGATCAAATGTGGCATTTAGCATTTCCCATTTAGGGATAGGCGTTATCGTTGGTTTCTCAGCAATTTCATCCATTGTTATGTTGGACTGTTTGATCAGGCCAGATATGTAAGTTGCGGCTGTGTGTGTGTGTGTGTGTGTGTGTGTGTGTGTGTGTGTGTGTGTGTGTGTGTGTGTGTGTGTGTGTGTGTGTGTGTGTGTGTGTGTGTGTGTGTGTGTGGTGTGTGTGTGTGTGTGTTGTGTATGATGTGTGTGTGTGTGAGAGCGTGTGCATGTGTGCACACCTGAGGGCCCTGGTGGGGATGTTGTGGCTCTTTCAGTATAAGCAGTATCCCCACGTTCTGGAAATTCTGTGCTAGATATTTCCTTTTTCTAGATTTTCACAAAACCATGATTCACTAAAGAAGTCACAGCACTGACTTTAAAGTTGTGTTAGCGCTTGTCCTTTTTGTAACATGAAGCAGGAAGAACATTTATCTAAAGAGTGATTTGATATTTCTTCTAAACGGACTGATGCGTATGTGTGCAGACTTGTGACCCAGATATGGACTTGAAATATGTGTGCTTAGTGACTCTAATAAATAATTCTATTTATATGGCACAAACAGTCTGTGTCAGAGAATGCTTGTTGTTATTTACATAAGAAAAAAAATGTATATGTATGTAATGTGCAGTGAGCATTCGTTGGCTTGGACTCTTTGTAATACAAACGTGAATTATCATTATTAATTATTAGTAACTAGAATTAGAATTTGTTCAAGTGGTATTCATCTCACTCGGACTGATTCAAGTGCACTTCAGCCAGCTGTGCCAGTGATGATCTGGTAGACATCTTGACCCTGTGCTTGACTCTGTGTGCTGGCAAGGTCTTAAAAAGGTCGGAGGAGGGGGATCTGTGAAACACTAAGCTGACAGTACTGGAATGATTGAGCATTAAAATGGGCAGCAAAGGAGCCAGTTTTTATGTCGTGGGCTGGGACTGAACTCTCAAATACACAGTTATCAAATCAAGTCAAAAGACATATTTAAATATATTTAGAGACAATGCAGATGGCGTCATAAAGGATCTGCTTTGTTCCGCAGTCGGTTATTTCCAGAATATTCTCAAATGACAGATATTCCTTAAAGAACCTCTTCCGAGACGTCCCTCCTGATGCAATTTTCCACTTTTTACAACAGATCAATAGATTTCTCCGGATATGATTTTCCGTCTGTTTTTCTTTAATTGCAGTTTAGATTTGCAAGGTTAACGGTGAGCATGATTTTTTTTAAAATAATTTTTTTACGGGTATTTTATCTTAATGGGTTGTCGATTTTTGACTTGGTGTTAGCCCTGATATGGCTCTAGTAGTCGGCTTGGCTATAAGCAATATGAACTGAACTGAACTGAATTTGACAGATCATTGCATGCTACATGGTGGCGGTGCTGACCAAGATGTACGTGGGTTATGCTGTGGTGGGTCTGGTGGTGGAAGTCAACTCCATCTTCCTTCACCTGCGGCAGTTGATGCAGATCTGTGGTTTGCCACGTAGCAGTGGCTTCTATCGCTTCAACAGTCTCATTAATTTAGGTGAGTTTACATGTGTTCATTGGATACTTTTTTGTTGTTGTCTGATCAGAGATTGATTTATATTGACTAGGGGGTGACATGTGTGCGTGTGCGTGCACGCGTGTGTACATGGATGCACACATTAGTAAATACCTATGTGCTAATGGCTGTGCTGAAGTGTTTGCCATTCAGTTTGTGCTTTATTTCCCATTTTCATTTATCGGTTTACTAACATATGGATTGTAGACTCTGATTAGTGATTATGTTGAGTATCGTATGAATTTGTGTCTGAGTAATCTGTCGATTTCAGTTTGATTGTAACATATATTCAAACAATAAACTGATTGTAACATATATTCAAACAATATTTGTGAATCGTATTAATAAAATAACTTGACCATAAATACACTGTTGTGATATGTTTAAATATTTATTGTTCTTTTTAAATTAATGTACACATACACAGACACACACAGACGTACGCGTGAATATACACATTCATATATGTACACAAATGAACACACTTAACAGTGTCTAGCCATACATACACACATATATGTACACAAATGAACACATCTAAGTGTCTAGCCATACGTACACATATATGTACACAAATGAACACACTTAACAGTGTCTAGCCATACGTACACATATATGTACACAAATGAACACATCTAACAGTGTCTAGCCATACATACACATATATGTACACAAATGAACACATCTAACAGTGTCTAGCCATACATACACATATATGTACACAAATGAACACACTTAACAGTGTCTAGCCATACGTACACATATATGTACACAAATGAACACACTTAACAGTGTCTAGCCATACGTACACATATATGTACACAAATGAACACACTTAACAGTGTCTAGCCATACATACACATATATGTACACAAATGAACACACTTAACAGTGTCTAGCTATACGTACACACATATATACACAAATGAACACACTTAACAGTGTCTAGCCATATGTACACATATATGTACACAAATGAACACACTTAACAGTGTCTAGCCATACATACACATATATGTACACAAATGAACACACTTAACAGTGTCTAGCTATACGTACACACATATATACACAAATGAACACACTTAACAGTGTCTAGCCATACGTACACATATGGTTTTATACATGAATGATTACACAGTGCCTCATGATCAGTACCTGGATGAACTAGTAAGACTTAAACTGTGACTTAATGTGTGAAAGGATGGGCATATCAACCATCAGTGATGTGCAAACAAATGGCGCAATGAAAATATAAACATAAAAGGATGCATGCAAAGAGGCCAGACATTTGTAAGGTTTAAACACTGTCAGTCTGTCTGCTTTTAAAGACACATCATCTTGTTGATAATTAGATATGGCTCTAGTGGTCAGCTGGGCTATAAGCAATATAAATTGAACTGAATTGATAATTAGATTGGTTAATTTGTTCATTTTCATTTTTAAATGTTCTTTCATAGAATTCATCTTTTACAATTGTGTTCTCATGTTTTAGCCACATGATACTCACCTTTCACAATTGTGTTATGTTTTAGCCACATGATACTCATCTTTCATGATTGTGTTATGTTTTAGCCACATGATACTCATCTTTCACAATTGTGTTATGTTTTAGCCACATGATACTCATCTTTCACGATTGTGTTCTTATGTTTTAGCCACATGATACTCATCTTTCACGATTGTGTTCTCATGTTTTAGCCACATGATACTCATCTTTCACGATTGTGTTATGTTTTAGCCACATGATACTCATCTTTCACGATTGTGTTCTTATGTTTTAGCCACATGATACTCATCTTTCACAAATTTGTGTTCTTATGTATTAGCCACATGATACTCATCTTTCACGATTGTGTTATGTTTTAGCCACATGATACTCATCTTTCACGATTGTGTTATGTTTTAGCCACATGATACTCATCTTTCACGATTGTGTTCTTATGTTTTAGCCACATGATACTCATCTTTCACGATTGTGTTATGTTTTAGCCACATGATACTCATCTTTCACGATTGTGTTATGTTTTAGCCACATGATACTCATCTTTCACGATTGTGTTCTTATGTTTTAGCCACATGATACTCATCTTTCACGATTGTGTTATGTTTTAGCCACATGATACTCATCTTTCACGATTGTGTTATGTTTTAGCCACATGATACTCACCTTTCATGATTGTGTTATGTTTTAGCCACATGATACTCATCTTTCATGATTGTGTTATGTTTTAGCCACATGATACTCATCTTTCACAATTGTGTTCTGTTTTAGCCACATGATACTCATCTTTCACGATTGTGTTATGTTTTAGCCACATGATACTCATCTTTCACAATTGTGTTGTTTTAGCCACATGATACTCATCTTTCACAATTGTGTTCTCGTGTTTCAGCCACATGATACTCATCTTTCACAATTGTGTTCTCATGTTTCAGCCACATGATACTCATCTTTCACAATTGTGTTCTCATGTTTCAGCCACATGATACTCATCTTTCACAATTGTGTTCTCATGTTTCAGCCACATGATACTCATCTTTTATGATTGTGTTCTCATGTTTCAGCCACTTTCATAGTGTTTCGCATCCTTCTATTGGCTTGGATGACGCGGTGGATTGTCATCAACAAGGATTCTGTGCCCTTGGTTTTCTATTCCATGGGCAGCATAGGGTTGGCCATCATGACGCTGATGAACATCACACTTTTCTATCGTCTGCTTCGCAGCGACTTCTTCAGCAACAAGGACAAAGAGAGAGTCTCCAAAAGAGAATGATGCAGGATAATTGTTGTGAATTATTTTAAAACCTTTCTCTGCTTGAAGCTGGCAATGTGCAGCATATAAGCAGAGTATTGTGACGATAATTTGTGATTCACAAGGGGAGCACTGTAGTTGCCAAATGGAACACACACACACACACACACTCAAGCATGTATGTAAACTTACACATACAGAAGAGCATTTTGAAATCTTTTTTTTTTTGTCAGTCAGGTGTTTGGATGGACGGTTTCTGGACATGGATGAACCCTTGGACTCCGCACCTTATCCACCAACTGCAAAAACTGAACTCTTTGACTACTTCACCCTATCCACCAGCTTCCTGCAGGAAGCTGGTGGGTAGGATGAGGGAGTCGGTTAAATTTTTGCTTTGTTAACATGGTTGACAATGCAGGATTCTGGTGGATATGGTGTGGGAGTCAAAGGGTTAAAACTATGAGGCCAGTTCCTTGAGCTGTACAGTGTTGGCAGAGGTGGTACGGAAAACGTTTCAGAACTGAGTGGCGTTATGTTTTACTGCAAAGCATCACAGTATTGATTGTTTCCTAACTGCATATTCAAAATAAGCGAAAATTTTTTACCTCCTGAGCCAGGTGTTAAGTGCACAGCAAAACGTTTTGGCTTCCTCAAGAGACTATCTTGTCAGAACAAGAGTATTTTTGTCGCCTCTGGCCACTGGGACTGTTAACTCACATATGGTGGACTTAGGGCTCTTTGTTTTTCCAATTTATTCTTTTCATTTTTGTCCACAGGTGGTCATGTGAGAGCAAAAACTTGTGATATATGTTAGTAGTGGATTTTGTAGTGTGAAAGATATTTTTGATTTTTATACATACCCTACCAGATGATGTGATGATGGTTAGTATTTTGATATCAGTGTACTAAACACCCCTACTGTATTGTTATGTGTTTTGTCAAGGGTTGACCAAGTTGCCTGTTTGTAAAGTGTACTTCAAACTTTTTTCTTCAATTGTGAAAGTCCCCCTGAAGGGATGCTGGGGGCAGTTTTCAGTATAAATGGTACGCCCATCTGATGAAAATTCTGTGCTAGAAATTTCTTTTCTGTCACTCTTTTTGTTTTTGTTGTTCCTTTGCTTTTTGTCATTTCTTCATGTTAATTTTTTGCATTGCTAGTCCATTCACTTGTATGTGTTCGATAAAGTCTTATGTACTTTTTCTTAGGATTGATTATTGGGTATTTCTTAGGATTGATTACTGGGTACATGTATTAAATGCATTTTTGACTCTAGGGAGGTGAGATATGCGGAAGTGATCTTAGTTAAATCAGGCCATTTTTTTATGCTTTGGTGTCCTTAGGTATGCTTAAATTTGTATCCAGGTGTTGTTTTTTTTAAGTCCCCTGTGCGATAAATTGGATGGAGTGGTCAGTGCCAGGGGCATGATGTCCTTAGATTATGTGCACGAATGTGTTGATGTGTACTTAATTTTCTTTTCCTTTTTTTCCCTTTTTTTCTTTCCTGTTGAAGTTTTGTAATGTTTTGAAAGATATAGCCCTGATATGACTTTATGCAGAAGGCTGGGCTAAACAATAACAATAACATTTGTTTCAGTGTCCTTAGTTGTGGTTAAATTTGTATTCAGGTATGGTTTTTGAGTGGTCAATGCCAGGGGTATTTCGTTAGATTATGTGCACAAATGCATTGAGATGTGTTCTTAATTTTTTTTCCCTTGTTGAAGAATGATTTGAAAGGGTTATAGCCCTTGGCTCTACGCAGTTGGCTGGGCTTTAAAACAACAATAACAACAATATATGTTTTAGTGTCCTTATTGTTTGAATTTGTATTCAGGCATGGGTTTTGAGTGGTCAGTGCTGGGTGCATTTCATTGGATTATGTGCACAAATGCCCTGATCTGTGTACTTTGATTTTTTCTTTTTTTCCTTGTTGAAGTAGTATGTTTCGAAACAGGTTGTAGCCCTCATGTGGCTCTATGCAGTCGGTTGGGCTTTAAACAAAAATACAAGTGAATGGACCATTAAGGCAGAAAATAAGTAGAAATGACAGAAAGCAAGGCAACAAGGCAGAAACAAAGAGAATGACAGAAAAGAAGAAATTTCTAGCACAGAATTTCCAGGTGGGGATACTATTTATACTGAAAGAGCCCCCGGCAACCCAGCGGGAGAAATTCACCTGTATTTTTTCGATAAAGTCTTCAAGTACTTTTTCTTTGGATTGATAATTGGGTACATGTATTAAGTGCATTTTTGGCTCTAAGGAGGTGAGATATGCGGAAGCAATTTTAGGTAATTTATGCCTGTTTTTATGTATGTTTTGGTGTCCTTATGTATGCTTATATTTGTATTAGGTGTTTTTTTTAAAATCTCCCCTGTGCGATAAATCGGACGGAATGGTCCTACGCTGGGGGCATGTCCTTAGCTTATGTGTGCGAATGCATTGATATGTGTACTTAATTTTCTTTCCTTTTTTTTTCCTGTTGAAGTTTTGTGTGTTTTGAAGTGGTTATAGCCCTGATATGGCTCTGCGCAGTCGGCTGGGCTTTAAACAACAATAAAAGAAAGAAAGAAACAAAAATAACGGTATTATATGCATTTTGAAATAGCCCTGATATGGCTCTTCACAGTCGGCTGGGCTTTAAAGAAAAATAACTAAGTATTGTATGCGTTTGAAATGGGTTATAGCCCTGGTATAAGATTTATTTAGTCAGCTGAGCTTAAAACAAAAATACAGTATTTCATGTGTTTTGAAATGGCTTATACTATTGTTATAGCCCTGATATGGCTTTTACGCAGTCCGCTGGGCTTAAACAAAAATACAGTATTTCATGTGTTTTGAAACAGGTTATAGCCCTGATATGGCTTTTACGCAGTCCGCTGGGCTCTTAAACAAAAATACAGTATTTCATGTGTTTTGAAACAGGTTATAGCCCTGATATGGCTTTTACGCAGTCCGCTGGGCTTCTAAACAAAAATACAGTATTTTATGTTTTGAAACAGGTTGTAGCCCTGATATGGCTGTATACAGTCGGCTGGGCTTTAAAAAAAAACAATAACATAACAGTGTGGACGTTTCAAGACGTTTTTTTTGTGTGTGTTAATTTCATGTTAAAATGATTTTATTGACTTGTATTTTCCGCAATATGGTGGAGTCTCTCGTCGGTCCTTATTTTGCATGGTACAAGTCTTCATGTGGGATGCAAGACTAATTGTGGAGGACACGTTCTTCCACAGGCGCTGCATGGGAAGGGGTCCTGTGGCCTTGGTATCTGCTTCTGCTTATCCTTCTTCTGTTGTATAGCAGCTGTTCTGTTGGTTAATGATTTTACTGCGCTTTGTTGCCGCCAGCTTATATTGTTGCCAACAACTTATTTTGTTGCCGACAACTCTTTCGAAACCTTATAATGAAAGTTACTAGAGGGGAGGGTTGGGGGATTGTCATGTTAGTTGCTGCCATTTAGCACAAGTGTTTGTGTATCTTCCCTGTGGGGATGCTGGTGGCTCTTTTGGTGTAACTAATATCCCCACCTTGTGGAAATCCTGTGCTAGAGATTTTCTTTTTTCTGTCTCTGTTTCTGCCTTGCCTTGTTTCTTTACTTTCTGTCATTTCTTCCTATCATTTTCTGCCTTGCTGGTCCATTCACCTGTTGTATTCGATAAAGTCTTATGTACTTTATCTTAGGATTGATAATTGGGTGCATGTATTAAGTGGGTTTTTTTGGCTCTAGGGAAGTGAGATATGCGGAAGCAATTTTAGGTAACTTCGGCCCGTTTTTATGTATGTTTTAGTGTCCTTATGTTTACATTTGTGTTCAGGTACGTTTTTTAAAAAAATCCCCTGTGTGATAAATTGGACGGAGTAGTCAACTCCAGGAACATCTTAGACTGTGTGTGAATGCATTGATATGTGTACTTAATTTTCTTTTTTTTTTTTTTCCTGATGAATTATTGTGTGTATATTGAAATGGTCAAAGTCCTGATATGGCTCTATGCAGTCGGCTGGGCTTTAACCAAAAATAACAAGTGTTTGTGTGTTGTGATGTGACTCTGCTTGAAAGATTAGATTTTGTTTAAATTGATTGTACACTAGCAAACTTTGTTCGTGTGTGTACAGGACAAATATTTTTGCCCGCCATCATAAACCATGCCTTGTTTGGTTGTGTATTTCTGAGATGCCCAGAATTCTTACACCTGGCCTATACTTGCACTCCATTGGTTTTTTTTTAATTCTATGACATTGCCAAATTTAAGTGTTCCATCCACCCTACCTCCTCTCCACAACGATAAAAAGTTTATATTACTATATATTATTCATTTAATCACTGTGTGGGAATTTAAACTATATTATTCATTTAATCACTGTGTGGGAATTTAAACTATATTATTCATTTAATCACTGTGTGGGAATTTAAACTATATTATTCATTTAATCACTGTGTGCGAATCTAAACAGCAGTGTAACAGTAATCTATTAGTATCAGAAAACTGAAGCACCAATAGGTAACTCTCTTGTTAAAAGGACATGCCTGGTTTTAAATAGAAAAAGAACATATTGTGTTAACCGTATTTACAAAAGTGAATAATTGTGTGTGTGTAGAAAAAAAAATTATTGTGGTAATAGTATTCGTAACACTGAAATGAATATTGTGTTGTGTGTGTGTGTGTGTGTGTGTGTGTGTGTGTGTGTGTGTGTGTGTGTGTGTGTGTGTGTGTGTGTGTGTGTTGTGGTGTGTGTGTTTGTGTGTTGTGTTTGTGGTGTGTGGTGTGTGTGTGTGTGTGTGTGTGTGTGTGGTGTGTGTGTGTGTGTGGTGTGTGTGTGTGTGTTGTGTTGTGGTGTGTGTGTGGTGTGTGTTGTGTGTGTGTTGTGGTGTGTGTGTTGTGTTGTGGTGTGTGTGTGTTGTGGTGTGTGTGTTGTGTTGTGTGTGTGTTGTGGGTGTGTGGTGTTGTGTTGTGGTGTGTGGTTGTGTGTTGTTGGTGTGTGTGTGGTTGTGTTGTGGTGTGTGTGGTGTGTTGTGGTGTGTGTGTTGTGTGTGTTGTGTTGTGGTGTGGTGTGTGTGTGTTGTGTGTGTGGTGTGGTGTGGTGTGTGTGTGTGTTGTGTTGTGTTGTGTGTGTGTGTTGTGGTGTGTGTGTGGGGTGTGTGTGTGGTGTGTGTGTGTGTGTGGTGTGGTGTGGTGTGGTGTGTGTGTGTGTGTTGTGTTTTTCAGTAAATATTGATAAAATTGCAAGAAGGGAAAAAAGCCCTGAACAGTTCAGATTGTGTACTAAAAATGAAGGAAAACCTACTTTGGTTTACATACATTTAAACAAAATTTTTGTTTTTGTGTATTGAAGTTGATCAAATTGTTCAAATTTTTTGTGTCTCTTCGCTTTGAATTAATGGCACTTTGTGACTTTCTTGTATGATTGAATTCAATGGTAAAATGTGTGATTAAAAAAAAAAAATCTCCGAAATTCTTTGCGTTTCTAGAGCTGTCCAACCTGAATGAACCCTTTGACTCCTGCACCCTGTCCACCAGCATCCTGCATTGTCAGCCATGCTAGCAAAGCAAAAACTTAACCCTTTGACTCTCACCCTATCGGCTTCCTGCAGGAAGCTGGCGGATAGGGTGAGAGTCAAAGGGTTAAGTTTTTGTAATTGACATGGTGCAGGGAGTCAAAGGGTTAAAAGAAATCCTTTTATTTGCAGATTCTTTTCCCCCTACCCATTGTTTGTAGCATATCATGTACCTTACAAAATAACCTTTGTGTCTTTCAAGAATTTGTACTCATTTTGTTTTATGGTCTAGAGAATGAAACATTGCTCACCATTTGAATGATGCAGATCATATATCAATTACCATTTGTTTTCCTTCATGTTGTGCCTGTCCTAGTCTTTCTCAGATGATGACGAAACATACTGTCCTTTTTTAGACTTTTCTATTCCATATTATAAACATCAACTCTGTAGATATATATGTCTTACTCCTTGTCCTTTACCTCAGATCAGGGAAAAAGCGCAGCGTCTGTATACCGTCTGCACACTCATGTCTTGTCATTTTTATACTTTTGTACTCTTTATTGAAAAGCATTTATTCTGTAGATAATATGTATAAACATTGATATGAGTGTTGGAAATATGGAATATGTCAAGACATTGTTATTTCTGCAATGTCAAAACATGATCTCTTCTCCAAAGATTTTAATCAAATTTTTATCAAATGTGTGAATAGTTGTTAGTTGTACTAAACAGAATAAGAATGCATATTTTATGAAGCAAGATAGTTGTACATGGGGATGGGGGTGGGGGGTGGCAAAAAGGGAAAAAAAAAAAGACAACTCTTAGAATTCGTGTTATCTCTTTGTATTGAAATATGTTTTTTATGGCATTGCTAATTGTTTTCACCGTCTCTAGTCATCATTGCCAATCAAAAGAAGAAAATGTGTCAACACATTCCAGACAATCGACAGAGAACTGTGTAGGTTTTATTAGTTTTTTTGTTTGGACCATTTTCTGTATTCTTTGTCATTTGTGACTGGAGCCCAGGTGTACATCATGTTTCAATCTGCTAAAAGCATTTTAACCCTTTGACTCCCGCAACCTGTCCACCAGCATCCTGCATTGTCAGCAAAGCAAAAACGTAACACCTTGATTCCCTCACCTATCCACCAACTTCCTGCAGGAAGCTGGTGGATAGGGTGAGAGAGTCAAAGGGTTAAGTTTTTGGAGTTGGTGGATGTGGTGCAGGAGTCAAAAGGTTAAAAATATTTAAATGAAATATTGCTTTTGTGAGATGCTTTTAAAATTAAAATGTTAATATTCAGAACAGTTTCTGGAGGAATGAAACATGTTGTGCCCCTGGGCTTTGGATTTTGCTGTCAATATTTTATTGGCCAATGTATGTACATCTATGTACTTACATGTAAAAAAATGCTGTTGCCATAAAGCATTATTTTGCTGTGTGTGCATGTATTTATTCAGATGAAGGCGATTTATATAAACCTGTTCATTTTGGAGAACACCTTGTTCAGATTAATTTAAGGTGTGTACGAAAAAAGAACAAAAACGGGTATTTAATACAACCAGACAAGACATGCAAATTTTTGGCCAACCAGCCTTTGTCAAGCGTAAGATCACAAACACTAGATACAGTAATTACAAGAAAAAGACTGAAACTTCCCTGCTGCTCCATCCAGTGTGAGAAAAGGAATAAACTAAAAATTTTTTTTAGTCAGTTTATTCCTTTTCTCACACTGGACAGGGAAGTTTGTCTTTTTCTCCTAATTATTTTAGTATGTGATGTTTGTGATGTTACGCTTGACAAAGGCCAGTTGGCTTGAAAATTTGCGCCTGTCCCCTGTCTTGTCTATTGTATCGAATACGGGGTTCATGTTCTTTCTCTGGTTCCTGTTTTGCTTGAACACGGGTAGTCACACTTGTTATGGACAAGATGTGTATTTTCAGGACTAAATATGTCTGTAAAGATCCACTTGAAAAACTGATTCTTAACCATGCTTAAGAGGTTAACTTATACGGATTATTGTATTTCTATAAGCAAGGATTAGTAGGTGGTTCAGCGATAGATGAATTGGATAAAAAATGTACAGCTGTCACTGTGGTGTTTGAATTGATAGTTTAAGGATGCACAGCCATCACCTATGGTGTTTGAACTGAACAGAGATACAGCCAGTATCCTTTCAAGGCGACAGCACAGCTGTTGCGACTGAATAGTTGCAGGTGGTGTTTTTGCAAGAGCTGACAGCTATGCTGTTATTTTTCACTGTCAACAGCTGCAGTTAGCGCTTAAGGACTTGGCACTCAAGGGTCACAGTATTGTCATAAATTATTTTCCAAATCTGGACCACAGGTCTGGTTCACTGGGAGACGTGAATGCAATGACCCCAGTCTAGTATGAGCTGTACACTGATGGGTATAACCCTTTGATTCCCGCTTCCTGTCCACCAGCATCCTGCATTACCAACACCCAGCAAAGCAGAAGCTTAACCCTTTGATTCCCTCACCCTATCCACCAGTTTCCTGCAGGAAGCCAGTGGACAGGGTGAGGGAGTCAAAGAATTTTTTGCAGTTGGTGGATAAGGTGCGGGAGTCAAAGGGTGTAAAGCATATGCTGTACTGTTTCTCATATGTGCTGATCTGAAATGATTAGTAGGTCTGTCCATTTACAAAATACCCTTCCAGGGCTGTGCAGTGCTCTCTAAATTCACATGGTGTCTGATCATCTGAGAGCCAGTGCTTTTCCTTTCTCTAGACCAATTATAGAGGGCACTGTGCGGTAAAATCCCCCCCCCCCCCCCCCCTTTTTAAAAAAAAACTTTCTTTGGAGGAGCATTATTTTGTACAGGGACAGGCAAAGCTAATTGCTGCTGATCAGCACTTGAGACATGGTATATTCATCAAATGTAGTTTGAACCACCCCAAATTTTCTTTTTAACATAAATTGTATCCTCTTGCTCTATATGCAGAGATGAGTATATTTTCAAGGCTGTGTTATGAAGATTTTGACAACATACATAATTATGTAAAGAACAGCTTGCCTTTTTTCCAACATAATGGCAGCAGTTTGTTCTTTCATCTAACAGTCCAGTAGCCTTGTTTTCTGCCATCATTCATATTGAATAAATGTTTATGAACATTGTTATTGCCTGGAAACTGTTCAAGATGCCAAAAATGTTGATGGAATTATTTTGTACTTATTAATGTATAACAGATGTACTTCCATATGATCTGTTGTGTGTCCCACCATATGGTTACAAAATTAAGCCAAGAGAGAATTAGAGCACTCTCCCATTTTGAAACTTACCACTTACCTTTTTAATATGTAAATACATATTTTTCTTGTGTTGATTTAGTTCAGGGTGTTGTGTTCTCATCCATGTCTAAAGTAAAAATTTAGACTGAAATGGTTCCAGGTTAGAACTTGAATGACCTATTCATTCTGTTCACATGTGAGCCATGTTCTTTTAATAAGATTATAGAATGAAGTAGTGGAAGTACATGCTGTTCATGAGTTCAGTGCATTTTGTTCAGCACTATGTTCTCTGTAAGATTCTAAAACAGTGTTGAAAATTCACTCCATTCACCTGATAGTTGCTCTGTGTTGGTAAAACCTAGACTGAAATAATACACCCACTTCACATGTTCAGGTTAGTCCAGTATATTCCTTTTGGAGTTCTCTGAGATTCTAGAAAGTTCTGTTGGCTCGTGCATGGGTGGCTTGGGGCCAAGAGACGGTGGGGTGAGTGAAGTGTTAGAGAAAGAATCGGTGTATTAATCCTGGCTTTTGCCAGATGCTGTGCTTAGGCACTGTATGTATGTTTACTGCCCTTTTGTATAAATAAATTTGATCTCCTGTTCCTAATATCATCTATCCTCCTGGTTTGGGTGTGAGATGATGGCAGAGAGACCCAACAGGTGTATGACTCAATCCATGCATCTAGCAGATGATTTGTGACATCTGGATCAGATGTCTCAAGTCACTCAATGCACAGAGTGAGTCATACACCTGTTCAATCTCTGCCCTCAGCTGACACCCAAACCAGGAGGATATGATAATGCAAGTATCTGGAGATCAAATATGTACACTGGTAAAACGACAGCAAACCTACATACAGTGCTGTAAGCACAGCATCTGGCAAAAGCCAGGATTAATACACTGATCCTTTCTCTCTAATGCTTAGCTCGCCCCACTGTCAATGGAACTTTCTAGAATCTCGGAGAACTCCAAAAGGAATATACTGGACTAACCTGAACATGTGAAGTGGGTGTATTATTTCAGTCTAGGATTTTACAGAACACAGAGCAACTATCAGGTGAATGGAGTGAATTTTCAACACCTTTTTAGAATCTTAGATGAATATAGTGCTGAACAAAATGCACTGAACTCATGAACAGCATGTACTTCCACTTCATTCTATAATCTTATTAAAAGAACATGGCTCACATGTGAACAGAATGAATAGGCCATTCAAGTTCTAACCTGGAACCATTTCAGTCTAAAATTTTACTTAAGACATGGATGAGAACAGAACACCCTGAACTAAATCAAACAAAAATGTGTATTTACATATTTCAGTCTGAAACATACAAGGATCTCTAATCATCTAGGCCTTCTGAAAAGTCAAAGAAAATACAGCACTCTCCCATTTTGAAATGGTCATTAGACATTTTGGATTTTGCTCTATAACAGAGAAATTTTGTTTCAGATAATGAATTATGTATGAATTATTGATCATGTGTGCTGTCAGAAGTGAATATATAAACGCATGAGATCTCATTTTTCAGTCATGTCTTTCATTGTGAAAAATGGTTTGTGTCGTGAGAAAGTTTGAAAACAGAATGCCACTCACATCAAACATTGATAAAACTAAAGACCTTGAACAGGCATTAAAAATTTTTTACTCATCATACAAACTACATCATGAATATTCTGCCCTCTTCTCAAATACGAAACAAAACCAACAAGTACAAAAACATTTCACTTTAGTACAATCTATTAATAAACATACCAGGAAAATGACGTGACTACATAAGCTACAAGAAACTTTCTCAATAACATTACAAAAATAACATGTACTGGTGAATAAGATTTTCGGAAATGAAAAATGTTGAAGCAATTTTTGTTTTGCCTAACAGATTATGCACCCAATTTTTCATATTTCTCCAGCAGGCAACCTGCACATGTTAAGAATGTGTGTGCATGTTTTCACAAGCTGGAAAATCTGTGTAAAGTTAATAATGCTGCAAGCACCCTGAATACACACACACACACACTTTGAAACACTGATATCTTTGCATTCATTTCATGTGAAACTATGCCATGGAAGATCAACTCGGGCTTAACAGTCCTATACTGATGATTTAACCTTTTTATCACTTCTGCTCCAGTCAGACTACTGCCATGTACAGACCTAGCACTGCTAGTGTGCACCTACACTGGAGTGTGGAATGATTTAAGATGGCCAGTTCCACATGTCAGGGCTTCTACTGTTATTTGGAGCTCATATCTGTTCTGAATTCACATCAAGTGAGCACTGTATTCTGAAAGTACAGTTTATTGCCAAAACATAAAGGTGTTCTGGAAATATGGTTGTTTGCTGACTGTAAATATAAAATGTCATTTTTCCTTTTCTTTTCATATACATAAGTTTACAGCACAAATGCACTTTTCTCACAACTGTTCAAAGCTTTTCCAACAATGACCAATTCCAGTTCACACTGAACTTTAAAGAATAATCTTACTCTGCAAGAATGGAGTCAACTTTCAAACACTGGAAAAAATCACTGCAATAAATGAAAGCTGATCACTGCCAAATCTTCATTTTTTTCATTAAAATAGTGACTGATTCTGTTAAGTAATGTTTGGAATATATTTGCTAATGCGTTCCTGAAAATGTACTGTGTTCCCGATTTTAAAAGATCCTTTTTCCTAAAAGCAAATTTTGGGGTAGGCAGCCCTGACATGTTTCATGTAAATCAAACAGCAAACTCCAAATTCCTTAACATTATGCCAAATCCTATATACAGAAAAGGTCTTGTGAAATGAGGAAGAAAAGAGACCTATGGAACACTGACACCACCACAATGACAAGAGCATTATGAAGGGCAACAAACAGCCAACTGTCATGTTTCAGGCTGGGACTAAAAAGACTTGAGATTACGAGTCCATGGCTTTATCAAAGAGCTTGCCAGTGCAGCTTCACACTGCTTGCACAAGCACAGCCATGGGCCAGCCTTAGGGCAGCTACATGAAACTGTCACATATTTCAATTTTGCAATGCCTCCTGTAGAAAAGGCAATGAAAAGTCGCATCATTCTATAGTTTTTTAAGCTGATTGCAGAAGAATTGAGGCAGCAGAGATCTGGTTTTACTGGAAACTACTACGTATCAAATGGACAGACAGAAAACTAATGAAAGTGTCCGGGAAGAACTTGAGACCACCAGAAAACTACCAGCAGACATCATTCAGAGAAGACTAAAAATACATTGGCCATGTGTCACGAAGCAAAACATGGACCTCGTGGCAACCATTTTTCAAGGAAAAACAGTGGCAAAAAGGAAGAAAGACAGACTTCCAATCCCATACATCGAGAACATAACCAACATCAGTGACCTAAACATTCAAGAAATTGTCCACAAAAGTCAAGACAGAGCAGCATGGAGGGAGGAGGTGGTGTCAAAGAATGCAGCGGCCAACACTGAACCGGGTAATGTTGACAAGTGAGTTTTTTAAATTGTCCTATCTTCCAGTCTTGCTAATGCAGAAAAGGTAATGAAAAGTTACATCATTCAGGTAATCTATTGCTGAGAAGCCTACGGTTGTAACATCCCTATGGCAACTCAAATGCCAAAAATGG
Source organism: Monoplex corrugatus (assembly GCA_030674185.1). NCBI lineage: Eukaryota > Metazoa > Mollusca > Gastropoda > Littorinimorpha > Ranellidae > Monoplex > Monoplex corrugatus. Next base: position 47,418,693 of record JAPXFY010000025.1, on the reverse strand, counting down.
CAAATGGATTACAACAATTTTGCCAAATTCTTGTAGGAACATTTGAGACATGCATGACATGACAATATGCAAAATGCAAGAAAAGTGAAAAGCCTATCCTTGCATAAGATTCAGCTGACCTCCCCCCCCCTCCCTCCCCCAACTCATTTTGTAATATCATGTTGGAAAGAATCTTTTACTGCAAGGGGAAGGAAAAAAAAAAAAGAGAAAAACAAACAATGACAAATCCAAAATTTAAGCAGTCACTACTACAACATATCAATTCACAAGTGCAAATGTTTCATAATCAGTCACACATCTAAAGAACTGCACTTGCCAAAACGTATTTCCTGAGCAGTCATACAAGTTCTATTTGAAGATGAGAACTAAACTGTCCTTAATGATACCATGCAATTCACAGACCACTGTGTGTGATCTGATATGGCCTCAATTTGTGTTACTAAATACATATAACCACTACTCTCATTCCATTCCCCTTGCCCTCCCTCATTTCCAATTTCAGAGCTTGCTGATTCACAAATTTGTTTCCAATTTCAGCTGTGACACTTGCTTCATCAAGACGGCAATCTCGTCTCCCCTGCAATCCAATGAAACCAATGTTAAAAACAAGTACAATAATAATACAACAGAACAATTGTTGCACATATTGAAACAAATCTGCACTGAATATACACAACATACACCACAACAACAACAACAACAACAACAAAGAAGATAGGTTTATCATGTTGAAAGATTCGCATAAATGTATAGCTGTAGTTTATCATGTTGAAAGATTCGCATAAATGTATAACTGAAAAAAATATATGCCAAGATTATATTTCAATATTACAAATAAGAACGTATCAATCCACTGAATTGGTGGTACAAGGGATGTCCAAAAAATGGGTACAGACAGGATATAAAATGAAACAGGCATAATAATAATAAGAACTGTAAAAGCTGTAAACACAAACAAGAGGTATGCAGCCAGGATAGCCCTAATATTGAATACATGCATTGGTGATGTCACATCAAAGATGGCTGCCGCCAAAGAACAGTGGACATAGAGGAGATATAATAAAACTTTCGCATGCCAAGAGCAAAAATCCATCAGAAATTCACTGTGCACATGTTGCTGTGTGTAATAACATGTTATGAAGCAGGGAGTAGGTATTGGTATGGTACAGTGCATTTACAAAGGAGTGTGCCAATCTGCAGACAAGCCTTGTGTATGACATTCACATTCACCAACAACAGAAGAAAACACTGCAAGCGCTGAAGTTTGTTTCAAGAAGATTGCACAAACTTTGTGATATGGCTGTGGAACTTTATTTTCTAAAGTCAGTGGTCCACGAAACAGTCCACAAGTTGAATATCGAAAAGTGTCATCTTGTTTGGTTCCCAAACAAAATCAACTGAAGAACTCAAGTTCAGTACACGGGCATTTCTTTTCGGCTTTTGGAATGGTGTAGTTGAGGAGACTTTCTCGAGCACATGATCACGGGGATGAGATCTGAGTGGATCAGATTTCTGTTACCAAAGGTGCAAGGTTGTGCGCTATGATGTACTAGTTAAGGATGATATGATAAATGGAAAGAAAACCCGATAGGAATATTAACTGAAATTTGTGTTTTTTTTCAAAAATAAAATGCCAACAAGTCAAAATTATGTCAGAATGAAGTGGTCTCACATTAGAAGTATACAGATTATATGAACGAATGTCATTCTCCAAGAAATGGGAATGATTCATACCTACATATGTAGTTTCTGCAACCTTGTGAAGGAAACTGTTCAACACAAGTTTAGATACAATGCTTTCTTTCAATTTCTTTCTCCCATAGTAATTATCGGTGATGCACAAACATATTTGACTCTGGATTTCATTTATATGCCTGAATATATGTTCACACTATGTATAATTGTCTTTTGAAAAAATTATTTTCATTATTTATATGTTGACATTATAGACATTTTCTAATTCTGACTATCATGTGTGAATATTAAACTTAAAATAGCTATTGACATGTGTATTGAACTGTGTCCATTAAAGAAAGGCAAAAAACAAACAAAAAAAACAAACGTGAAAAAGAATACATCACCAAATTAACAATACATATGACATAACACATAAAAACTATCAAAGAAAAAAATCAGTGAATACTGAGACAGAACAAGCACAACATTATCACTTCAGAAATAACATCACCTTGAGGGAAAAAATGTACACCAACTGACAAACTGAAAAACACAAGAACATCACAGACTAGTGAATTCTTGCACTTCCCTCCTCCTCTGACCACATCTCTGACCAAATAACACAAAGGATCCTTACTCTTCTCTCAGGATGTCTTTGATGTGGTGAACTTGTTCCTGGCGAAGATGTGTAGAAGGAGAGGCAGTGGATGGGACTTCTGTGGATTCAGCTGTCGCTGCTGGTATTCCTGTTTTGACCGCAACTTTACAAAACAAAGACAAACACAAAACCTTCCATGAGAGTAAACCAAAAACAGTGAACACTTTATTTAACCTTTTGACTCTCGCACCCTATCCACCAACCGCAAAAACTTAACCCTTTGGCTTCCCTCACCCTATCCACCAGCTTCCTGCAAGGCTAGGGAGGGAGTCAAAGGGTTAAGCTTTTTGCTTTGCATGGTTGACAATGCAGGATGCTGGTGGACATGGCACAGGAGTGAAATGGTTAATAATCAAATATATAATGGGGTACACTTTAGTGCTTCAGTTTCTTCTCAACAAATTTTTCAGTCTCATTCCAGGACCTGCTTATCAAATTCTACACCATTCCTGTGTTACTACATTTCGTATTTCCAACACTTCCAAACACACCAAAAGTGATGTTACTATGGCAGCAAGGCATGGAGGACCACAGAATCAGGAACTATTTTTCACAGTGCTGATGATGCTGAGAATGGGGATGACAGTTCCAGTTTCTCAAAATAACCTCTCTGTCATTATTATCATCATGTGCCCTGACGCATGGCACTGGCGATCATGGCCCTCCATATACATCTATCCCTTGTCGCTGAAAGCACATCTTCCACCCTCTCTGTCCTCACCCACCCTGCAAGTCCATCCAATATTTTATCCCTGGGTCTCTGTCCTTGGAATGAATTCCATAGGCACTGAGTCACTGATGCCACATGATGGAGAAGATTAAAAATGATCATGGCACAAGCCTTACTGCCTGCACACAAACCCAGTGATAATGCCATGGTGCTCCACCTACGACTGAAACTGTGTAACAGCGCTGTTCTTTAGGCTTCTTTCATAACATATCCCGACAACAACGGCCCAAGAGATGTGTTGTAGGTCAGAAAATATTGAGCAACATCCTGAATGACATGTCCACAAAGTGAATGAGACCCAACTGTGTGGTCAAAGTTTTCCAAAAAATCCCAATGGCGTGCAAAGGCTGAAAAATCCCAAAAAAAATAATTTTTCGGACTGATAAGGTCCGAACACAGAACCTCTCAGTCAGTAGTCTGCTGTGCTTATCACTTGGCCAGGTTGACTGGTCACCAAAATTATTTTGTTTTGATGAGGACGTCGGGGGAGATAAAATATTCTTTTATCCGCGGGAGATAAAATATTCTTTTATCTCTTTTTTTGCTGCCCCATCTTCTGAACCACTCCTACAAATGTTCTCTTATAACTAAAGCATTCTTGTTTGTGGTGTTCTCAAAACTCAACTCAATGCACTGCACACTGCACATAATCAGACTCTTTCTTTTTTTAGTAAGCATGGAAAACTCCAGTTGTAAGATGAGCTGAACACATTCCACTATGTTTGCACAGTCTGGACTTTTGGTGGGCATAAATGCTCAGTGTTTTCATATTTTCTGTAAGCCAGCCACTGACACGATTTACAGCATATTTGATATTCTGCATGCATACACACATGGGGCAAGGAGATGGGTGTAGGCACTATAGGTCTGCGTACGTTAACCTGGACCAAATCCAGAACCTTCCATTTGGAAGTTTGATGTTTACACATTTGATCATCCCATCTCTCAAATTTAATACCCCAAACTGCTAATTCTGGCTCTCCAATGTACCTCCAAACCCAACAAAAAAAAAGATCGCCATGACAGCAGGGCATACTAAGGGCCATGAGAAGGCAATTCACCATGAGGAAACTGAAACCAGTTCTAGTCAGTACCCTTTATTCATCAAATATGGCAGAATTTAGTACCAATCTATATTTTACAAAATCTGGTTATTTTTGTCATTCACTGGCATCTGTTAATAAAGAAAAGCTATGAATTTACATCCTTTGAAATCTTAACTATTTGCAGAACAGCGTCCACTGTTGCTAGACATCTATTCACGAAAACCAAAAATTCTGCAGAAAATGTCTGCTGCATTTGGCACAGATTTTGAAGTAGTAAATGGGGTTTAGTCCACAGCTGTTCCATGATGCGAGAAAAACAGACCTGAAATAATACAAAAGAAAGCACAACGATATAAAACAAAGCCTCCTATACTCTGCCACTATACTGTTTGAAAAAATTCAAACATTAGGAAAAATTTACACTGCTTTCTGTACTTGCAGCCCAATGCCCTGGACGGTTGTCAATTTGATCAAAACCTGTTGATGCTTCAGCCCAAGCCCTGTCTAAGGCTGTACTGTGCTTCCATACATTACTGTAAGCAAAATACTTTGACCTTAACCCCCTTGGCATGATACACAATTAAAAGTGTACAGTAAGACAATGGCATAAACTTACAGGAGTCAACTTGTCAACGTGTACTAGTTGTTTTCAATTTTTGCAGTTCTCATGTAAACTTTTCCCAGAAAAGTATGCATATATTTAGAAAGGAGAAATCCTGAACTGCACAATAAAAGTAAAACAAAAGCCTGTTTTCAGGAGAAAATGGAATTACAGAATGTTAGAATAATAAACACATCTGTGCAAGTGCAATGAAAACTACAATGTAAACAAACCAAACTGAACAACAACCAGCATTCCATCAATGACTGATGTGCTAAAATACCCTTCATCATGCACTCGAACCTCTCTTGTTCATTTAGAACCAAAAACAAAGCCATATTTACCTCCTAATCATCACCGAGTCACTGTCAACAAGAATCCCAACTTGTCAACCACATGGTCAGTCCCAATCTCACTCACTTTTGTGAAAAAACTTGTACAAATCAATCGAAGAACAGCAAAATGGCGACTGTGTCAAAGAAGGCAGAGGCAACACAAAAGAAGTGTTCTGATTGGTCAATTTATATTCACGTTATAAATCAGACAGCATTCAGCGTGAGATAAGAATGCAGTCACAATTGTGACTCATCGCGTTAGGACAGTAAAGCCACGATCGTGGCTCATTGTGCCAAGCAGATTAACTGCATAATATTGGTAACAACTACAGTAGTTTCCCTTGAATTCTTCTTCATCCATGTGCAGCTTCAGGCATGTTTATGAACCATTTTGGAAAGAAGAGAGATGAGCAGAGATGACTTGTGTTTGCACATATCACTCTGGCTGCTTTGAGAACATGGTGATCCAAAACAACAAATTCACATATTTCATACTGCAGACAGCATGCTTTTCTGCTTCGTTATGAATCTACATTTCCGGCTGTTCCATCTCCCTAATATTTGCAACATATACTGGAATAAATTATCAACGGTACATTTTTTTTGACAATTGTTTTGTAATTTTCACATTTCTCTCCATTCTCTTTCTCTTGTGGTGCCTGGTTGAACAAATACAAGGAAGCTATATATCAAGGAGTGTGCAATCATTTTATTTCATCAACTGTGTATTCACTATTATTGTATTTCACTTTCATCATCATCATCATCATCATCATGTGCCCTGCTGCATGGCGTTGGCGATCATGGACTTCCATCTGTCTCTATCTCTTGTTGCCCCAAGCATCTCCTCCACCCTCTTTGTCTTCAGCCACTCCGCAAGTCCGTCTAGCATTTTCTCCCTGGGTCTACTCGGTGCTCTCTTTCCCTCCGGCTTTCCCATTGTGACCAGGTGCTCCAAATCCCCCTTCCTCATAAAATGGCCTATAAATGTTGCCTGCCTTTTCCTAATCTTCCTTATGAATGATCTACTTGTGTCTGCCTCCATCAAGACTGTCTCGTTTGTTTTCTTTGCTGTCTATGGAATCTCAACATTCTTCTTAGAAACCACATCTCGGCTGCCTCAATCTTGTTCTGGCTTTGCTTGTTGACTGTCCACGCCTCACATCCGTACAACAGTATTGGTTCAATATAACATTCAAGAACTCTCTTCCTGATGTTAATTGATAGGCATTTGTTGGTAAGAATGCTTGTCATCTTCTTGAATGCTGTTTTGGCTTAGCCGATTCTGCCGGCTATTTCCGATGTGCATCTGCCGTCTGAAGAAATGACCGTTCCCAGGTATTTAAACTTATTAACCTGTGTCAAGGTTGTGCCATTTGCTGTTATTTTGCATGAGGGGATTTCATGTTTTTTACTGATCACCATGACTTCAGTCTTCCTGCTGTTTAGTTCTAATCCCTTACCTATTTCATTTTAGCAGACTGATACATTGGTGCCAAACTTAATGCAACCCAAACTACAAAGCACAATTCATACCTCCAGCAAATAGGACACACATGACTATGGCAGGGGAGAAGCATGTTAATACTGACCTGTGCAATGTTTTTGTTGAACTGTTCCACCTTTTCCTTCAGTTCTTCTAGTTCAGAGTGCATTTGTTTCTCCGCCATTGACAGCAATGGCACCCGACTCTGGATTTTGCGCATGATGTTCTCCAACCTGGAAATCACATCATCAAAAATACTGAAGGCTGCTTATCTAATCTACAATGTCTAAAATGATGTGATCAATGGGTGGAGTGTTCACATGCACACATATACATGCACATCATCAAAAATATGAATGCTGCTTATCAAATCTAGAATGCAGAAAATAATGTGATTGATGGGTGGTGTAGTCACAGGTACACAAACATGTTTTTCAGTTAATGCAGAAATTCTTCAACAACTGCACATCAAGTCTGCCACATCTGCCGTGCAAAGTAATACGGGGAAGTCATGCTGTATTTACAGCTCACAGAGAATGCTATACCCATATATGCTAGAAACAGCTAAAATGAGGATTTTCCCCATAAATCCTGTACAGCTAAATACACATACCGTACTGGACCAAGTGCTGGCCTAGCAGGGATCTGCCTCTGTCTGGCCAGATTTATTTGAAAAGATGCCTTTATGCCCAATGGTCTATATTAGCCAATCAATGCTCCCTGTACTCTGTAGCCTGGTCCTAAGCTACGTCATTCGCTCGATGGTCTTCAGAAAATATTCTCATGTGAAGAAAAAAGTGCAGGAGCAGGGATGTAAGGGCCAGAAATAGTGTCTGATGCTGTATATTTAGCTAAACAGGAATTTGGGAAAAATTCCTCATTTCAGCATCAAGTACCATACCACACTGGACCAAGAGCAAAATTCAAATAATGGAGAATGGATGTGTCACCTCTTTGGTTCAAATGGGAGGCCCACTTGCACAAAATAGTGCATAAGGGGCGAACAGGTAACAGATGTGAAGGCCCAACCTGAGACTGGTTCCTTGTTCCAAACTTCAGAAAAAAAAGGACAGGGAGATAGAGCCATCACACTGGAAGGCTGTGCAACTCTTTTCTGCATCTGACTGTGGCTACAGCGGGTAGATAATCCATCTTAGTTGTCTGCAAAGGAAGAGAAGTTGAAACCAGCAGTTCTTAATGTTTGTTCTTTTTCGAATTATTAAGGATAAGGAATAGGTCCCAGGTTTGGGGCTCAATAAGGATCTTGGGACTCTGAGTCCTTTGCCATGCAGGTCAAGTGGTAGCTCTAGATAGTGCTTGCTGCAAGACCCTGGAGGATAGACAAGCAAAAAAGCAAACAAACAGCCTATCTGGTCATTCAAGGAACGAAATGGGTCCACCAACTCCTCTGCACATCAAGACCCTCATTTGTGGCTGTTCAAAATCTCATTATCCTAGTGTCTGGTTACAGAGGCAAGTGTAGGTCTTCTGAAGAAGTCTCGGTTAACTGACGAACAGATCAAAGAAAGTTTTGGGATCAGACTCCAACCCACGAAAAATTTCCAATTATAGTGGGGGCAACTCCTGCCGCACAGTAAGCAAGCGTGAACGTGCAGCAGATGAGGTTGACTACACAGCTGAGTGATTACTGTCTTCAGTAGGTGGGGCTCAGTAGCCAAATCCTCAGTGAAATGGATCAATATAGGCACTGTTGAACTCTACCAAAGTGACCCAAAAGCAGTGCAGGATCTCCACTAACGGGTTGTCCCTGGTGGTTTGACCTCCTTGGCTCGCACGGACTTCTTGACACTGGGACTTCAACTGAATGACCCTGGGGATGGCAGAGTTTTGTGGAGCCAGACTTAGCAGCACAGTATCAATTGTTGATGAGGCACCACAGGAACTAGGACAGAAAAATAAAGGCTCTATCACTCATCAGGAAATGCGGAGGAAATCTTCATTCTTTTCACTTCACCAACCGTTGAAGGATGTCTTCCTGGTTGTCATGACAACTCTGCAGTCGTTCTCCCAGCATGCCTGCTTTGTCCCGCAACGTCTCTTTGGTTTCTTCCAGTGACCGAAGATCCGACAGTTGCTGTTCTTTCTGCTCCGTCAGGATTCGAACTCTGCAGCAAAACAAAACACTTTAATGAAACCCATGTGCAGGATAGGACAGAAGGCAAGAGGGTAGGGTGGAGAGTTATGGATAAAGGGTATCGGCCAATTTAAGGGAGTTAAGCAGTCTTCTGTAAGATACAGAACAGTAATAACAAATCACAATTCCAACACACATTTTACTCACTTCAGATTTTGATTATGAAAACAGATACCAATCGGATTTGTTATTGTTATTTTTGTTTAAAGCCCAGCTGACTGCGTAGAGCCATATCATTAGTTACTTTCATTTAAAGCCCAGCTGACTGCGTAGAGCCATATCATTAGTTACTTTCATTTAAAGCCCAGCTGACTGCGTAGAGCCATATCATTAGTTACTTTCATTTAAAGCCCAGCTGACTGCGTAGAGCCATATCATTAGTTACTTTCATTTAAAGCCCAGCTGACTGCGAAGAGCCATATCATTAGTTACTTTCATTTAAAGCCCAGCTGACTGCGAAGAGCCATATCATTAGTTACTTTCATTTAAAGCCCAGCTGACTGCGAAGAGCCATATCATTAGTTACTTTCATTTAAAGCCCAGCTGACTGCGAAGAGCCATATCATTAGTTACTTTCATTTAAAGCCCAGCTGACTGCGTAGAGCCATATCATTAGTTACTTTCATTTAAAGCCCAGCTGACTGCGTAGAGCCATATCATTAGTTACTTTCATTTAAAGCCCAGCTGACTGCGAAGAGCCATATCATTAGTTACTTTCATTTAAAGCCCAGCTGACTGCGTAGAGCCATATCATTAGTTACTTTCATTTAAAGCCCAGCTGACTGCGAAGAGCCATATCATTAGTTACTTTCATTTAAAGCCCAGCTGACTGCGTAGAGCCATATCATTAGTTACTTTCATTTAAAGCCCAGCTGACTGCGAAGAGCCATATCAGGGCTATAACCATTTCAATACAATCACAATAAATACTTCAAGAGGAAAAAGGAATTTAGTGCACATATCAATGCATTCGCTCACTTAATCTAAGGAGATGCCCCTGGAGTTGACCATTCCATCCAATTTATCACACAAGGGATTAAAAAAATCATACCTGAATACAAATTTAAACATAACTAAGGACACTAAAGCATATATAAAAATGGGCCTAAATTACCTAAGACTGCTTCCGTATATATCACTTTCCCAGAGCCAAAATGCACTTAATACATGTACCCAATAATCAATCCAAAGAGAAGGTATGTAAGACTTTATCAAACACATACAGGTAAATGGACCAGCAAGGCAGAAAATGATAGGAAGAAATGACAGAAAGCAAAGGAAAAAGGAAGAAACAAAGAGTGACAGCAAAGAGGAACTGTCTTGCACAGAATTTCCAGAAGGTGGAGATACTATACTGAAAGAGCCCCCAGCAGCCCCACTGGGGGGTGCCAATCAGATAAATACAAAAATATGAATAGAAAGAAAGTCCATCTGAACATTTTCATCACACAAAAGGTGGCATCACAGGAATTATCTGAGCACCAACATGTTTTTACGATTACCAGATGCCGTGGTGTAAATGCAATGCACTACCGACTGGAAGGTTGTGGGTTTGAATCTCCACCAGTCCCTTCAAAAATCACTGTAGGATTTTTAGGCTCTAACTGGCTTCTACCCAGATATGGGTGTGCTATGGGCTCATTGGGAAGACTGGGACCACAGTCGTGTCTCATCCACTTCACAGATGCGTCACTGAGGTTGTTGCTCAAATCTTCTGACCAGCATCTCTCAGGCCTGGTTGATGCCAGGATATAACATGATAGCAAGCGTAGAGTACAGCCCTGTCACGCAGTCTCAATCCTAGATGGAACTCCATAGCATCATGATTATCATCCTCATCGACATCATCATCACTGTATTGTAAAAAACTGTGCCGGCTTCTGTGGCCATTCAGGTGCATTAAGGTGGCGTAGAAAATGGGACAGGGGGAACAAGCACAAAGGAAACCTCCCTGAATGTGATGATCCTGACAAAAAACAACAACAAAAAAAGCAACAAAAAAAAAAAGCACAAGAGTGCAATGATCCTAACAAAAAAAAGAACAAAACAAAAAAAAATAAAGAGAGAGAGAGAGAGAGAGAGAGAGAGAGAGAGAGAGAGAGAGAGAGAGAGAGAGAGAGAGAGAGAGAGAGAGAGAGAGAGAATATAAACATACGGTCAAGTTTGGGGAAAGATGTACCAGCTTTTAAGCTGAAAATGCAGTTACCTGGTCTCCATTTCCTGCTGAGCCAGCTCCTGTTTCTGGATGTATTCCTCACGTAACACCTGGGTCACCCTCATCAGCAGCTGGTAACATGCCTGTTGGCTCATCTCCGTGTTCTGGTTCGTCCTGTCAATACCAACACACAATGACATTATGAGCACCAGGTAGACCCAGGGAGAAAATACTGGACAGACTTGCAGAGTGGCTGAAGACAAGGAGGGTGGAAGAGATGCTTGAGGCAACAAGAGACAGAGACAGATGGAAGTCCATGATCGCCAACGCCATGTGGCAAGGCACCTGATGATGATGATGAATGACATTATTCAGTTTAACCCTTTGATTCCAGCACCCCACCCACCAGCATCGTCAACCATGCTAGCAAAGCAAAAACTTAACCCTTTGACTCCCTAACCCTATCCATCAGCTTCCGCCACTTAATCCTTTGACTCTGCAGGAAGCTGGTGGAGTCAAAGGGTTAAGTTTTTGCAGTTGGTTGATAAGGTGCGGGAGTAAAAGGGTTATACTGATGACGACTTCTGTGTATCTGGCATGAGAATACAATTGCAATGCTCCATCTGTGGCTTATGCGTGGATCTTACATCTCATATGTTGGGGTCAAGAATAACTTGTAAAGATGGTGGGTAAAAAAGAAAGAAAGGAGATTTCTATTATCATAAATACATTTAATGCATGAAGGAAGAGAAGGGCCAAGAAAGCTTTGCAAACTATGAAAAATAAGTCAGTACTTAAGCGGACTCATTGCAACAATTGACTGCTGTCTGTCAACAGATCTTAGTCACATCCTATTCCAACAATCTTTCATACTCAACATTTGTACAGATTCTACACACAGACACACTCCCTCTCTCTCTCTCACACACACACACACAGACACACACACAAGCGCATGCATGCACACCCGCACACACTTGAATATATGTGTGCTTTGTCATGTTTATTCTTGAATGATTTGTATTTTTGTATTTGTTAATGTTGCTCTTATTTGTTTTGTTTTTGTTTTTAAGACACACACGCATACTAGGTATAGACATAAACACACCCTCTGCTCATACCCTAACCTCTGACCTTAATCCGTCACAACTCAGCCTATTAGACATGTGACACAGCACAGGAAAACTCAACAGAAGATGCACAGGCCAATCATAGGTACAGCCAAAAATAACTGGATCAAGTCAAAATTATGACAACTGAGATTTTCCCATAGTATGAGTCTTTAATATCTAATCTTCTATGTCCCAAAGCTTTATGGCTGAAAGAAATATAAAAAGCTTGAATTAGTTTGAGTCTTAAACTAATCTGAGTCTTAAAATATCTAATCTTCAATTTCCCAAAGCTTTATGGCTGAAAGAACCATACAAAGCTTTCAAATTTCTTTTTCAAAACGTCATGAGCCTATTACTTATCAAAAATACACTTATAAAGTTAAAATGCATCTAAAAACAACAACAACAGATAAATTATTTCTGTTTTTTGCATGTTAATTTATAAACTGTGAAATTTTAAAATGAGTTTGAAATTCAGAAATGAAAATTTTGCATTTTAGCCTGATTTTCCAATGTTGGATCACATACTTATCAATTACTCAAAAATAAAACCATGATGACTTACCATTAAAGAAACGAAAATTTTGCGCTTTACTCTGGTTTTCCTATGTTGCATCAAATATTTATTAATTACTCATAAAAAAATCATGATGACTCACCCATTAAAGAAATGACAAAACATTTGCTCTTTAGTCTGTTCTTTTTATGTTGCATCATATATTTATTAATTACTCATAAATAAAATCATGATGATTTACCTGTTCACAAAATCATGATGATGAGTTATGACTGTCTTTTTAACACACACACACACACAAAAACATTTCTCCCAAGTACAGCACTGTCATACTCACACCAGCAAAGGGTTGGAGACAGAACGATGCAGAATCTTGGCTATGTGTTGACTGAAAGGTTCCGTAGCAATACGACGGAGAGGGGATGCCAGTTCCTTAAAACTCCTATTTTGTGAGTCACGTAAAAATTCAGAAGATGAGTTGCGGTACTTGTTGCTGATGAAGAAAAAAACAAAACAAAAAACACCATGATTAATATAAAGGGTGGGTGGTTTGTCAGACAGACAGAATATTTACACTGCAAAGAAATGTGTTATAAACTATGGACATCATGCTTATGTTCATCAGAAAATGAAATTTATATCTTTGTCTTTCTAGCATTTTCTTTCATACATTCCTCTTAAAATTTTAACTGTTAAGTTATGTACATCACAAATTTAAGCATTCTGATCTGTTATGACAAAACCCAAGACAGAAATACGATCATAAGCGAAGATCAAAAAACAAAAAATCCCAACATCTGTTAAAAAAAAACAACAACAACAAAAAAATCACCAACTACAACCCCCCAAATCTTACCCAGTTAAGTACTAGACAGAGAGCTATTGCTATTTCAGTCAATCAATGGCCTATGATGGGCTATCCAGGTTCAGGTTCAAGTTCAATTTCTTATAGTAGGTAGGACCAGCCAAATTTTTAACTTCAACTAAATATAATAAAATTTACATTTTTAGAAAGGAAATAACAAGACAAAAGCACATGCAAAATTTCAAAAAAATATCTTTATTAGTTTTTGAGATATTCACTGTTGAAATAGCTAAAATAATGGCGTTTTTCATCAAATGCATAATCAGCGACTTTTGGGGACTAAGATCTTCAAACCTAATGCTCACCCAAGGCTGCAAATTTACCTCCAAGCTCCCAATAACATGCACAGTGCACCTGATTTTTTCCAGAGCTGTCCTATAATTGGTTTTGAAGACTAAAGGCTCTAAAAATGAGGAAAAAAGCCATTTTGGCAGCTGTCCGATCACTGATTTTACACATGACGAACACAAAACAGAGTGTATCTTGAGAACTAATAAAGATACAGGAATGATACTTATATCAGTGGATTCAGCAGACATCCAGCTATCTAAATAACTTTGTTAAAAGATAATATACTGAAAATTAAGGGAGCTGGAAGGCACAAAGTCAAAGCCAATGCAAGATCAACTGGATAAAATGTAGACAAATATACCCATGAAAAGGTGAAAAGACTTCAAACACTCACTACCAAATTGTCTGGGTAATTTCAAGTGTGGTACATTTCATGTATTAATTTCTGGTATCCTGGCTGCTGCAGAAAAGTAATCTCTTGACCACCTCAAAGTCAAACACACCTTACAAAGTCAATACAGAGAACATGCTCACAATGATGCTGTTTGTCCATCATAGTCAATGAAGACAATGACACTCTAGTGGCTGGTAGACTGGGTCTGGTGTGTCAAAGGTGGCTGATTTAAGTCAGGCACAGTTGTTCACAATATATTGTCAATACTGAAGCAGTCAAATCTGAGAAATTAATGTGGATGATGGCTCACGGGGAACAGGATGCAAACTGGTGCCCAACTACGCGTCGAGCTGTTCTGCATGCTGCAGGAACTGCCTCCACCTCCTCTTCATGGATGCCCACTCTGCCTCTCTGACTGCCCACATCCTGTGTTTCTCAACAAGGTCAAAGTCAGAGAAAAACACAAAACAAGCAGCAACTTGTTCGATGGTGTCAGATGAGGGCCACTTGAAGACATTTTCTTCACCTCGCTGTTCCATGAACGTCACATCTGCGAGGTCAGGTCGATGGACCATGAGGATTTGTCCTAAATAGAACCTGTCATCTAAAATACTGCGACAGACTGTCCTTGGCCAGTGTACTGGAAGTCAAAAGTTTCGGTGTCGTTCTCCAGCTCTTCTGGAACAGGAAGGGCATCCTCCTCTTCATCCTCATCTGGAGCATCAACTACAGGCATGGGGTCAGCATTGGCTGGCAACTCAGTTTTAGCAGCTACCTCACTTCAGTTATCAGCACAGCACTGCATGTGGTTGATCTGCTCTGACCTGGCATGCCTTTGAAAAATTATGATGAAGAAATCTAGTGTATGTATTCATAACAAATAACTACAAGGTACAGAGTTTCTAAACTGCCTGATGATGATTATATTTATAGCACATGCCATGGGCACACACCACATTCTGCTAACAAAAGTTGAGAATGAAAGTTGAAACTCAAGTTGCTGTTTCTTGCATGCACACCATGATCCCTTTCCCTCCTCAACCACTGAGGAGTAGAATCTTATCGCTTCCTCCAGTCTTACCATTCTCCCGGAAAACGGATTAAGTTTCATATACACGTGTATAAAAGGAGAAGGGTGAAGGCATGTTGAAAAACCAACATGCGTTTCTTCGAAACTGAAAAAATTCGTCTGCTACCCTTCCCGAGTTATCGTTCCTGATCAGTGAAATGTCGAACAAAACACCATTTAAAAATAGAGGAACTACATAAAACGACTCTCCAAAAAATCGTAAGATCCTTAAGGCATCTTTCTTCAAAAACAATAGGGGTCTATAGAAAGATATCGCTCGAATTCCGAGTTATTTTGCGATTTCATAGCCAGCACTGTACTCCCAGTCTTTCGATCGACTTTGCCACTTCCGGTTCGGGTACACGTAAACTGAGAGACAATTATGCGATGATTTCTGCCTAAAACATTACTGTAATCACAAAGGAAATCAAATATGATAACTAATCAACAGTTCCAGGTGGTAGACTTCCGTTATTTACGCAGTAATGGGGTAATCGAGTCGAAAACACGAGAGGTGCCATGCACGCCGGCTGCATCTGCTGGCTCAGCCATGTTGTCAGTGTGACAAAGCGAGCGCGTGTGGGGGTTCTCCCTTTTCTTCCCCACGGACTCAACGCGGCAACGACTTCCGGGTCAAGTTATATACCATTTTAAAGAGGAAAAATCAAGCTTTCCGTCGATATATAAGTTGATCTGATTGAACGAAGCAGTAAAATTTCGCTGTACGTTGAAAAGAAGCGATTTTTCAACCTCTTGGAAATCTTCTAAATTGTAAACAAATAAATACGAAATTTACACCAACGTGTAGAGGAAATCTCGACCTTTCCATCGATAGTACATGTGTTCTGATTGGTCGGTTTGCGGAGAATCCGTGAGCATTCTAGGGGAGTACCCCAACACAAGCCAGCGCGAGGTGTGAAAAAAAAATGGCCGCGGGGTTTGCTGCACGCGATACCCAAGCTTCGGTTTCAGCTTACATCGGAAATACTCGTCCACATTCTCTCGCATAAACATACAAGAAAGAAGGTAGAAGGATTGTTTTATTCACTGACATATTTTTTACAAGTGTAGGTGCAATATATTGTCAGCCAGGCCGATGTGAAAAGTAGCCAAAATGCAGCTTGTCAGCCTATGTTACACACGCTGTAATAGGCGGTGGTCCTACCTACTTATAGCCCAGCCAACTACTAGAGCCATATCAGGGCTAACACTGTGTCAAAAAACGACAACCAGATTAAGAAAAAAGACAATAGATAAAAACCATGCTCACCGTTAATACTTGCAAGTCTAAAATGGATGGGCTATCCATTCTGTATTTCATCAGATTTAATCATCAGAATGGTGTACACATATTTGTACACGTTATTCGATTTCTTTTTGTCACAGTGGATCATGTGAAATCCGGGCTGCGTTAACTGGCGAAGAGCAAGATGCCACAGAACAATGCTATCCTATTTTTTCTGCATATGTTTCTGTTTACCTATGACAGTGGATTTTTTAAATCAGAATTCTGCCAAAGACGTCTTTGTTGTCATGGGATCTTCAACATATGTTTCGTCTGTGCTGCACACAAGATCTCAGTTCAGTATCTTATCTGAAAGACCAGCATGTGATCTAATGGAAGAGGAGGAAGAAAAATCCCTGTCCTCTCTGTGATTTGAACGTGGGTTTCTTGCGTTCTACAGATGCTTTAACCACTAGGCCGTACACTTTGTCTTCTTCACTCCTTTGTGACACACTGTTCTAGCAGGTAACCCTGAATGTCCATATGGGGGGACTTTTACTCTTTTGCTAGTAAACGGAGCATAGTACTTGATGAACACTTTACACAGAAATAGCTCTCACTCTGCTTCTGTATCTTATGCATAGTTCCTACACATACCTACCTCCCTTGATGGGGACTTTTCAGACCTAAAGACTACCTTTGGATAGTTGAGATCTCTTTACTCTGCTCTTTTCTCTAGTAAACATCTAGTCATCTATAAGTAATATGAACTTGAACTATACTTGAAGTAAACATCTAACTTTGTGTGGTATGTGCTTGAAAAATCAAACTCATGTCCTAAACTGCTTTGTTTCCTTATTCAAAAACAAAGCCCCTAGTATACACACGTCTCTTAAAAAAACACTACTAATGAGTAAAAAACACAACCTTACCACAACACATATATGTACACATAAACAGACACACATACAGGAATGATAATGTCTTAAGTAGGGTGCTGACTCAGCAGTGTCTTCAGTAAAAGTTGGAACAGAACAGAACAGGCACGGCTGAACTCATCCAAAACAACGATCTGGCAGCAGTGCCAGGATTTTCTGATGGGTGGCCTCACGACAGCTCCACATCGCTGCTCCCTGTGGATTTCCTGGCACTGTGGGGTGAGGGGTGAGGGTGATTTCCACTGAATGCACTAGGGTCTAGTGGTGTAGAGAGGAGAGGAGCTGAGATGAGCGACATGATGGCAATGCCACTGAAGCAACATGGAAGATGTGGCCACAAAAATGGGAAAAGAAAATGACATGGAAATGGGAAAGGAGAAATTGATACGGAAAAAAGTAGCAAAAGGGAAACACAACAGAGAAATTGATACAGAAAAAGTAGCAAAAGGGAAACACAACAAATTAAAACAAAACAAAGAAACAAACAAACAAAACCAAAAACAAATGAACAAACAAAAAGCCCACAGAAAAACAAACCAAAAAACCACAAGGCAGCAACAAAAACTAATGTTAAAATACAAAAGAAAAACAAAACAAATAAAAAATCCAAATGCTGCACAGGTTCATTTAAAACGGAAATTAAGAAAACCCTAAAAAAAAAACCACCTGGACATGAAAAAAAAACCACCCACCAACACCCACACACACTGACCTCATAGGCAGGGTGGAAAACTCATAATCCATGGAGAGAACCAGGAGGGTGGGGGTCAGGGTAGGGTCACTGACGATGTCCATACCCAACACTGGAGCCTCAGGACTGAAAGACACACACAAAAAAAGCTGACAACTTCTCCATGAAAGAGTGTAGCCCCAGAGCCACTATACAGGCCCCTCTTATCCCGTTAACATGAGTTTTTATTGTACAGTTCTACAGAAGTGTTAGTGAGTTTATATGTGCAATTCAGACATTTAGATAACAGAATAATGTCTCACTGATGTACTGATGTCTCCACACACACACACAAAAAAACGACAAAAAAACAAACAAACCCAAAAACACCAATCCTGATGAAAATAGCACATATGATAAACACACGGTCGATTCATAAGCTTGCATTCCATGGAAACATACATATGCAATGCTTAAAAAAGGGAGCTCTGTGATTCACACAACAGTATTTTCATCAACATGCATTTCAACTTTTACTAAGTATACTACATCATTCTTGTATAGCACTATTATCAAAATGAACTTAGACTCTTTACGTATCATACATTTACAAAAGAAAGAATATGCAATACATACAGGAAAACTGTCATAGCACACATAAACAAAAGTATCAGAATACACACATTCATACATGTGACTGAATACATATTAATATCATAAATAATGCTATATTCACATATATGTGAATGAATACAATATTTGCTGCATTCACACATGTGAATGAACACATCTGCTATATTATTTATTCAAGTGAATGAATACATATTTGCTATATTCATACATGTGAATGAATACATATTAATACCACAGATAATGCTGTTCTTCTAATTCATTTAAGGTCCTGCGTTTTGCATATAATCAGACTTTTTAGGGGAGAACAGAGAACTGAAACTGTTACATGAGCTGACCATACTCCATGATACTGTTGCAGCCTGCATCTTCGGTGGGCATGCATACCCAGGCTGGGTAAGAGAAGAAGATAGTTTCCTCTGAAAATTGGCTGGGGTCCAGGGGCAACGTCCCTGCTGGGAGGTCTGGGGGGTTTTGCCCCCCAGAAGCTGAAGAATTTCTGTAATTTTGAGGCATTATGGATGCATTTCCTGATGGCAAATACAATAATTCAGTAATATTTCCGCTGAAAATTTTTTTTTTCCCTCTGAAACTAGTTCATCCGCTGAAATTAGCGGATCCGCTGAGAGTTACCCAGCCTGATACCAGGTCTTTTCATGTTTCTGTATGCCACCGGACACTAACATGACTTATATGATCTTTAATGTGCATAGTACAAAATCTTCGTGTGTATGCACGTGAAGGGGGTTCAATTACTACCCAGTGGGTAAAAAAAAGAAGATTTTTCTGACTTCCCATGTCAACATATATGCAGACCTGCTCGTGGCCGAAGCCTCTCTGTGTGTATATATGCTAAACATCAAAATATGCATGTTTATCATTCTGAGAGCCATGTCGATTGGTGGCTAACAGAACTCAGCAAACACCCAGTATGCACACCTACCGAAGACAAAGCATGCACACTGCGCGGCAATATAATGTCAGCACAGCAGGGAACAAACAACATGTATACATGCATGTAACAAAACATTGTGAAAACACTGTCTGGAATGCTTTAAACGAATTGTCGCTGAAGTGCTGCAGTTGTCTTCAGTCACACTACTTAACCCTTTTTCCCTCCTCAGTCTATGCAGGAAGCTGGTGGATAGGCTGAAGGAATCAAAGGGTTAAACGAACCAGATGATGTGAACAATACCTGGAGTAGAAAGGCTTGGTACAAATGAGATGTTCCACCACGCTTTCCTGATCTGATGGCAGGGCAAATTCACAGTTGTCATCTGCACACCAAATAACAGACATCCAGTGATACATATGATAATCCCTTGTTGCACGCAGCACACACACACACACACACACACACATACACGCATGCAGCGCGCACACATGCAGCGCACACAGTCTACACAGGCCTCAGAAGCAAGTTCTGTACATATTGGTGTTTGTGTCTGCATGCAAGCTATATGGTCATGTTTGCAAACGCCCTTGTTTGCAGCAGAGTTAGTTTAGGAAGCATTTTGCCATAAAAAAACGTCTCTCACTCTCTGGTTCCATGACTATGTAATTACAATTATGGGTAGCCGGCTTAGTAGGCAGTGTTATTAGTAAGTGAGCTGAACTTAACAGAAGTGCTGTTGTCAGAAACAGGTACTGTTGAACTCCACAGAAATGACTCAGTAACAGTGCAGGGTCTCCTCCAGTAGGTAACCACATACTGGCTTGACATTTTTTGGCTCCCTTCAGCTTCCTGCCACTAGGACACTGACTGACTGACTGAACTTGAGGTTGGTGGTGGGATGAAGAGCCGGGCTCAACGGAGCGAGAGTGACGACACTGTAGCGGTACATAATTTAGGACATACGGTAAAGTATTGAGTACTTTGCTGTCAGCTATCTATTTAACACCAGGAGAGACCAGTAAAACTATGCAAGGATAACCTGAAAGCCAACTTTATCAGCTGTTGCACTAACACCACCAAGACACTGCCCTCAACTGTACAGTGTAAGCTGGTAACAGATTGCAGGCTGGGCACAATTACATCTGAACAATACAGAACTGCTGCTATCCAAGAGGAGAAGGGCTGGCAGAAGCAGAACTCAATACCACAGGACTCCATGCCACGAAGAGCCTGTGGAAGTGTGGAAGAACATGCGCTTTAAGGATTTCTTTTGTATCCCACATCAAGACCCATCATCAACATCAAGTGCCCTGCTACATGGCATCGGTAATCATGGCCCTCCTCCATACGAATCTGTCCCTTGTCGCTGCAAGTACATCTCCCACCCTCTCTGTCCTTAGCCACCCTGCAAATCCATCCAATATTTTCTCCCTGGATCTACCTGGTGTTCTCTTTCCCTCCAGCTTTCCTGTTTTGACCAGGTACTCTAATTTCTCTTTCCTCATAAAATGTCCTATAAATGTTGCTTGTCTTTTCCTAATCTTCTTTATTAATGATCTTCTTGTGTCTGCCTCCTTCAAGACAGTCTCATCTGTTTTCTTTGCTGTCCATGGAACCCTCAACATTCTTCTTAAAAACAACATTTCCTTTGCCTCAATACTGTTCTGACTTTGTGTGCATGCTGACTGTCCACACCTCACAACCGTACAACAGTACTGATTCTATATAATACTTGAGAACTCCCAAGACCCCATACGAGGCAATAAAGGTGAGATGCCTTCTCATTTACTAGATTGAAAGCTGCTGGATCGATGGATGAGTCTATCATCATCATCTATTCAACAAACACAGGGCTAACCAACCTCTTCTGTTTGAGCATTTTACCCGAGAATCATTATCCTGAGTAAAGGTCATACAGTCATTTAAACTGCTGACACACTTATGTCTTCAAATAAAAAAGTTTACAGAGTCAAATGTTAAGGTTCTTAGATCCAAAAATATGGTGGAGGGCAAAGGAGAAGAAATAAGGTCAAACCATATAGTCTTCTTGTTTCTACTCCTTTATAATTTCAACTGTCTGTGCACTATTCAGTTTTAACAGTCTGCGCACTATTTAGCTTAAAAATTCACTATGCAATCAATTTTTTTTCAACTTTCCAATTTCACGCAGGATGCACATTTAAATCCAGCTGGTTCATACAGAGGTATAAAATGTATCGAATTCTCTTTTCTTACTGAAGCCAACCTCACAGATCTAAATAGCGGACCATGTTCAGTGCAGTGGTGTAATGGATAACGCAATGGACTATCAACTGGAAGGATGTGGGTTCGAACCCCTATCGATCCTTTCAAAATCACCGATATTTTTCAGCCCATTCAGCTCCTACTCAGAGTGGTAAACAGTGAAGGGGCTGGTTTTGGATTGTTGGGAAGACTGGAATCACACAATCGAGTCTCATCTACTTCACAAATGTGTCACAGATGATGTTGCTCAAATCTCCTGACCAACACTGCCGGTATCTGTAACTCTGAGACCAGGCTGATGCCAGTATATACATACACGCATCTCTCTCTCTCTCTCTCTACATATATTATATATATATATATATATATATATATATATATATATATATATATATATATATATATATATCATGATAGTAAGCGCAGAGTACAGCCCAGTCACGCAGTCTCAATCCTACATGAAACTCCATAGCCTCGTGGCTATCATCCTCATCATCTTCATCATAGCAGTATAAATACTGCCCCAGCAGCTTCTGTGACCATTAAATTGCTTTTATTCTTTCTCCCCATTTATAGCCGTGTGCGTGTGTGTGTATGTGTGTGTGTGCGTGTGTGCGTGGGTGTGCGTGTGTGCTGTGTGTGTGTGTGTGTTGTGTGTGTGTGGTGTGTGTGTGTGTGTGTGTGTGTGCGCGCGCGCGCGCGCGTGCGTGCGTGTGTGTCTGTTTCAGCGCTTAGATTTGATTTTATCAAGATTTTGCGCTATATAAATATTGTAATTATTACTATTATTAATTAAGGTGGTGTAGAAAATGTAATAAAAAAAAGGTGTGAATGTGAAGGCAACTACCTGAGTGCAATGATCCTTAACAAACCAGTCTACACATAAAGATTGATGACATATTTTAACTGAAGTTGGGTCAAATGTATACAGCATTGTAGATAAAAAAAAAATCCACGAATGTGAAAGATCTCACAGCAATTAAAGTCACGCCTGGCAAAACTTTGGTGAAAAATCCACTTTCACACATAATACATAAACAAAGATGCAGGATTACAGAAAAAAATATGAAAGTGAAAATAAAAACAACAACAACAAAAATCAAAACCAACAAATCCACTTTCATAAGTAATATGTAAACAAAGGTGCAGGTTCAACGAAAAAAATATGATAGTGAAAAACAAAACAAAACAAAACAAAATAAAACAAAACCAAACCACTGCCATAAGTAAACCAAGCAACATGATGAAAGAAAAAAACTAGTGCTGTACTATGGTGAAATACTTCTCTCAGAAAGAGCAACCCCCATTTCACACAGAACTGTAGATAACAAACAAAGAATCCAATCCAATCCAATCCAATCCAAATTCCAAGTAAAGACATTCATATTCTAGTTAATTCAAGGCCTAATATTGAGCCACTTCTGTCCATACTAAATTGATGGGACACATGACTCAAATTTTGTAAAAACCCATCCCAAAACTGCTCAGAAATCTCTTCATTATTAACAAACAGCAGGCAAATCTTTAACGTTACATTCTTTTCCTTTTACAGACAGACGCTGATCTCTTTGATGATCTATAAGAAATAGTCTCTCTTTCTTTTCCTTTCTTAGTTAGATACACTGAACCAGCCTCCCACTGGTTACCACTCCTGATGTTAGACAAAGAGAAAGTGTGAAAAGGTCATTCCAACAGTTAAAACACACTGCTCTGATATCATGTTTCTCTGTGACTGGTGAAATAAAGGGGGTGGGGGTGAAACTGAAAAGGAACAATCAATAAAACAGGTAATTGAAAAAGAACACAAAGCACACATCAAGCGTAAACTGAAGTTTAAATGTCAGCATTGTGTTTTTTCTTAGACATTTCTTTTTGGCCAAAACTGTATATACAACCCAACATAAAACCTTTTCCTTTTCATAAAAACAGACACACAATCAAAACCACCACTAAGCACAAACAACAACATTCGATCAACAAACCATCCCCATCTCCCCCCCCCCCCCCATTTTTATCTCCTGTATGCTATCCCCCCCCCCTCTACCCCCACCAACAAAACAACTTCAAATCAAATCTGACAGATGGGCATGGAAGTCAAGTGGGTAAATGTTGGAGTTCCACTGGAAAGGCTCAGGTTCGATCCCGCCTGGGCACTCCCATTTGGTGGGTTAAGGGGGGGATTTTTCTGATCTTTCAGTTCAATCTGTGTGCAGACGTGTTAGTGCCTGAATCCTCTCCATGTGTATATGCACAGAGAATATCAAATAAGCACGTTAAAGATTTTGTAAGCCGTGTCAGTATCTGGTGGCTTCAGAAAACATAAATGCACCCAGCACACATGCTCACCAGCGATGGAATACGCGGACTGTGCAGTAAAACATTGCCTGCAAAGTGTGGGCAGAGCAGTCTGCATAAACGCATTTGAGACAATCAGACCACTTAATATAAAACAAAGAAACAAACAAAAAAGACAACTACAATCTGATCATGTCAGAAATGGAAAACTTGTTCCTTCAGACCAACAGGCCAGAACCTTTCAAAATACATCTACAGCTATATCTGTATTGCTAGCTGATTATTTCAGCAATGTTCCTGCACAAACAACAGTGTATACTGTATATATATATATATTTCTGAAAAAACTGAATGCTGTGAAGAAAGAACAATGATAGTTAAAATTTTTTTATAAGTAATCCAGACGAAATTTCATTTGTTAGAGATGCTTTAGTATAGAACTTTGAAGGAACATTACTCAAATAATCAGTTCACCTCTCAAGTGAATAAGAAAATAAAAGAGAGAGTGGGGGGGTGGGAGGGGTGGAGGAGGACACAGAAAAGGTACTCACTAGACAGGAAGTTCTGCAAGGCATGTACCCAAGGAAGAGCCACACTGTGAACACCCGCCGAGTGACAACAATGGTAACGGTCCGTACTCACAGGATCTGTAACACACCGCCATGTAACATCAGCAGTTACTGTTACTGTCTGCAAATCAAGATAGTATTTCTTAGGAGACATGTCAATTGTCAGTGGAGACTATTTATGTGGCCATGTTTGCAAGGGTTTACTATTGAAGAAGAACTGAAAACTTTCAATATCACTTTTCTCAAGACCGTTGCAGCGCTATAATTCCATATGCACTAAAACCACATATGTGTGCATCGTTATTGTTATTGTTATTTTTTGTTTAAAGCCCAACTGACTGCGTAGAGCCATATCAGGGCTGTAACCATTTAAAAACATACAATACTTCAACAGGTAAAAAAGGAAAAGAAAATTATGTACACATATCAATGCATTCGCGCACATAATCTAAGGAAATGCCCATGGTGTTGACCACTCCATCTAATTTATCACAGAGTGGATTTAAAAAAAAAAGATTACAAATTAAAACATGTAAGGACACTAAAACATAGATAAAAATGGGCCTAAATTACTAAAATTGCTTCCGCATATCTCATTTCCCAACAGCCAAAAATGCACTTAATACATGTACCTATTATCAATCCCAAGAGAAAGTATGTAGGACTTTTTGAACACATACAGGTGAATGGACCAGCAAGGCAGGAACTGATAGCAGAAATGACAGAAAGCAAAGGAACAAGGGAGAAACAAAGAACTGATAGCAGAAATGACAGAAAGCAAAGGAACAAGGGAGAAACAAAGAGAGTGACAGAAAAGAGGTAATTTCCAGCACAGAATTTCCAGATGGCGGGGATACTATTTATACTGAAAGAGCCCCCGGCATCCCCACGGGGGAAACATATACATGTCACCTGTCAGCATCACTGAGTTTGATAACAAAAGCCACACCAACTCTTCTCCATTTACTCCTGTCTTGACTTTTCTGTGCTATTTTGTAGACCTTCAAGCAACTAATGCTGGTGATGTTCATACTGGAGATGCCGAAAATTAATACAGAGAGTACCTTGTGGATTTGTTCCTGTGGTGTCATTGAATACACTGTTACCATAATCATGCAATCTTGCAAGAAACACATGTATTAAAGATCCAAAAATAACCATGCCAGATACTCAAAGCCTGTGCATAAACCCTACTGACTGACAAGATTATGAGGTTCTAATTAACTTATGGTCATGAGTTCTATTGCTTGTTTCTGTTGTTGTTGTTGTTATACTTTTTGTCACTGCCCTGTTACTAAAAGAGTATTACCATACTGAAAATAAATGTTCCTATAAGAAGGCCTACTTAACCTGAGGGCACCACTGCACATTAATACTGATGAAGGAAGAAAATCAGATGTAAGTACAATTAACAACTTTTGTTCTCAAGCACATAAGTAAAAACGATTCCTTTAATTTGTCAAAATGATACCTTATTTTTTTCCCTTTGCTGGAATTACAGGATTCAAGAAAATCCTTCATCTTTTCCTGAAGAACAATACCAAGGCTGCTTGGCTGTGAAATAAGGCACAGGTGAAGTATGTCTGGAGATGATGCAAACTGATCTTCGAGGATTGTTTGTGTGTGCGTCGCGTGTGTGTGCGTGCATGCATTTTGTTGTGTGTGTGTGCGTGCGTGTGTGTGCATGTGTGTGAGAGTGCGCACACATGTGTACGTGTCTACACAAGCTTGGGGGTGGAGATGAGAAAGAAGAGGGTGAGGAACACAAAAGAAAGAAACTTTTCATATTTACGAAAGTGACAGAATTCCATAACCCAACAACAAAACTCAACCAATCAATGTTTTCCAGTTTGGAAGGGCACAAAAAAGAAAAAACACCCCTCCCTGTGAATGTGACAGAAGTCTATAACTCAATAATAACCAATCAATGTTTCCTAGTTTGACAACTCTCAGTCTGACATGGAAAGAAGAAAGAAAAGTCCTTCGATCCTACTAGTACATCCACAACAACCTACCTACCCCACACACACAAGACGCACCACTGTTCAATAACCCTTCCGTGCCAAAAACGTCAATGCTTTTCCCAATTTTCACCATTCTGCGAAGTAGCGTCAACAACAATAGGTCCAGTGTTGGTACCATAGTTATACCATGAAAGGTGTGAATGCGAATTTACCAACAACTGTGCACTACTAACAACCACACCCTGGCCAGGAATGGGAATCAATCGATACTTTCAGATCAATAAGTACTGTCACACAGACGGCAGTTTGCCTGCTATTCTGGCAGGTTTGGATGAGAAGTCAATACTGTCTCATCAGTTTTCTGTTCCACTTCATTCTAAAGGTTATGGCCCAATTCAGACAGGAAATTTGAAGGAGCTAGTGAAATAATAATAGTAAGAAAAAGAAAAGTAAAAAAGAACAACATGTAAAGGGTGCGTCGAGTGGGTGATTTCCTTTTTCTTTATATACATTTTTAATACATTTCCTTAATTTGGACAGAAATACCAATCTGCAAATTGGTCCCTTCCAACGTCTTTGACTTTTTTCTCCTTGCTCGAAAGTGCAGAAATAGCTTTGTGCGTTATCTGTTTTTGTTTCACTTACTTCGTAATTCATTGATCCTTCAGGCAAGAGAAATGAAGAATCAATGGTGGATAAATGAGAGAAAATGGAGGGAATAGGGAGAGAGAAGAAATAAACAGGGAAAGATGGGAAGGAAAGGGAGAAGTCAAGGAATGAGAAGAGACAGAACAAGTTGGGGGGGGAGGGAGGGAGAAGAAAGGAAAGAAGAGAAAGGTTGATAGAGAAGATCAAAGAAAATAAATGTGAACAAATAATGAACAAATAAAAAAAGAAAAAAAAAAAAAAAGAAAGAGAAACAGAGGAACAGGGCAAAGACAGAAATGAATGAAATCATCAATAGTACACTGTACAGCTATTAACACACAGGCCAAAATGAAATGAATGAAATCGTCAAATAGTACAGCTATTAACACACAGGCCAAAATGAAATGAAATGAAATCGTCAAATAGTATAGATATTAGCACACAGGCCAAAATGAAATGAAATGAATGATCAAATAGTACAGCTATCGGCACACAGGCCAAATGAAATGAAATGGAATCGTCAAATAGTACAGCTATTAGGACACAGGCCACAATGAAATGAATGGAATCGTCAAATAGTATAGCTATTAGCACACAGGCCACAATGAAATGAAATGGAATTGTCAAATAGAATAGCTATTAGCACACAGGCACAATGAATGAAATGGAATTGTCAAATAGTACAGCTATTAGGACACAGGCCACAATGAAATGAAATGGAATCGTCAAATAGTTAGCTATTAGCACACAGGCCACAATGAAAATGAAATGGAATCGTCAAATAGTATAGCTATTAGCACACAGGCACAAATGAAATGAAACGGAATGTCAAATAGTATAGCTATTAGCACACAGGCCACAATGAAATGAAATGGAATTGTCAAATAGTATAGCTATTAGCACACAGGCCACAATGAAATGAAATGGAATTGTCAAATAGAATAGCTATTAGCACACAGGCCACAATGAAATGAAATGGAATTGTCAAATAGTATAGCTATTAGCACACAGGCCACAATGAAATGAAATGAAATAGTCAAATAGTATAGCTATTAGCACACAGGCCACAATGAAATGAAATGAAATAGTCAAATAGTATAGCTATTAGCACACAGGCCACAATGAAATGAAATGAAATAGTCAAATAGTATAGCTATTAGCACACAGGCCACAATGAAATGAAATGAAATAGTCAAATAGTATAGCTATTAGCACACAGGCCAACTTTTCATATCTGCTGCTAATCTTTGTGAAAAGATAGACAGTAAAAAGGGGAAGGGATGACAAAGAGAGAAAGATTGTGAGAGGGAGGAGAGAGAGGAGAGAGAGAGAGAGGAGAGAGAGAGAGAGGAGAGAGAGAGAGAGAAACAAGAGAGAGAGAGCAGAGAAAGAAGAGAGAGAGGAGGGGAGAGAGAGAGAGAGAGAGAGAGAGAGAGAGAGAGAGAGAGAGAGAGAGAGGAGAGAAGAGAGAGAGAGAGAGAGAAAGAGAGACAAAGAAACAGAGAGAGGAGAGAGCACAAAAGAGACAAAGAGAGAGAGAGAAGACAAGAGAGAAAGAGAGAAGAGAGAAGGAGAGACAGACAGAGACAGAGATAGAAAAGAAATATTACATACCCTTAATGAGCTTGATGGGGCAAGTGAATGGGTCATTGCTCAATACACTGGTGTTCACAGGGTCAAGGATACCATCTGTGAGGGACAACTCCAGCTCCACACTCTCCACCACATACAGTAAGGGTTGACAGGGGTGGTAGAACTTGGGCATGTCAGGTGCCACTGTCAACTCCTGAAAACAAGATGGATGCGGAACTGTTTAAAACCAAACCACCGAACCACACACATAGACACAAAAAAACACACACACACACACACACAACACACACACACACACACAACACAACAACACACACGCATCATAAACAAATGTCCACTGTAATCAATCAAAAAACATCACACACACACATACAAACATCAAAAACCAAATGTCCGCCACAATCAATCAAAAACATCCACACACACCATCAATATCATCCCACACCCTCCATCCATGTAACACACATGATCTGGATTTGATGGCCTCTACTTTTTACCTACCACCAGAACACATTTACCCATTACCAAAACAATTTCACCTACCACCAGAAACACATTTTACCATCACCAGAAACATTTTACCTATCACAGAAACACTTTTTACCTATCACCAGAAACACATTTTACCTATCACCAGAAACACTTTACCTATCACCAGAAACACTTTTTACCTATCACCAGAAACACATTTTTACCTATCACCAGAAACACTTTGTACTATCACCAGAAAGACTTTACTATCACCAGAAACACTTTTACCCATCACCAGAAACATTTTACCTATCACCAGAAACACTTTGTACCTATCACCAGAAACACTTGTACCTATCACCAGAAACACATTGTACCTACCACCAGAAACACATTTTACCTATCACCAGAAACCTTTTTACTATCACCAGAAACACTTTACCATCACCGAAACATGTACCTATCACCAGAAACACATTGTACCTATCACCAGAAACACATTGTACCTATCACCAGAAACACTTTTTACCTATCACCAGCAACCTTTTTACCTATCACCAGAAACACTTTACCCATTACAGAAACATTGACCTATCACCAGAAACACATTGTACCTATCACCAGAAACACTTTTACCTATCATATCGCCAGAAACACATTTTACCTATCACCAGAAACACTTTTACCTATCACCAGAAACACTTTACCCATCACCAGAAACACATTGTACCTATCACCAGAAACACATTGTTACCTATCACCAGAAACCTTTTTACCTATCACCAGGAACACTTTACCTCACCAGAACATTTACCTATCACCAGAAACACTTGTACCTATCACCATAAACCATTGTACTATACCAGAAACACATTTTACCTATCACCGAAACACTTTACTATCACCAGAAACACTTTTTACCTACACAGAACACATTTCTATCACAGAAACACTTTACCTATCACCAGAAACACTTTACCTATCACCAGAAACACTTTACCTATCACCAGAAACACTTTACTATCACCAGAACACTTTACTATCACCAGAAACACTTTTTACCTATCACCAGAAACACTTTACCTATCACCAGAAACACTTTTTACCTATCACCAGAAACACTTTTTACCTACACCAGAAACACTTTTTACCTATCACCAGAAACACTTTTTACCTATCACCAGAAACACCTTTTTACCTATCACCAGAAACACTTTACTACCACAGAAACACTTTTTACTATTACCAGAAACCTTTTTACCTATCAACAGTAACACTTTACCCATCACCAGAAACACATTGTACCTATCACCAGAAACACATTGTACCTATCATCAGAAACACTTTTTACCTATCACCAGAAACACTTTCTTACCTATCACCAGAAACACATTTTACCTATCACCAGAAACACTTTCTTACTTCACTGAAACATTTCCTATCACCAGAAACACTTTTTACTATCACCAGAAACATTTTTACCTATCACCAGAAACACTTTTTACCCACCAGAAACACTTTACCTATCACCAGAAACCATTTACCTATCACCAGAAACACTTTTACCTATCACCAGAAACACATTTACCTATCACCAGAAACACTTTTACCTATCACCAGAAACACTTTTACCTATCACCAGAAACACTTTTACCTATCACCAGAAACACTTTTACCTATCACCAGAAACACATTTACCTATCACCAAAAACACATTTACCTATCACCAAAAACACATTTACCTATCACCAAAAACACATTTACCTATCACCAAAAACATAGGCCAAAGCATAAAATTTTCATCAGAATATACTTCTTCTTTATTACATCTGGTGTCAGTAACAAAACCACTGAACGCAATGTTTCTTTTGTTTACACAAGTGACATGATATGACAGTTGTACCTATGTTAAGATATAATAACTGAGAACAACATAGATCTCAAATAGATAACACATACCCCAAAATGGAGTATGGCTGCCTCAATAGCATGAAAAAAAACTTCAAACTCCCCCCCCCCCCCCCAAAAAAAAAAAAACCCCCAAACGAACAACAACAACAACAGCAATAACAGAACTAAGCCCCTCTTGTATGTTCAAGTACCTGTGTGAGCTGCAGCCCCTCCACCCCCCACCCTTCCAAAAAAAATACAACAAAAAAAAAAAAAAAAAAAACAAAAAAAAAACCCCCCAAAACAACAAACACAAACCAAAAACAAAAAAAAATTGAATAGCTAACAAAAAACAATGCCCCATTCCAAACCAAAAAACGAAAAAAAAAAAAAAAAAATTGAATAACTAAAAAGTCAACAAAACCTACGGACAATTTTTCTCTGTGTCAAATCACTCATCAGTATCAATATTTTTTCTTAAATTTTTTTCTGCGTTCTGAGTTTTCATGAAAGCATGTATGCATCTTGCTTTGCCCATGCTGTTCAGGCTACATACATATTTGATATTCTGCAAGTGTATACGCACAAAAGGGCACACCTGATTACCTGAGGGATCGGAAACATCTCTATCCTTTACCGACCGAACGGATTGTTGTTATTGTTATTTTTATTTAAAGCCCAGCTGACTGCGAGAGCCATATCAGGGCTATAACTGTTTCAAAACATACACAATATTTCAAAAGGCAAAAACAAGAAAAAAAAAAAAGAATTAAGTTCACATATCAATGTATTTGCCCACTTAATCCAAGGAGATGCCCCTGGCCTTGAGCACTCCATCCAATTTACAGCACAGGGGATTTAAAAAACATACCTGAATACAAACTGAGACATAACTAGGGACACTAAAACATAAATAAAAACAGGAAAAACAGGCCTGAATAACCTAAAACTGCTTCCACATATTTCCCTAGAGCCAAAAATGCACTTAACTCATGTACTCAATTAACAATCCTAAAAGAAAGTGTGTAAGACGTTACTGAACGCATACAGGTGAATGGGCCAGCAAGGCAGAAATTGATGGAAGAAATGACAGAAAGCAAAGGAACAAGGCAGAAACGAAGAGTCATAGAAAAAAAGGAAATTTCTAACGCAGAATTTCCAGAATATGAGGATACTATTTATACTGAAACTGAAAGAACCCCCAGCATCGCCAACCAGACGGATTGAACTCAGGACTTAAGTCCGATGTTTATCCACTTGAGTGCCGCACCCATCTTTTATTATCATCAATTTTACTGTTAATGATGGGCAAGCCCCAATATGTTTCTGTCATATCTAAATCTTATCTGTCACACATGAAAAATTTCAACTGATGTAACCTCTTTTGTTTTCAATATCTTAGGGCGATTCTTCCTCCATTTTTTTTGGTTTTTTTGTCTGATATTTTTGTTGTCATTTCTGCTATGTTTCTGAAACCTTACAAAAGCTGTCATCACATCCAGTGATTTTTCATGGTGTAATTCATCACTATGCAATTATATTCATTTATGAAAAAACAAAACAAAACGAAATGAAACGAAGCCATCTCACTGAAAGAACAAGGTACTGTGCTGCATTATCCATCATTTTAAGAATACAATGACTAAACACAGCGTGCATGATCAAAAATTGACAAAATAATAAATATCTATACTTTAAACAAATTACTGCTCCATGGAAATTTTGCACAATACAGATTCCTAAAGCCGGACTGTCTTGTATCTCAGTCCTAAGAAAACACAACATAAAAAAGACTGGTGTCTCATCTCAAACAAATACCCAACTGAATTAAAGTCATGCTGTTTATAGCCCTGCCAACCGCTAAGGCCATACTGTCCAATTACCATGCTACTAATCAAGGCCAAAAATTAGATATCAGCATCTCTTTAAACATCTCCTCAATCAGTATTTCCAAAATTAAAATATGTTCAGACCCAGTGAAAGATAGAACTAAAACCAGATAACTTCTATGTTGAAATAGAGTTAAATGAAAAAGCACTATTTTGATCTAAATTCACATTTGGCTAAACATACCAATCATGTCAGACTGAATGCTTTACCTCACCACATCTCAGCCTGAGTTAAGAGCTGTACTAACAGTAGTGAACTTCAGTGGCCTAAATATACAAGAAATTGTCCACAAAAGTCAAGACAGAGCGACCTGGAGGGAGATGGTGGTGTCAAAATGTGCAGCAGCCAACACCAGACCCGGTGACGCGGACAGGTGAGGTGAAAGACTTACAGCAGTAATACAACTGAAAGTAGACTGCACAGGCCATAATGGTCTAGTTCCCAGAGTCCTCTGTGCATGCACCGCTGGTGCAAACCTCCTTCCCATCAATCTGTAGCCCCAACACAAATGCAGTCTTAGCAAAAACAATGGCAACAGCTAGCAGGGCCAGATGAATGGAGTTCGAGTATGACAAGGTATGAATGGAGTTTGAGTATGACAAGGTAAGCATATTTAGCCAAGCATGTATTTCTATAAAAAATACTGCTTTTGGCTTCAAAACCTCTACCATATCGGAATGAATGAAAAATTCAGAGATTGGAGGACGGGCTGTCATATGGTTCAAGCAGGGTCAACTGGAAGAAATAATCAGAGCAGCCGCTATGAAAGCAATGGACTCTGGGGTGAAAGACGTTAAGTCTTGTTCACCATGCCACTAGGCACTGGTGATGGCTTGGGACAGCATCGGGAAACTGCCTGAGGATGTTTCAGTCTGAAATTTTCGGCTCATAGAGATAAGGTGGTGGTGGCTTTTCAAGGCGCGATGATGTCAAGTTGTTTAAGGCAGTCGTGAAGGTCTGAAAGTAGGCACAGTTACCTGACTGTCTAGGTTCGACCAGTCCGAATCAGGGCTCCCACTGAAAAAAAGCAAAAATCCCTGAAAATCAGGGGCGGTAAGCCCCCCCCCCTAATCTGAGCTCAATTTATAGATTTTTAATGGTTTTTTTTTTTTTTTTTTTTGCAGAACATTTTTTTTTCGCGGATTCTCACTCTCGGTTTTCGCGGAAATCCGCAATTCACGGAAAAGTGGGAGCCCTGCTAAATGGTGGACAGAATGGATTTGTATGATCACAGAAGGTATTCCTGGGATCACAACAACAATAATATTTATAACAATAAGGCTACAAATCTTGTTTCAAGAAAGAATCAAACCAAGGCGCACACTCTGTACATCATTTACCAAAGCAATCAGCAACAATGACCAAGTCTCCACGGCACAAAGCACACACAAACTGGGATGGGTAAAGCAGGAGGGGAACAGGATGTGTGACCCCTGACCCAAGTCTTCATCCTCCCCCTGTCTCACTCACACACAACACACACACACACACACACACACACACACACACACACACACACACACACACACACACACACACAACACAAGATGCTGAGCTCAGGCACACTCAAGCCTGTTCAACTAACGACACTTGACCCAAGTTGTCATCTTCTCTGTCACACATGCTTTTTCTCTTTGTTGTTGTTTTTGACCAAGACTTCAGAAAGGCAAGAAAGCTAATTGGGCCTTAGGGGGAGGGACCTGGGAAATGAACCTATCTCTCCAATCTGAATATGAATGTAAATATATCTAAGGACACTAAAACACATATAAAAAAAACCGGTCAAAATGACTTCAAATTGCTTCTGCAATTTTGCAAATCACATTTCCGAAGAGCCAAAAATACACTTAATAAACAAATCGACATAACAAACCATTGGAATAGTTATGCTTATACTGACATTCACCCCCACCCTCGAGGATTGCAGAGGTGGGAGGAAAATATAATCCGACTTGACTGATTTACTGACATGTCTACCGAATCCAAAGGAACAGAAGCCAGGTGCTACAAAGCATTCACAAAGGGAGGCAAGCACAATAAAACTATGCCAAGCTGGAAGTTTGTTAGGGTTCTTGATCTCTTTTGAGTGTGGTTCCTCTGACAACATTACTGAGAAGGAAGCTGTCAGCAACAGATGGGCATCCTCTCTATGAAGGGTAGTAGAAATACCTAAAGGAGTAGTCTTAGACTGCGCTAGTGGTCATGGTGCCCAGCCTCTCACACAGACTATCAGAGCTGTAAAGGGGCTGTGTGCCCGTGTGTTGGAGTGAAGTACTAATGACCAAAATAACCTTGAAGCTCCATTTCATGATTAGGACTAGGTTACCAGTTCCGTGTGAAAGACATGCAATCAGAGGTTAAGGTTGTGTAGGCCCATAACCCGCAAAGCGTCCATGTACGGGGCTGAAGAGGTTAAGGGTCCGCTTGACCGAATCCTGTAAGGTGAGGTTTGTTCCCACTGAAGATCATCACAACGATGTCTATAGGGGACTTCACTACCATGTCTGTGAATATGGGCTTCGCATGGAGCGACGCAAAGCAGATCTCTACAAGCTCCGGGACGTTGATGTGCAGGATATTCGAGCCTTTGACCACAACAGGTGTACTGGGGGCTCCTGCGGGCTCCCCCCACTTCCTTTGACGTGTCCTTGTAGGCTAAGATTCATCTTCAGCAGCACTTGTAGAGATAGGGAATGTAACCACTCTGACTCCCTGAAAGAAAGTACAAGTTCGAATCCTGTGCCCAAAGTGTCAGGAATTTCTGTTGGAGGGGAAGATTCAACCCATCCTACCAGTATTAAGGGCAACGGGGAGTCCATGGTGCTGAGGAGAGCAATTAGAGTCCTGGCCATCATCCAGCAAGAAGACAAGATGTTGCCAATTGGAGGCGATGCCTTTCTGAAGACTCGCCAAGGTTGAGGTCATCGTCATGTGTATGCTGCTAAAGCTCCTCCCCATGGCCTGGAAGGCTAGCCTTGGACTGAGTCTGTAGAACTAGTGGATAAAGGTGAAACCAGTTGCACACATAGGTCTGTAATCCCGCCTGTGCATCCAGGACCTTAATACTGGCTGTGCTGGATGGACCTAGGTCAAGGCTGTTTGCCAGTATGTCGAGAAACCAAACGTGAGGTAGCAGTGCAGACGAAGGCAGTCCTAGTGCTCCAGCATTACCAGTTCTCGCACTCCTTGGTGGAGGAGTATGGTATCGGAATACATGTCCTGAAAATCCCCTGAGGTCGCCCTGTCTCTCCGTCTGAAGGCCTCCTTGACTTGGACAACAGAAAGTTCAGAATGGATACCCCTTCAAAAAGTCTACACGCTGAATAACAGGTGGACCTAAAGACCCCATCCCGGCTTTGTTGGGAGAGTGGTATCCATTGTGAGAGACAGGAGGGCTCAGTGTGGTGGGCAGGGTCCCTGGCCAAGGCGTCCACCCTGCACGTCAAGGAAGACTGAACAAAGTCCTCCACGAGGAGGTTCTACTTACTGCATGCAGGGTGTTGTGGTTGGCCTTAGGTGGCGTTAATGAGAGTGCTGGTTTTCAGAAACGACGTCTGAAAGGATGATATCCTGGTCTACAATGGGATTAGAATCACCACGTCAAGGCCATAATCTATCATAGGCAGGCGTGTTGAGGGTTCTTGAGGAAGGCATAAGATGAGGTGCAAGCCTGCAAAATCTGACTTTTCTGGGGTTCCCATTTCAACAAGGGTGGTTAAATATGTTTAAGTGTTTTTGTGTTGGGTTTTGAGATAAAGGTTACAAAGGTGTGTGTATACACGTATTTTTGTCACTTAACAGGCAGGATATTCTACAAAATTTTACCTGGATGACTACTGGTATTTTGAGTGCTAAGAGCCTGCTACAAGATGGGACAATGCTTTACTATCTCATGTTTTAAGCTCAGACAATATTCAAAGTCTAGTGAAAGGAGGGAAAAAAAATATCCCTGTCCCGAACAGGCCTGGGATCTCTTGCTTTTGAGGAGGCTACTTAAACTCTCTCGCTACTAGCATTAGGATTTCCCGATCATGTCTCAACAACGCTTGTGTACGAGCATCTTGAGAAATCCGACTTGGGGTTTTGAAAATTTGTGGGGCTTTCAATATTTCCGTTATCCAAATCAATGGCCAGAAATAGATTCTTCGGTCATTCTTGGCCTCATTTCAGGCCATTAGGTCAATGTACTCTGCACTGGTGTGTAGACAGTGCAAAGTTCATGACCCACCACCTCTGCAGCGAAGCAGATGATGGAAAAGCAAATGGCTGAACAACACTCGACATCTCAGCCCTCTTCAAGACTATCTCTTCCTTCAATGCACTTGGAGTGTGTGCAAGTCGGATTTTATGAAATTTCATTCAAAATGTGATTGTAGGAATTGATATATTGACCTGACTGTGTATTTTGTGAGACATTTTTCACCTTAAAATTTCTCTGATTCTACTTGTACCATTACTCAGCAACCATGAGGTGACAGTTGAAATTTCAGCAAGTTGTACACCAATCTTTTAACATATAACCTGCCAAATTTCAAAGCTCTGTTTTCATTTGTTTGCATGATAATTTTTCTCATGACCTATACTAATGGTGTGTATCAGGGGAACAGCATGGGGTATAATTGTACGTAGCCAGTGAATTTAACATTTTTACCATAAGGTCAGCACTCTATCTTGCCTAAGTAACAACAGTACCTTTGGTTTGGTTGGGAGGTGGAGGCAGGCAGGATGAGACAGTGGTGCAGGTGACCGTCACAGGTGGACATGACCAGTGCAGGGGGAGAGGTGTCCAGACACAGGATAGAACAGGCGTCCACACCATAGTTGTCTTCAGCTGGTGGACACATCATCAGTGGACCTTGGGTCGGCAAGGGTAAGGGCCTGCAATTTGTCCGCCATCAATTACAAATGTGATTCTGATATATTGATAAAGATGAATTCTTTCTCACACATGCAGTTCAAACTTCATGTGCAGAATACACACAGCCAAACACACACACACTAATTATGATATATTGATAAAGATGAATTCTTTCTCACACATGCAGTTCAAACTTCATTAACGAATACATAATCAATGCACACAGCCACACATGCAAACACACCATATCAGACATTATGCTCAACTAAACAGCATGAACAAATGATAATATGCGCACATTTTAATAAAAGTAGGTTTCCCAGTTCTCTCATCATACCATTACAAAACAACAACAAACAACAACAAAAACAAAACAGGCTATAAACCTTTGCTAAGACAAAACATAATTTGAATTATACATATATGCCATCACGTCATTTTATTCCTGCCACAAAGACTGGAAGAAAATCCTATAATCCTCACACAAAAAAATGTTCAGTCTCCTTTATTACATCAGTGTTACATAACAATATAATCCTGTCCCTACTTCCTCTCTATTCTTGCAACTAATCTATCATAACAAAAAACTTTTATCTTCATTGGTAATATCCTTCCAGGATCTAACCTGTGGATATGAAAATGCTTTGCTGAAAAGTTAAAAGATCGCGAAGACAACTGAAAATACCAGTAAAATTTCTTCATACCAAACTTATTGATAACATTAATAACACTACAGACCCCATTATTTGTCTCTCACGCAACACACCTACGCACTTGTTCTAATGTTCAGCAGACTGGCTGATGATTCAATGAAGAAAGATAGTATTACAACACAAAATGAAAACAAAGACAGATCTTGGAAAATTTGCTTACTCTTGTTTCATATGCTTACTCTTGTTTCATCACTGATAATCATCCGTTATTTAAGGTTTATTTTATTTTCATAGGCATCTGAGGAAATAAAAAACACTTGCCAGCCAGCATACAGCTATTATCAACAGAAGAACGTAATTTCATTTCAGCACTGTTTGTCCGTCTGTTCACTTTGTTTGCTGTTTGTACATTTTTCTATGTTTGTATATTAGTCTGCTGTATTATTCATACATACATATATATATATATATATATATATATTATATCTATACATACATACATACACACACACACACACTCACACACACACACATACACAAACACACACATACACACACACATGTATCTATGTATGTAATACCCAAATTTTTAAATCAGAATTCAAGTTAACAAACAAACACCATCGCTAATACGAACATTATTCTGACTGTGAATCAAACAGCAACAATGAGGCTGTTATAATAAAGTACTACATACAGCAGGTTTATGTCCTTAAAAAGGGATAAAGAACAACGTCACAATGCACACATTAACCCTCTCACTGCTGATGTCGCCTTTTGGCAACTGTCCTGCAGACCGCCAACATACTTTATAGTTGCATAATCCCAAACTCCAATCATTCTTCTGTCTTAAAAAAACAAACAACAGAAAGCAATTCGGTTGAGAAATAAGAAAGTTACGGTCATTTGAAGTCGGTAGGTGCTTTTTTCTTGTTTTTTTTTTTTTCCCAAACAGCTGGCGCTGAGGACTTTAACATTCTAAAATCACTGGCGGTGAAGGGGTTAACAACAGGCCCCATTATCACCCTCTCAACGTCTCCACAAAAGATACATACATGCACGCATACCCCTCCTCCCCAAACTACCCAACAAACGACACAATTTCTGATCACCTGTTTGAAATGACTTCAGAGTAAGTGACCATGATGTCGCCGTTGCCTTTAACAAAGTAGACGGGCCAGACAGTGATGAGGTTCTCAGCACTAGGGATCTGAAATGGGCGTTTGACAGGCTGCAGCTCCTGTGGGGGGCCGAATGTAAAGGCCACTGCTGTCTCACCCAGTGCCGTGCTGATGTTGTTGAACTTGCTTGGGGATACGCTGGTGGAGATCTCTCCTGCTTGCAGGCAAGTGCTGGTCATGGGGTGTTCCGGCTCTGTCAGGTTGTACACACTGCACACAGTGGGGATTTTGAAAGAGAACATGTCATTTTACACCCTGATGTGATGGTTGTAACAATCACTGCATCCATCCTTCCTTGCTCAAAACACTGCATCCACCCTTCCCTGCTTAAAACCAACAAACAATCAATCAATCAAACAAACAAAAAATGGCAGGTGTGACAGCCACGTGGTCATGACATCTGACTCCCAACTGGAAGCTCTGAGTTCGATCCTGCCTGATAACACTTGTTCTGTACATGGCGGAGATCATCTGATCTTCCAAAGTGCTTGGTCCTTAAAGGGTGGAGATTTTTCTCATCTTCCATAGTATTTGGTCTGTAAATGGTGGGGATTTATCTGATCTTCCAGAATGCTTGGTCTGTAAATGGTGAAGATTTATCTGATCTTCCAGAGTGCTTGGTCTGTAAAAGGTGGAGATCTATCTGATCTTCCCGAGTGCTTGGTCTGTAAATGGTGAAGATTTATCTGATCTTCCAGAGTGCTTGGTCTGTAAATGGTGAAGATTTATCTGATCTTCCCGAGTACTTAGTCTGTAAAGAATGGAGATTTATCTGATCTTCCGAGTGCTTGGTCAATAAATGGTGGATATTTGTCTGATCTTCCTGAGTGCTTGGTCTGTAAAGGGTGGACATTTTTCTGATCTTTCAGAGTGCTTAGTCTGTAAACAGTGGATATTTTCCTGAGCTTCCAGAGTGCTTAGTTTGTAGAGCCTACTAAAAGGTGGAGATTTATCTGATCTTTCAGAGTGCTTGGTCTGTAAATGGTGGAGACTTATCTGATCTTTCAGAGTGCTTGGTCTGTAAAGAGTGGAGATTTTTGTCTGATGTTTCTAGAGTGCTTAGTCTATAAAGGGTGGAGATTTTTTTGTGATCTTCCAGAGTGCTTGGTCTGTAAAGAGTGGAGATTTTTCTGATCCTCCAAAGTGCTTGGTGTGTAAATGGTGGAGATTTTTGTCTGATCTCCCAGAGTGCTTGGTCTGTAAATGGGGGAGATTTTTTTATGATCTTCCAGAGTGCTTGGTCTGTAAATGGTGGATATTTTCCTGATCTTCCAGAGCGCTTAGTCTGTAAAGCCTACTAAAGGGTGGAGATTTATCTGATCTTCCAGAGTGCTTGGTCTGTAAAAGGTGGAGATTTTTGTCTGATCTTCCATCCAGAGTGCTTGGTCTGTAAAAGGTGGAGATTTTTGTCTGATCCTCCAGAGTGCTTGGTCCATGAAAGGTGGAGATTTTTTTTCCTGATCTTCCAGAGTGTTTGGTCTGTAAAAGGTGGAGATTTTTGTCTGATCCTCCAGAGTGCTTGGTCCGTGAAAGGTGGAGATTTTTTCCTGATCTTCCAGAGTGCTTGGTCTGTAAAGGGTAGAGATTTTTCTGATCTTCCAGAGTGCTTGGTCTGTAAAGGGTAGAGATTTTTCTGATCTTCCAGGGTGCTTGGTCTGTAAAAGGTGGAGATTTTTGTCTGATGTTCTAGAGTGCTTGGTATGTAAATGGTGGAGATTTTTCTGATCCTTCATACTGCTTGGCCTGTAAAGAGTGGAGATTTTTCTGATTCTCCAGAGTGCTTGGTGTGTAAATGGTGGAGATTTTTGTCTGATTTCTAGAGTGCTTAGTCTGTAAATGGTGGAGATTTTTTTGATCCTTCATACTGCTTGGCCTGTAAAGAGTGGAGAATTTCTGATTCTCCAGAGTGCTTGGTGTGTAAATGGTGGAGATTTTTGTCTGATCTTCCAGAGCGCTTGGTCTATAAATGGAGGAGATTTTTCTGATCTTCCAGGTTAACATATGTGCCAACCTGTTAGTGCCTGAACCCTGTTCGTGTGCATATGCATGCAGAATATAAAATATGCATGTTTAAAAGCCTGCGATTGTAAGCCATGACAGTGTTTGGTGGCTTATGGAAACATGACTATACCAAGCATGTGCATGCACTGAAGACAGGAGTATGCAGACTGTGTAAACAACATGACGCTTGCACAATGTGGGCAAAACATGCATATGCACATCTGAGAAAACAACTGTTCGGACTGTTTAAAAAAAAACATGACGACCACCACCACACCAGCACCAAACAAAAGAACTCCCCTTCTCACCAACACCAACAAACA
This sequence comes from Monoplex corrugatus, assembly GCA_030674185.1. Classification (NCBI taxonomy): domain Eukaryota; kingdom Metazoa; phylum Mollusca; class Gastropoda; order Littorinimorpha; family Ranellidae; genus Monoplex; species Monoplex corrugatus. Next base: position 47,376,664 of record JAPXFY010000025.1, on the reverse strand, counting down.
GGGACACACACACCTGCACCCCCCCCCCCCCCCCCATGGGGATGCCGAGGGCTCTTTCAGTATAAATAGTATCCCCAAATTCTGTGCTAGAAATTTCCTCTTTTCTGTTACTCTCTTTGTTTCTCCCTTGTTCCTTTGCTTTCTGTCATTTCTTCCTATCATTTTCTGCCTTGCTGATCCATTCACCTGTATGAGTTCTATAAAGTCTTACATACTTTTTATTAGGATTGATACTTGGATACATGTATTAAGTGCATTTTTTGTTCTAGGGAGGCAAGATATGCCGAAGCAATTTTCGGTACTTTATGCCTGTTTCATATGTTTTGGTGTCCTTAGGTATGCTTAAATTTGATTTTATTTAAAAAAAAAAAAATCCCATGTGCAATAAATTGGACAGTGGTCAACCCCTGGGGCATGTTTTCAGATTATGTGCGCGAATGCATTGATATATATACTTAATTTCCTTTTCTTTTCTTTTTCCGCTGATGTGTGTACATAATTTCCTTTTTCTTTTCTTTTTTCCTGTGTAAGTTTTTGTGTTTTGAAGTGGTTATAGCCCTGATATGGCTCTACGCAGTCGGCTGGGTTTTAAACAACAATAACGATAACAATAACCTGCACACAATCAAAATAAACATACATGGACACAAGCAAAACAACAAAACAACTCATGATTTTCTCAGTAAAACTCAAACTGCTCTTTCCTGAGGTTGAATTCATCATTACAGCACAACATTACCTTTTTTCTTCATATAATAATAATAATAATAATAATAATAATAATAATAATAATAATAATGATACTACTACTACTACTACTACTACTAATAAATCACTTAAAGATGATTTTTCTACAAACTTCAGTCCAGGTCAACTTTTGCCATGCTCCTTCTTCCAGTGCTGAGCCAATACGCACGCTGGCTTTCACATTGTTTCCAATGGAAAACTACAAGCACAAGGTGGGATCACCTCACCTCACCTCACCTGTCGGCATCACCAGGTTCGGTGTTGGCCACTGCACACTTAGACACCACCATCTCCCTCCATGTCCCTCTGTCTTGACTTTTGTGGACAATTTCTTGAATATTTAGGCCACTGATGTTGGTTATGTTCTGAACGTTAGTTATGTTCTCGATGTTTGAGATTGGAGGTCTGCCTTTCTTCCTTTTTGCCTCTGTTTTTCCTTGAAAGATGGTTGCCATGAGGTCCGTGCTCTTGCTGCGTGACACATGGCCAATGTATTTTAGTCTTCTGTTGATGTCTACTAGCAGTTTTCTGGTGGTATCAAGTTCTTCCAGGACACTTTCATTAGTTCTTCTATCTGTCCATTTGACAAGTAGTAGTCTCCGATAACACATCTCTGCTGTCTCAATTCTTCTGCAATCATTTTTTTTTTCAGAGTCCAGGCTTCACAGCCATAAATCATGACTAGCCAGATCAAATATTTTAAAAGTCTTAACTTTCAGTCCATTTGGTATGCCTCTGTCTTTCCAGATGTTGTTGAGTTGGACCAATTTTTGCTTTGCCATTCCCATTCTTATTTTCATATCTTTGGAGCAGGTTCCATCATCAGTTTTTACAGACCCAAGAAATTTGAAATCTTTAACATTTTCTAACGAAAAGGAACAAGAGGGGACCGTGGGTGCAAAAGGAAAGACAAACTGCCACTTTTCTCCACAGCTCTGAATAAACACCACTCCAAATTGTCAAAGTCTGTGTACAGATTATAGGAAAACAAAATTCTGTCTATTTAACTCTTTAACACCAACCTCGTGTCTATCATGATGTCATTTTATTGCATCCCTACATCTGTAACCGTGGCTATCAGTACTATTTTCATCATGGAAGTTTCAGAACTAGAACAGAAATAACACTATAAACTGGCTCCGCCTCCAGAAAGGAGGTTAAAGGACAGTAAGAATATAATTATACATAACTGTGTCACTTAAAGGTACAACAGTCAAATTCGACATTACTGCATAATGGCATCCTGTCACTGTGTTGGAAACTGAGAAACAACAGCCAGCCAGCATGAACACAAGAAGCAGGCATATAAAAAAAAAAAACCCAAAAAGAACAACAACATGAACCAAACATAATGTACATGTCTGTCTGCTCTGTTCACCAATAAAATTTACTGTAGTCAATAAAGAAACAAGCTTAAACACACATGACAATTACCTGAAGATGTTGTCTGAAGTGAGCACAGCGACGTGAGTGTCGGAAGAACTGCCAGGATGCCAGCTCACCTGTCTCACTTGCAGCCACTGGCTACCTGCCAGGTGCCGAGTTGCCAGACTCACTGTTCTGCAAGAGTCCAAGACAAAGTCACTTAAGATTAGTGTGTCAAACCTGTCACAATGTTGTCTATTAAAAATAAAGAAAACCAACCCCCAAATAAACAAAAACAAACAACCCAAGAAAGAAAACATGACCAGGCTGTTCTCACATGCTCCCTTCTTCATAGAACACACACACACACGCATGCACGCACACACAAAAAGGGGGATGAATTACACATCTGCACATGTGTATATGTGTGCATGCACATGCGTGAGCATGTATCTGTGTGTGCGATTTTGTTTCCAAAATCTATTTTTGCCCTACTCATATCTCTCCCATTCTCACCCTCTGTCTTTCTTTCTTCTTTCTCTCACACACATGGATACACATATATATACCACATATGGGAAACATATGGTATGTTACATTTGAAAGGACGTGATTTCTCATGACAGGTCTAATATCATCTAGATCTAAATCTGCATACATCACATATTGCTACGTTTTCAGATGAAGACACTAGGAACAAAGAAAATGAAACTGACACTGAGTATAAAATAAATTCATTACAAACTGAGGAAGCATTTTTCAATAGGTATGTCAGAACAGAAGTTGTTTGGGACAGCATTACCTAAGTTTTCCTTTTAATGTATATCTCCTGATTTTTAAAAGTTCAGCTTCTAGTAGGAACAAGAAGATGCTCAAAACCACTGCAGTGATATTCTCTGACAAGCTGGTGCCAAACCACTGCACAGCAATAAACATATACTGAAGAAGAAAATCTGACCTAATTGCGAATAACAATTTTTTCTTTTTGAGCATACACTGACAATCAATTCCTTCATTACTGATAATTTTAATTGACACAATGTAATCATGAAGACACAGATGACCTTGAAGATCAGTCATTGTGACCATGAATATACTTCAGATAAAACAATTCCTGATGTGCAGCGAGCAGACTGTCACAAGAATGAAAACAGATTTTAAGTATTGTCTATTGTCAGAAGTTCCTGAAAAAGTGCTATTCACACACCCTCTTCAAAAGGTGTGAAGGCACTATTTTGGTTGTGTGACCTTGACTTGGATATGTTGTCCTCGAAATTGCTGCCTGAGACTCCTGACAAATTTGGTGAAGATCCAACTTGGAAGCTGAGAAAATCTTGCTAAAACCCTTTCTGGCAAGAGAGACACATACATGTAGATACATTCCACTGGATACACAAGGGTAGTGATACTCTGGTTGGCTCTGAGGTTTAATTTCCACTTTCTAATCTGATTACTTAATTGCTGTCTATTACGCCACTGGCACTCTTATCTAATTACACAGGTGTATATCCTGCTTAAAAAATCTGCATGTACCTGCAGTCCACCCAACAGTGAAAGATACCTGATCCTCTTCAGGTTGCAGAAGATAAAGTTGTGAAGGAGAGGAAATGGACACGAATCTCCCAGGAAGAAGTTGATGTTCCTACCTTCCCACTCCCCTAAGACATCAGGTTAATGGACAACCTGAGCTTTTTTCCTATTGCTCAATATTGGCAAGTAATGATGTAAACACTCACCTGCAAGAAATAGAGTCCTTGCCCCCCTCAAACTCTGAGTGTTTCCCCCAACGCTGTGGCAACTCCATGATGCGGATACACCGTGGTCCCCACACCAGCAGATGACTGCTGCATGAGTTCAATGCCAGGCCTTCCACTTCTGACCGGGGTGTGTCTGTGCAAACCAACACCTGAAAAAAAGTGTACACATGATTTACTGCATGTTATAGTAGTTAAAATATGGTTTGTTTTATCATTTATCCTCATTATTACTCTGAGCATGTACAACATGAATCAAAGTCAATGACACAAAATAAGCTTAAAAACAACAACAACAACAACAACAACATAACCACATTTGGCAAGTTTTGGTATGTTGTTATTTTTTCCTCCATTTTTTGTTAATATTTTCATTAAAAAAATTATTAGTTTCTTTCTGTTGATGCATCTGCAAGGCAAAAGAGAAAACAACGCGGTAAAAGCTGAGAACTGCAACAAAACAGGTTTCTGCCCAGAACTGCAATAAAGCAGATTTGTGCCATATTCTGACCAATTTAGGCTTCAGAATCACAATTTTGTTGTTTCTCATCTTTCCAAAAATGTGAAGAAAAATAACACAACACAAAACCTTTTCCTACCCCATTCTTGCAGTATGTTTCTTGGCTATGTGCAGTGTTCTGTTGGTAACATTATGACAAATTCATAGACTAACTAAGCCCAAGAAACAGATCTGTCCATCACTGGACATGTTATACTGCCTTCCAAGCTGTACAAAGACATAATACTGAGTGCATTCGACTAAGGGCTTGGCTTAACAATGCTGCTACAGACCAATGTTTTGACGTTAGTCAGAATACAGAATGATCTTCCTTCTGTACAGTCAAGATACAAAATAACATGAAAAGACATATTGCAGGGTGCTGGAAAACCAGGAAAATCCACTTCAAGGAACAAAACCATGAGAGGGACAGAAAGAAGAAACCATTGAGCACATGACCACTGACAGAATTCAAACTCAAAGGGACAAAGAACGGGAAAAATATCCAAACCATTTCAAAGGCCTACCATCATCATCATCATCATCATCAGGTGCCTTGCTGCATGGCGTTGGCGATTATGGACTTCCATCTGTCTCAATCACGGGTTGCCTCAAGCATCTCTTCCACCCTCTTTGTCCCCAGCCACTCTGCAAGTCCATCCAATATCTTCTCCCTGGGTCTACCCGGCGCTCTCTTTCCTTCCAGCTTTCCCGTTGTGACCAGGTGCTCCAATTCCCCTTTCCTCATAAAATGGCCTATAAATGTTGCCTGTCTTTTCCTAATCTTCCTTATGAATGATCTACTTGTGTCTGCCTCCATCAAGACTGTCTCGTTTGTTTTCTTTGCTGTCCATGGAACTCTCAACATTCTTCTTACAAACCACACCTCGGCTGCCTCAATCTTGTTCTGGCTTTGTTTGTTGACTGTCCACGCCTCGCAGCCATACAACAGTATTGGTTCAAAATAACATTCAAAAACTCTCTTCCTGATGATATATTGATAGGCATTTGTTGGTAAGAATGCTTTTCATCTTCTTGAATGTTGTTTTGGCTTGGCCGATTCTGCTGGCTATTTCTGATGTGCATCTGCCATCTGGTGAAATGATCGTTCCCAGGTATTTAAACTTATCAACCTGTCTCAAGGTTGTGCCGTTTGCTGTTATTTTGCATGAGGGGATTTCATGTTTTTTACTGATCACCATGACTTCAGTCTTCCTGCTGTTTAAGTTCCAACCCTTTACCTTTGCTTTCTATTTCTAGCAAATTCACAAGGTTTTGTAGGTCTCTTTCACTTTCTGCAATTAGCACGGTGTCATCTGTGTATCGAATGTCATTTATCATTTTTCCTCCAACCTTTAATCCAGGATCTTCCTCTAGGTTTCTCATAATATTTTCGCCGTAAAGTGAAAACAGATCTGGTGACAAAACACAACCCTGTCTGACTCCTCTTCTGATGTTTTGGAAAGAGCTTATATCGTTTTTTATTCTCATTGCAGCTGTTTGTTCCAAATACATATTTCTGATTATTCATAGAACTTTTCCATCAATATTGAGTCTTTCTAGTTGGTTGATTAATTCTTCATGTCTTACCTGATCGAAAGCTTAGGTGTAATCAACAAAGCATAGATATAAATCCTTGTTCATCTCGATCGACCTCTCTATGATAGTTCTTAGGATGTATATGGCATTAATAGTTCCTTTCTTTACCACAAATCCACATTTCATCTACTATTTCTCTTTTGATTCTATTCCTTGTCCTCATCATGATTATTCTTAATAGGATCTTGGTTACATGACTCATCAAACCGATTGTGCGATGGAGTTCGCATTCTATAGCCCCCCTGTCTTCTTCGAAAATGCAATGAAAATTGATTTTGACATATCTTTGGGGATTTTTCCAGTGTCGTAAATTTCATTTAGGAGTACTGTTATTTTTTCTACACCAAATTCCTCCCAGGGCTTCAGTCATCTCTGTAGTAATGTTGTCTGGTCCTGGGGCTTTTCCTGGTTTCATCCTGTGTGTCAACGGCAGATGTGATGCATCTACTGTGTCGGCTAGTGACTGTGTGCTTGTCACCTCTCACTTTCACTAGTTTCAGCCTGAACTGCTGGCTAGCACTGCTGCTTGCAGCTATGCAAAAAGAAGAGCAGAACGCATAAGTCTCTTCCTGTCAGTACATAGCCTCTCCATCAGCAAGCCCTACGTTGTGCCTCCTCGTGGCGACATGCGGTACTGAGCACCTCACGGACTCAGGCTAAATCTCGTGGGACTCAGAGGAGGTCTGGCCCCAAGACATGCAGCACGCAGGCCCACCGGCATGTGGATATACCCTGGTGCCCACGAACCAGATCCTCAAGCTATGGGTAAATAGCTCCACTGCCTTGTGGACATCTTGGGAGAGGATAAGGCTAAGGGAGGTAACCCCGAAGAAATAAAGCACACCTTACTGCCTTGTAGATTGTCGTGGGAATGACAAAGGCTAGCGGAGAGACCGAAAGAAAAAAAAAAAAAGGCAACGGGAAACCACCATCGTATCCTCCCATGAACATTATGGACAGAAAAAAGAAGGAAAATGAAGATAACGACGTAAATAGGTGCTCCATTCGTCAGGTAAGGACCATCATGCGGCGCAGGTGACACCAGACTGTCAGCAAGCTACTGCGACCAAACTCAAACAATACCATCATACCAAAAAAATCTAGGGAAACACTGTCAGGAAAGGCCAGAAGGTAAAGCTGATGCAGATATTGAAGTGTTCACAGGGCAAATAAGCTGCCATCCCAAAGATTACATTTACTGAGATGGATCCATAATCAATAACAAATCTAGATAGGACTTCATTGTAAAACAGAATGGAAACACCATGCACAAAAAGAATCTGAGAATACTACATACCCAGTATGCATATGATCACAACTGCCTATCTAACAATGGAAACTGAGGAGCTTATGCATGCTCTAAAATGCTCAATATCACTAGACAATGAAATAAAAAATTTTTAAAAAAAGTAAAGCCATCATCACGACTGACTCAATGAACCTACATCAAAAACTGCAAAATGGTAGAAAGCAATGAGCAGTATCAGTCTACAAAAACTCTGGCAGATGTACTGTGCCAGACATGCTGGTGTTAAGGTAAATGTGTTGAAAAACTTGCAGGTACTACCATTACAACAATTCTGCACCTTGGAAAGTCCAAAGTCCTCATGCACTTAAAATCAAACCTTTGAAAAAAGAATCTGTCATCCTACCACTGACTGTCTTCCTTAAAAAAGGTTTCATTAGAAGCAGTCATTGGAAATCCATTATAAAAGGAAAAAGCAAAAGCCATCACCAATCAAACACTATCTCAAAAATATCACTGTGGAAACTCGTACAGTGTGGCATGGAGAAAGTATTTGGACTTTTCCTGAATTGGATATAAATTATACTGGAATATGATACTATCTCAAAAATAACACTGTGGAAACTCGTACAGTGTGGCATGGGGAAAGTGTTTGGGCTTTTCCTGAATTGGATATATAATGGAATATACTGTCTCAAAAATTACAGTGGAAACTCGTACAGTGTGGCAAGAAGAAAGTGTTTGGGCTTTTCCTGAATTGGATATAATGGAATGGAAAAGACAATTGGAGAAATAGTGAGAAGAAAAATGGAGGGGAAAATAAAGGATGCCATGGTACTGGTAGTGTTTTCTTTTCTGGTTTTGTTTTGTTTTACACCTGTTTCTTCAATCTTTGTATTGTCTTGCTTCCTGGTGTTGTGATAGTGAAAACGTGAGTGCATGTGTGTGTGTGTGTGTGAGAGAGAGAGAAGGGGGGGGGGGAGAGATAGATAGAGGAGACGGAGACATAGAATGTGCCAAACAAGTAGCAGTAAACAGCTTAATTGCAAAATTTTTAACATTTCTGTATCAGTTTCTGAAGTTCATACTGTTCTAATCCAACCATGTTTGGACAAAAAGAGAAAGGTATGACATTTGGAAAACGCAACTCAGAAACAAAGATGGGAACTGTCTGTTCCCAAGAAAAAATGTGTTCAGCCTCCGGGTTCTATGATATTAAGAAAGAACTAAATTCATGGATCAAGGATTAACTTATGGCTGGGTGGGTTGTTAAAACCTTCACCAACTTGCATGTGTGGTCAGTTCCTTGACAATCAGCCCTTTTTTTTTTATTATTTAACTGCACTCTTACTCGTTTATATACATTTTCAGATACTTCATGAAAAGCTATTATCTCAAAAGCCGTTGTTCCCCTACCCTAGTGTTTTCATCCCAAGTATGGATAATAGATGGAATCTGATTATACTTGCAAACAGACTGATTCAAAAACACATTTTGATGGAGATCTTTCTAATCACAAAATAAATTTGTTAGTTAAATAATAATATGTCTATATATATTATATACAAAAAAGTAAAGTTCGGTATGTATGTGGATGTATGTCTGTAATTCATGAGCACTTGAATCATTTTTCATTTTCATTAATATTGTTTTTCAATATTATCATTAATTAATATCATTACTATCATTATATAATCACTATCATTATTATCAACAACACAATTATTATCAACAGAGTGTAATCATTATCATTACAATACTACATTTCATTTTGCATTTACGTCAGATGTAGTATGTACAGTAGAGTAGAGCAAAAGTTCTTAGAAACAAGTGTTGTCTGACTCTAGAATGTAATATCAACTTATATGTCATTGCATGTAGGCCTACTTTTTTTTGAATTGAAGCGTGTGTGTGTTGTGTGTGTGTGTGTGTGTGAGTGTGAGTGTGGTGTGATGTGTGATGTGTGTGTGTGTGTGTGTGTGAGAGAGAGAGAGAGGAGAGAGAGAGGAGTGTGTGTGTGTGTGTGTTTTGTACATGTGTAAGTGTGTGTGTTGTGTGTGGTGGTGGTGGTGGTAGTGTGTGTGTGTGTGTGTGGGGTACGTGTCACTGATTCTTTTCTTGTTATGTACTTTGCTGTTTCTGAGAAAGCAAGAAACTGCTAGAGTGAGTTTTTATCATTTTTCAATTCTAATGTATATATATATAAATTTACACTACATTCTGAACTTCATGGATTTGACTCTTTCAATATTTATATTAGAAACTATTTTGTTTTGTATATTTTATAATTTCTGCTACATACACTATTACAATATAGATTCTCTGTGTGTGTGCATGTGTGTGTGTGTGCGTGCATGTGTGTGTGTATGTGTGTGCATATGTGTGTTTGTGTGCGTGCATGTGTGTGCATATGTGTGTAGGTATGTGTGTGTGTGTTTAATTCTATAATAATTAATAGTGACATTTATAAGGTGCCACTTGATTCAAGAATCAAACCAAAGGCATGCACTCTCATCATTCACCAAAGCAATCACACAATGACAACCAAATCTCTGGGGCACAAAACACAGGCAAACTGGAAGGCTGAACAGAATATGGGAGCAGGGGGTGTTACCCTGACCTAAGCCGTCATCATCCCTTTGTCTCTCTCTCTCTCACACCCACACACAAAGATGCTGAGCTAAATTACACTCAAGCCCGTTCGACAAATGACCCTTGACCTAATAAGTTATCATCCTCTCTGTTATACACACACACTGTTCCAACATGTTCTCTCTTTTTCCTCTTCTCTTTCCTTTGTTACTCACTGTTCTCTTCCATTTGCTATGCCTTGTTCAGTTGTTGTCTCTCTCACTTTTCTTTTTCAAACAAAAACTTCAGAAAGGCAAAAAGACTAACTGGGTTTCAAGGGGTAGGACCTGGGAAATAAACTATCTCTTCAATATTTTCAAGCCGGGGCAGCCGGCGAATTCCATGCTCTTCATGATTTTCAACTGCCATAAGATCTTTACAGAGTGCACAACTGCCACAAGTCAGAAAGCACACATGTTCAACTTGTTTTTTCCCTCCCCTTTTGAAAGACTAGACATTCAGTTCAATTTTCCAGTCGAAGTGATGAGAAAAGTCAAGGCCTCAACGGGAAATCATCCTTGAAATCTCGAGTTTAGCTAATGACAGGCAAATATCTGAACCATTCTGCCACTTTCTCATTTTTCTGCTCTCTCTCTCTCTCTCTTTGGTGGTGTGTGTGTGTGTGGTGTGTGTGTGTGTGTGTGTGTGTGTGTGTGTGTGTGTGTGTGTGTGTGTGTGTGTGTGTGTGTGTGTGTGTGTGTGTGTGTGTGGTGTGTGTGTGTGTGTGTGTGTGTGTGTGTGTGTGTATTTCTTTTACTGACTGGAGTTTGTCATACATAATGTAAGTATAGCTTCAGATTTATTACAGGTTTATCTAAAAATGTACACTTTTCATGTGAATAATGTATTTATAGTTTGGGGCTAGCTATGGGATTATTAATTTAATAAGTGTGTATATGAACATGTATTATGTATGTATGCCTATGTGCATGTGCATGCATGCATGTGTTGTGTATACATCATTACATGTGTGTCATAATTTTCAGTTCAAGTTTTCAATTACAACTGTTTGTTGCATTTCTATAACAGTTTTATACATTTTTTTTAAGTTTCATAGATGTTGCATATGTTTCAAGTATTTCCACACTGAATTATACATATTTTGTGATGTATATATATATAATTACAACTTTTATGTTAATTTGACAATAAATGGTGTGTGTGTGTGTGTGTGTGTGTGTGTGTGTGTGTGTGTGTGTGTGTGTGTGTGTGTGTGTGTGTGTGTGTGTGTGTGTGTGTGTGTGTGTGTGTGTGTGTGTATGTTGTGTGTGTGTGTTTCCGCTTATTTTATTCTTGTCATCAAACTTGCTGAAAAAGAAAAGATTGGTTGAAATAATGGGAAAGAAAAAAGTGTGTGTGGTTTTCTCTGATTGTGTGTTGAACTGTGCACACACATGATATAAAATGTGAGAGTGCATGTGTACACTTGCATGTATGTGTGTGTTGTCCATGAGCGCATGCTTGCCATGATTATACAAGCTGAACTTTTGAATGGAAGTCTGATATCTTATTAAGTTACTCTTTCCTACATGACTAACACATCTGTCTCTTTACAAATCAAATGGCAAGGTGGAGAGACAACAAACCCTGGGGCATAGCCAGACGATGCCACCAACCAGGTCCAGCCCAGCTACTGGACCAAGAGAAAATGGAAGAACCCTCTCTTGCCTTACTCTGGGCCTTCATCTCTCTATTGGGCAGCCTGCCTAGCTGCCAACTCGCATAACTCCCTGATCTTCTCCCCTTACCATAGTCTTGACACTTTGCAGTCAGAAGCTCTCATCACTGGTTTACTCCAACCATAGGATGTGTGTGAATGGCTGCAAGATTGGCCAGGCATGATGCTTTAGATACAGCCCACTTGCTTTTTAGCAAGGTCTAACATGCCCCCAAAAGGATGCTAAGTTTGCTGTCTTTCCAAGCCACCACAGGACTTTCCTTGCAGTCAGCAGGTCTGATTCCCTGAGGCCAGTAAGCTGCAGTCAAAGTGAACAAGAAACACCAATGCCCCAATACTCTCCAGACAATCACTTCCCAGCTCCTGACGCCACAAGGTAGCCATTTCACAAAGCAATGGGGAGGTCTATCCATTCAATGTACGACTCATTTGGACCCAATTGTTTACAAACCAAATGGCAACGTGTGGAGATGCCAAATTCCGAGACATAGCCTCACACTGCGCACTAACCATGTCTAGCCCAGCTACTGGACCAAGTGAGAATGGAACAGCCCTCTCTCATGTAATGATGTATTTACAACCCTGGGACCTGGGTGGCCAGGGTAGTCCATACTTTTTGAGTGTCTGCCAACAATCTTCTCAATCCTTTCCAGTCAGCCTACCGCCAGTGCCATAGCACTGAAACTGCCCTGCTACACATTCTCAACAATCTCTTCCTTGCAACTGATACTGGCAAAGTCTCTCTTCTCACACTCCTTGATCTGTCTGCAGCCTTTGATACCATTGATCATGGTATTCTCCTTTCTAGACTTCATCATACTTTTGGCATCTCTGACATTGCTCTCTCCTTTTTCACTTCATATCTGTCAAACAGAAAACAAACTGTTCTCATTAATGGCACTTACTCTCAACCTGCATGCCTGACCTGTGGTGTTCCACAAGGATCTGTCCTTGGCCCTGTTCTTTTCACTCTTTACACCTCCCCCATGTCCACCATCATCAACTCCCACTCTATAAAACACCACTTCTATGCTGATGACACCCAACTTCTAGACAGTTACACACCAGACAATATACAGCGCCTCTTGACTCGCACCACTGAGTGTTACTCGGACATTAAGAACTGGATGACGTTCAACAAACTTCAGCTTAATGACGACAAGACAGAAGCTATCCTCATTGGCACCCGTCAGAAACTTTCTCAGCTGCCTCCTCTTTCTCTCCCATTATGTAACACATCAGTCCCAATTTCTGATTCAGCTAAAAACCTTGGTGTCTGCATTGACTCTACCCTCTCCATGAACAACTTTGTTTCTCAAACTGCCAGATCTTGCTACTATCACCTCCATCGTATAAGCTTGATCAGGAAGTATCTCTCTGTCGAAACAACTGCAAAACTCGTTCTCTCCTTCATAATGTCTCGCATTGACTATTGCAATTCACTCCTGTCTGGTCTTCCTGCCTCCACCATTCACATCCTACAGCGCATTCAAAACAATGCTGCACGCCTTGTACTCAAAAAGAAAAAAGCTGACCACATATCTCCTCTCCTGGCACAACTTCACTGGCTCCCTGTATCAAAGCGCATACAGTACAAACTAGACACCATGTGCTACAAAAGCCTCAATAACGCAGCCCCCCATTACCTGTCAAGCCTACTTGAGATCTATGTTCCCTCACGTACCCTCCGCTCTGCCTCCGATCCTCTGACTTTTCGCTTTCCACGCACCAAGCTCAATACCTATGGTCCACGAGCCTTCTCTGTTTCTGGTCCACTTTCCTGGAACAAACTTCCTCTCTCTGTCCGTCAGCAACCTACTTTTGTCTCCTTCAAGTCCGCTCTCAAAACTCACCTTTTCTCCTCTGCATAAAATCCTGACCTCACTCATCCCCCCTCTGTAGCCTGTCTCCACTCGGAGGGGAATCACATTGTAATATATATTTGTATATAATATGCTCTCTATAATTTTCCATTGCTTTTATTCTTTTTCCCCATTTATAGCCATGTGTAAGTGTGTGTGTGTGTGCGTGCGTAAGTGTATGTTCAGCGCTTAGATTTGATTTTTATCGAGATTTTGCGCTATATAAATATTGTAATTATTATTATTATTATTATTAAATGTTGACATCGTTGAATTAACAAGAAGAAAAGTAAAAACTCAGACTCAGTGAGACTGAGAATAACTCAATAACTTGAATAAGACAGAGAATTAAAAACAACAACAACAACAAAAATCCTTGGACTACGAGCGTAAGTGCTATCTTATTATTATTATTATGTCGCCATTTTAGATTTTTCTAAAGCATTCGACACCGTCCGCCACAAACGTCTCCTTCACAAGCTGCACGAGTATGGAATCAGAGGTCCCCTCCACATCTGGTTATCAAGCTTTCTCCAGCGCAGGAAGATGGCCATCGTGATAGAGGGCATCACATAAGAAGAGACCCTGGTGGATTCCGGAGTATCTCAAGGAACAGTGTTGGGCCCGCTCCTCTTCCTGTGCCACATCAACGACCTCCCTGACAGGGTCAAGTCCCAGGTACGCCTGTTTGCTGATGACTGCCTCCTTTACCGCCAGATCAACTCCCTACAAGACCACATTCAACTTCAAGAGGACCTCAACCAACTCGAAACCTGGGCCACAAACTGGGGTATTAAGTTCAACCTGAACAAGTGCTACATCCTCAGTATACATAAGTCTACGAACTGTATCTACTCACTATGCAACACCCCCCTTCAGCGCGTCCACACAAACCCCTATCTAGGTATTCAACTCTCCGATGACTAGAAATGGAGCACCCACATTGCCTACACCTGCAAGAAAGCACACAGCACCCTTGGCTTCCTCAGGAGAAACCTGCGTTTCTGCCCCCTCCAATGCAAGAAAAATGCCTATCTATCTCTCATCAGACCAGCCCTTGAGTATGGCTCTATCATATGGAGTCCCTACCTCAAACAGGAAATTGACAAACTGGAAAAAGTGCAGCACCTGTCAGCCCGGTTTATAAACGGCGATTATAAATCCAGAACACCCGGCTCCATCACCAAGATACTTCACACTCTGCAACTGCATACTGCAACTGCATACTCTGACAGCGCATACGTGATCTCCGCCTAATCTTCCTCTACAAGGTGGGTGAGGGGTTGGTACCGGCCATACCATCTGCTGAGTACTTAACTCCACACAAACCAGGACGACTCATAAGGCCACGAACATCTGGCGACCAGTATGATAATTGATATCATCAGTGCGATCTCTAATTACGTAAGAAATAATACAAGAACATTCCAAGTCAGCAGATGCCAGACAGAGCACTTCGGTCATTTTTTGTTAGTACTGTGAGAGACTGGAACCATCTGGAAGAAAATATCGTGAGAGCACCAACCCTTCAAAACTATAAAAGACCGATATCATCCCAACAATAAACCTGCTAAAGCTGCGCACATCCCCACCCGTTGTGATAATGCCATTGGTCTTGGCGACAGCGACGTATCTTACAGAGCTATACAGATACAGATAAACTTCAAGTGCTTGAACTTCCAGACAAATGACCACAACAGACACGTCGATTAATCTGTCACTGCAACTGTAAAGGGTGCAGGTGGAGGTTAACAATAACAAATAGATAAAAAATTCATTAGACCTACAGTCTGGACGCCCTTGGCACAAAGTAAGACATGTCCATGGTCTTGGGAGTTGGTCTCGACAACTCTCTGAACTTGAAACTTCCTGGGTCTACCGAAAACAAATCTAACTGGTTACTTATACTGAATACGGTAAACACACGTTTTCCCCTTCTACATACATTAAAATACACCAATGAAACACGATGAAAAGGATCTAAGCATGATTTATTAGCAAAATATTACTTCAAATAGCCAAATTCCAAACCTGAAAACGGTTACCGGCACCGCCATCCTTCTGGTGTGAAACTGAAACCAGGCTTTTTAAATTGCAATGAACAACATTTGCATTGTAACTATCCCAAACAAATAAGTCTCC
The DNA here is from genome assembly GCA_030674185.1 of Monoplex corrugatus. Classification (NCBI taxonomy): domain Eukaryota; kingdom Metazoa; phylum Mollusca; class Gastropoda; order Littorinimorpha; family Ranellidae; genus Monoplex; species Monoplex corrugatus. Next base: position 47,361,141 of record JAPXFY010000025.1, on the reverse strand, counting down.
ATTTTTGATTGCCAAAAGATTCTTTGCACTTCCGAAGGCTGTATGTGAAAGATGTTTGCTGAAACTGTCCTTCAACCGTTTGCAAATAGGATGAACTTTCAGTTTGTCGCGCCAGTCCTCAGTAGACATCGCCATTTTGCTAAGAATTATACTCTCTAACACCAAAATTGTCGCAGAGAAATAAGTGGATAATTTATGTTATTTGAAGCTATATATCTACTTACAGACACTTAACACCTGAAATATTATTTTAATGAAATATTTTGTTACAAAACCTTCTTTTAATTTATATTTGATTCAATTGTCTTGTTTGAAACAGAGGGATAGAGCATACATTCGATGCCCGCAGGCCTAGGTCATGTGACCAATCAATTGGGCTTGGTGATTCCGTTCGCAAGATGGCTGCGAATGTGCAGTCGATGTGTAACTTTTGGAAAAACTTTGATCTCCAAGAGTTACAGGTAGGTGGATAGTTATTTTTAATTTTAGAGTTGCAATAGCCGATATAGTGTACTTTGTTTTGTTTCAGTATCGCATGTCGGACCGTGTAGTCCGCTTGTTTTTCATGATGATGGCAGTGATGTGATAGTTTGTGAGCTTGTGACAGAATATCAGCAATAATCGATGTGGCCATCTGAGATCGGAGTTCTTTGTCTGAAACCCAGTGAACAGCAGTCTTACATGCATGTTTAGGTGTGATATCCTGGTTGTAGAAAACCATGAATAATGTTTGATTGAAAGTTTGGTGACTTGTTTTGAAGTTGGAAACTTGGGACGCGATGTCACTGACTAACTGAATCCGTGAGTGTGGGTAGATTTTAGGTCTACACCAGTCTCACAGCGTCTGCTGTGCTGAAGGGAAGCTGCAGGATGCTCGGAATCAGAGCAGGCTGGGTGAAGTGGGGCGCCGATCGGTGTAGGATTACTGGAGCCATCTGAGTGTGTTTCATAGGAGCCAGGCATCGGCTGCCCTGTGGCTGTAGGTTGTACACGTCTGCAGGGATGCCGTGATTTGTTCAGAGAAACGTGTAGCCTATAGAAAGTGTGTCACTGTGTAGGGCTTACAGTGTGTGTTGTTTTGTGTTGTGTTGTGTGTGTGTGTGTGTTAGAGAGAGAGAGAGAGAGAGAGAGAAAGAGAGAGAGAGAGAGAGAGAGAGAGAGAGAGAGAGAGAGAGAGAGAGAGAGAAGAATTCCAATCCCTCGTGGTGTTTCTTGTTGACTTAATTTAATGTGTGTCACATTACCACTCAGCACAACTGATATGTTTATTGAGTGTGTGTCACTGTGTGTGTCACTGTGTGTGTGTGTGTGTGTGTGTGTGTGTGTGTGTGTGTGTGTGATTTAAACTGTAGTGTGCATTGTTTGATGATGGAAATTGGGTGTGTGTATTGTTTAGGATCTAAACTACAACATGCAGCATTTGAAAATACGAAATCACTCTGTCACAGAGACTTGTTACATGATTTTGTGATGGTGGTGGTAGTGTGTGTGTATGTGTATAACTATGTATTTATAACTTTGATAGTAATGGTATAGGAGTATCAAATGAAAGAGGCTGAGGCTGCCAGTATGTTGTTTTTGTAAATGAACGTGTAAATTTTGTAACTTTGTCTTGTCTTGTTGTATTAATTAAATATGCATTCGGATTCTTTTTTCATGTTTTTTTTCTGGTTCCTGTTTGCTGGAACGCGGGCAGTCACACTTGTTTTGGATTTTATAAGTGAATTTAATTTTAAAATCCAGTTCAAACAAATTGAAATTGTGCTTACCATTGCTCTTTCAAGCAGCAGAAAAAATGTTTGTTTCCTAATTTATTTAGTATCAAAATTTATGTAACTAAACAAGTACATTATTTTTTTCTGATAATGGTAGTTATATTTATTTGCGGCAGTTGTATGATTCCTTTGTAAACTAACACATTTATGTCTGAAAGTGTAGCATTACCTGTCTTGTCCTGTGAACTAAAGGGTTTAGATTGTATTATTTGTTGCATTGTCAAATTCTGTGGACTTTCTTCTCCATTACAATTTACATTGGTTTAGTTTATATCCCTTCTGTTTTAAAAAAAAATTCATTCCTTAAAGGAAGCTTAACAGAGAAGTAGAAAATGGTGGTGGGTTTGAATTGTGTGTGTATTGTTGAAGAAAAAGAAACCATAAAAGGGAGAAATAGTTAAGCTGACACAGAAATAAATGACAGGCCAAACGCAATAACACACACACACACAAAGAAACCAAAAACACCTCAACAAACTAAAACACACATTAAACATTTAAAACAAAAAGTTGGAAAAAAACCCAACCAAACAAAAAAACAAAACAAACAAAAACAACACCAACGACAACAACCCAAAAACAACAAAACCCAAATTCAAACATTACCCCCCCCCCCCCCCCCCCCAAAAAAAAAAGGATGGGGAGATACTGTTGAGGAAAAAGAGACCATGAAGGGAAAAATACTTGAACTGGCACTCAAATGAATACACAACTACACACAACACACACACACACACACACACACACACACACACACACACACACACACACACACACACACACACACACACACCACAATTTAGAACAAACCAACTCTGAAATTAAATAAATTACCAACTCTACACAACAAGCAAATAAATAAACAAACAAAAATGCACACACACACAAAATTTAAAACAAACTCAGAAGTAAACTAAAAAATGTATACTCATATAACAAAAACAAACCAAACTCTTCCCTTCTGTTCCTAAAAAGAAAAACAACAGGAACAACAACAACATCAAAAAAAAAAAAAAAAGGAAAAAAACACACAGTCTCTCTCCCTCTCTTTCTCTCTCTTTTCTCTGCTAAAACAGCATAGAGATAGCGCATGCATGGATGGACACTATGAATCCATTGGTTTTGGTTTTGCTTATATGTTTCTATTTGTCATCTAGGACACAAAACAACCACTTTGAAGTGAATGACTTTTTTTTAATAAGCACAATCAAAACAGGACAACAAAAAGGTGGCAAGCATGTGGACCAACCATGTTTTTTTTTTTTATTGATTAGTTTTGTTTTTGTGCTGATAGTGATACTGTGTTTGTTGCCCAACAAGGAGACAAAATAAAAAACCAGTCAACTGACAAACAAATAAAAAGAAACCAATCAACCAGTCAATCAACCGACAGACAAATCAAAACAAACCAATCAGCCAGTCAATCAGCCGACAGACAAATCAAAACCAAACAGCCCAGTGACTACCCAAATCAATCAGTCAACTAATCAACTGACAGACAAATCAAAACCAAACGGCCAAGTAACTGCCAACCAAACAATAATCCAGAAACCATAATTATTCAACAACCAAACCATTATGAGGGGATGCCATCTCCTGTATCTTCTCTAATTTTGAAGAAAATACAGTAACCTATTCACACCATAAGGTAACCCATTCAGACCTGGGTAGACTGGCTGGAGTGTAAGCCATTATGTAGTTATTTGTTTCTGGAGTCAGATTGATAGATGTAGTGGTTTAATTGCACAAGTACCTGATCTTGTTCTGAACTTAGTGTTTGTACAGCTTCAGGTACTCACATATCCGTAACTCTGTGTACTACTAGTATTACTGCTACTACTACTGCTAGTATTGCTGCTGCTATTACTACTACTACTACTGCTAGTATTGCTGCTGCTGCTGCTATTACTACTACTACTACTACTAGTACTACTGCTACTACTACTAGATTATAATTTGATTGTAACTTTGTGAGTGCTCATTATTTTTCCCATAAGTTCAGAATGCTTTATCTTGGGTAGAAGGCCTGCATATGACAAGAAAAGAATGCAACTTGTAGTTGTAATGAATCTGCATTTGAGTTTGACATGAAATTAAATTTTAAGAGTTCTCTTTAGCTGCAAATGCAGTTAAACTTCAGGGTTTGTCTAATTTGTACAACTTTTTAGTTTTATGACTATGACTTTGAGACTTGATTAGTAGATAGACATATTTCCAGATCTACAGTTAAGTCTGCTAGTTTGTTTAATTCCAAGTTTGTGTATAATTTCTTACACCTGCTTGAAATGCTGCTTGTAGATCTATAGCTGTGCATGATTCATTTATGAATACTTAATTAAAAAGAAAGTGTATGTCTTTAATGATCATTAAAAAGAAAGTGTATGTCTTTAATGATCATGAAACAGGCTAATATGATAGTCAAGTATATGTGTACATGTATGGTAGACTAATACTAGTAATAGACATCTTCAGACTCCCTTGTGGAAAGTCTGGGAATAGATTTTATCTGAATATCCATGTCAGGTGGGTGAAGGGGAAGAATTTTCAGATCCCCCAGGTCAACATGTGTGCAGATCTGTTAGTGCCTACCCCCCCCCCCCCCCAACCAGTTGTGTGTGCAGAACATCAAGTGTGCATGTTAAAGTGATGTCAGTGTCCCATGGCTTATGGAAATGTGAAAACACCTAGTATACACCCTCACTGAAGACAGAATATGCAGCCTGTGCTGCATCATACTACCTGCATAGTGCTAGCAAAACAGTATACACAGATATAATGCATGCATTTCAGAAAAATTGGAATGCTTTAAGAAATAATAATGGAGCACACACACACACACACACACACACACACACACACACACACACACACACACACACACACACACACACACACACACACACACACACACACACACACACACACACACACACACACACACACACACACACACACCACACACACACACACACACACACACACCACAAAAATAAAATAAAAAAATTAAAGAAAGAAAAAAGAAAAGAAAAAAGAAAAGAAGGTAGGACAGGATCAGTTAAGACTATTGTAATTGTCCCAGCCTCAGCTTGTTACATTTCTCATTACAAAACTTTGGCCTATTGCTAATGGAAAAAAAAGAACAAGGAGGGAGGGGAGAGGGAGAAGAAGTGAAAAAATAAAGTGAATCAGTTTGTTGCCATTTATGGCAAACGTATGATGGCAAATAGAACTCTTCCATTGTCGTCATGTGTTGGTGAAAAAAGAAAGGAAAATGTCTGTTGTATAATAAATCAGATGGGATGATTGTGCAAAAGGGTAAGCTGGATGACGTTATGAAATTTTTTGTTTGAAGTTTACTGTGTTTATTGCGGCATTAATCAGTGTACAGTTTCTGTTATTTGTATTGATCGTCCATACCAGCATGTTCGATGTTGAATGGCATGTGAAATTGAAGCTCTGCATTGATGAAAATAGACTGGCATTTCTGCGCTACACCCACATTTTCTGTCTCCATTTTTTGCGCCCTATCTTTCTTTCTTTGCAGATTGTTTCTCAGATTTCTTTTTTGGTGCCTTTTTTCAAGTTGCGTTATGATTTTCTTTCTTTCGTTCTTTTAGATTTTTTTCTTGTTTCCTTTTCCTTGGTATTTAGTATTACACTTTATAGTGCATTTTTATACATGTATAAAATTAAAAACAAACAAACCTGTTTGGTGTTAACTGACTCAGAAATTCTGACAAAGAACTGACACATTAGTTCTGGGATTCTTGTTTATGTTATTGATATTATTGTCATTTGTTTTCATCCAAGTTTGTTAATGGGTTGTCATTTTTTGTGCGTGCACTGACCCAGGAGAGACACAGGAAACCTTCCACAAAAAATGTCATTTGATCTCCCTTTTCCCCTCCTTTAAAATTTGGAAATTGCAGTTTGTAACTTGTAAAGGTGAGAGGGTGAAATTGGAGAGAGATGGGGGGAGGGGAGAGAGAGAGAGAAGGGGGTGGGGTAGGGGGGGGGGAGAAAGCGATCAAGCTCAGCATAACACAAGCTTCTGCTAACAGAAAATAATTAATTGCTGAATTCCTGCCTTCCACAGCAGTACAATCACCTCAATCAGGACAAACAGAATTTGAATAAAATAGAAACTTTTTGAAAAATGGACCATTGCCTGCAAGCTGTGCAGAAAATAATCCTGTATAGAATTGTCAAGTGATATCAGCAAATGATTTCAGTAAAATTGATTGCTTCATACAGGGAAAAAATACACTGTTTTTCTTGGGCTAGATTTTCTTTTTATGATTTTATGTATGTGATATGTGATACTGATATCTGATGGAAGGTGTATGCGTAGAACTGACTTTGTTTGGTGTAAAAAACAATGCTATGTGACCTGCAGTAGTGTAAAATAAGAATTCCATAGACTTATGTTTCAACCACATCAGTATTATTATTTACAGTGGGGTTGATGAGATTGATACAGATAGTGGAGAAATGTCAAGCAGAGTAGTCATCAGTGAAAACTATCAGCCTTTTGGTTCATTAAAAGTACAAATAAAGGATCTACATCAGGCTGATTGAAATTTTGTTGTCAGAACAACATGCGATACAGCATGTTACATCTGCAGAGCTGTTGCTGTATCAGTCCTGTGATATGGAACTTGGCTCATTCACCGATTCAGTTTTCATAAAGTGTGATAAAGTTTTCATGACAGGATGTAAAGCTATCATTTTAAGTTCAGAATGTTATTTTTTTGTATTTGGGTTGTCTTGAATTCCTTCTGTTATCTCATTTTGAATGCAATTTGATTTGTGAACTGTAATAAGTGTAAGAGGCTAAGACTTGTGGCATTATGAAAAATTAAGGAATAAATAGTAACAGTCTTGTGAAAGATGATAGCTGAATCCATGAACTTACTTAGTGAAGTTGTTAGGTAACTTTCCCCCCTCAAATTTGAAGAAATTTGCGCGTGCATGCATGCATGCATGCGCGCGCGTGTGTGTGTGTAACCAAAAGACGAAGAACACAGGCTGTAGGTAACAATAATCATTATTGTCTGATGATCAGACGAGTGATCAGATGTTCAGATGAGACGTTGTCATTGCTTCAATGTATCAAATGTTGTGGAATACAAAGTGAAAAATTTCCCTCCTTCAGACTACATAATACTGTACTTGCAGATCCCCAAGTCAGGGCAATTTACATGTGGAATACATACAGACAAAACAATAATCAAATAAGAGTCGCTAGCTATTCCAGGCATTATTCCAACGATCAATGCTTGGCCAATTGATTGCAGGTCTGTTTCTGGTTTTCTGTTATGCATTATTCATGGATCCACCAAGGATCACTAGATATATATTGGGTATTCTTTCAGTTTTGACAAATTTTTCTGACTCTGGAGTCTGAGACAGGGCTGCAGTGCAGCATCGTTCTATCGACCCAGTAATTCTCATGAGAATTCTTTTGTTCGTGCATTTAGTTTTAGTTCTCACAGCTCTGGTAAGGAGCCATGTAAGACTGAATTCTGTTATTCTGCCTCCAATCCTCCCGCTATCATCTTTGTTCTAGTTTCATTGTTTTTCAGAACAATTATTGAAAGAGTGAGGTATGTTATCTTGATTGCTGAGTCAGTCAAGTGAGGGGAGAGAGGAGAGCCGCATCGCTCGGTGCATGGTGTCTAACTCTCTAATGCTGTCTTTGAAAATCGTGGGAAATCGATAAGTTTTCATCAGCGAAATTGTACTGCAAGTAGCAGGGGAGCGAGGGCTGATTGATTTATTTTATCGATATGGGAGGACCCTCTCTCGGCACCCAGCCACACGATGGGGTGTGCTGCTGGATGGGGCTTGTCTCATGATAAATTGATGAGCATGAACATTTGATCATGGGGCATCAATCCTCAGATAGCTTTTGGCCAGGCAGTAGGCTTTTTTAAGGTCTGCTGAGGGGGATCATGGTTGCCTGGCTTCCCCGCTATATCTCTTCCTTGGGTGTCTGCAGTTCAGGGAAAGAGCACTTTTGTTGCTGTGACTGTCTGGCTTGTTATTTCCCCTTGGAATGCCTGACACTGGATCAGTCATTGGCTTTTTTTTTTTTAAAGGTTTATGTATTGTTCTGTTTTTGGCATGGCTGTGTGTGTGTGTGTGTGTGTGAGTGTGTGTGTGTGTGTGTGTGTGTGTGTGTGTGTGTGGGGGGAGAGTAAGTGCAAAAATATGTATTCATTTGTATGACTTTGTTGTTGTTACTCAGTGTATCACTGTAGTGTGAATTACATTTATAAATAGTGCACACATGTAACTTTGCTAGTGTGGATGTGCACATTGTAAGTTATACTGTAATTGGTATACATGGATTTGTATAAATGCAGATGTAGAATCAGAATCAAAGTCAGTTTTGATAGTCATGGAAACTGCACGGTTCGCAGATATTTATGGTAACAGTTGCTGCAATGTTGTACTTATAAAATCAGACGAGCATAAATCATTAATCTGTCTTTTCAATAAATCTGCTTTTGCTCTGTTGCATGCTGTTGATAATTCGGATGAGTTTTGCATACATGTATGTTTGCATGCTAAACATAACTTATCTCAGTGGATCATCCAGTCTGAGGCCCTCCATAGTTTGCAGGCTTTGGGATTGTTGAGAAGGGACAGGAAGCATGCGATGCCATCTTGAAGTGATTTTGTGATATTGTGCTATGTGGCAACCTTACAACAAGAACCCAGTGAGACTTAATGCTGGATGGGCTGTAGGCGACGCGAGTGAGATTGTGACGAAGTCTGGCTCCAAACCCAAGATCTGCGACAAAATTAGTACAATATGGCTTTAGTATAGCTAACAGCATGTTATTAAACATTTTTGAAAGGCATACGCAACAACAGGTAGACTTTGTCAAACTCAGCACAGTACCTGACAGAATAACCTTATATGTACAGCATAATGTTTTATTGTGCTTAATAATGCATAGCGTAATGCAAGCATATCAGAAGAGCAATAGCATAACACAGCACAACAGAAGACTGCAGAGCACAGGCTGCTATGCCACAGTGCACCACAGTGCCACCCACACACACCACCACACCACACCACACCACACCACACCACACCACACCACACCACACCACACCACACCACACCACACCACATGCACAGTATTACACCGCAGAACGCCACAGTAAGCCAGACCAAACTATTTTGCATACTACCCCAAAGCACACCACTCAACACCCTACACACACACACACACACACACACACAACACACACACACACACACACACACACACACACACACCACACACACCACACACACACGGACACATAGACACACCGCGCGCGCCACACAGGCACACAGAGTAAGAACTTAACAATACATAGTAAAAAAAAACAACAAAAAAACACCAAGAAGTACAACGTCTCATTGACATCTTAACCCTTTGACTCCTGCACCCTGTCCACCAGCATCCTGCATTGCCAACCATGCTAGCAAAGCAAAAACTTAACCTTTTGATTCCCTCACCCTATCCACCAGCTTCCTGCAGAAATCAAAAGGTATAAGTTTTTGCAGTCGATGGATAGGGTGCGGGAGTCAAAGGGTTAAGCAGAAAACATTTTTGCAATATTTAAATAAACATCACATCTTGACACTATACCACACCACACCACACCACACCACACCAAACACCATACAATCACACTAGGAGTAGTAATACAGGTCTATGATTTCCCACGAATAGTCCCCCAGCAGAACTGGAAACTCTCCAGCTGAACAATTTACCTCGGATCATCTCAAATGAAATCAAGGACAGTATCAACTATCCGAGCAGAACAATACCATTGGCGGGAACGGGAGAGATAAAGGGGCCAGGCAGGGCCATCAGGATGGAGGAAGTTGGGAAGAACTGAAGAAGAAGAGGCAATAAGGTGTGAGTGGATTGGGTTGGGCTGGTGGGTTTATGTTGGCTTTATTGTGGGTCTCAAATTTATCTGAGATAACATTTAACACTGGAGGTGAATACGAAAAAAAAAAAAAAAAAAAAAAAAAAAAAAAAAAAAAAAAGGTAAGCATTTTACTTTCTAGACATTTTCAGTTACCTGAATGTCATTATTAGTATGGCACGTTTTCTCATTATGCCATGCACAACCAGACAGAATTGGTACTCATCTGTACTAATTTTTTCAAACTTTTGTTGTCTATGTGAACTCTTTGTCTTATCATGCAAGTAGTAGGCCCCTAGTTAAAAACGGCAACACTGTAAACTCACAGTTCTTATAAATGCATTTACACAATAAGCTTACACTGTAACACAGTCCCACATTAATAAATGTCGAGAGAGAGAGAGAGAGAGAGAGGAAAAGATAGACACAGACACTGAGACAGATAAAAATATTGACACAGACAGACAGGCAGACAGACAGTTAGACTGGCAAGCAGGCCAGACAGACACAGCAGACAGACAGACAGACAGACAAACAACTAGACAGCCAGACGAAGGGGATAAAAAGATCCAAAAAGAGAGCAGCAGAGCAGAAGGAATACTAGCAGTATTGGTAGAATGGACCAGTTTTTCTCGCTCAGTGAGCAGGTACAGTAAATGGCAGAGGACCCAAGGAAAAAGGGAAATCATGCGATTAAGTTGCCTGTGTGTCTTGATCAGTTGATGATGTAGTGAAAGGTGGTCGTTCTGCTTTGGTCGTCTTTGAGGTAACTGGTTGTAGTTACAGTGGTATTCATAGAATTTTAACGTGTTAGTGTCAGTCTCATGGATGTTTCGGGCAGCTTCAACCAGTGCATGATTTGCTTTCCAGTTTGAGAGCATGAATATGTAATGTAAACATATTTATAAACATATCGTACATTTTTTGTTTGCTGCTTTGTGAATATGTGAGTATTGTTGATGTCAGGCAGTGAAGCTATTGAATTTGATTACTATTCTGTGAACCTGCATCATTACATGTTTTATTTATCAGTATTTAAACATGTTGCACGTTTGGTCACTTTGATTTCAAATTTTATCTCCTGTCATTCCGAGAGGACTTGGGTCTTGTGAGAGAGGAAAGTGTCAAAGAGAAGTGCATGGTACATTGACAGAATTGTAGTACTGCTTCTGATCCTCAATTCTAATTTTGTTTTGTTTTGACATGTTGTTAGTGATTTCAGCTAATATCTCAGGCAAGAAAGAAAATGATGTTGACAGTCCTTGTTTGATTGTGGCTTGTCTTTTAAAGTTGCATGTGATTTCTTTGTTTTGGTGAGCCATCGGTTTTGATTATATTGTGATTTTTTTCCTTCCAGCATTTGTCTCGGCATGTGGAGAGTGGGCAGTTGTGGATAGCTGCTTATCAGATTTTTGAAGTCATATTACTCTTATGCCTGACTTATCGAATCATTCAATCATTGTGACAGTGTGACTTTGAAGTTTGAATCTTGCATGAGAAAATAATAGTCTAGTGAGATAGCTGCTCCAGATAAGACATGGGAATTCCCACACCCTGTCCACCAGCTTCCTGCGTTGTCAACCATGCTAGCAGAACAAAAACTTGGAACTTTTGATTCTTTCACCCTATCCATCAGCTTCCTGCAGATGGATAGGGTGAAACTGAAAGAATCAAAAGTTCAAGTTTTTGTAGTAGGTGGATAGGTGCGGGAGTCAAAGGGTTAACTGCTCTAGAAAAGACATGAGAACTCCAGTTGTTGATGCTTTAGCCAAATATTCTCATTGTCTCATCTGCAGTTAAATAAAAGGCACAGAGGAACAGCAGTAAACACATGCATACACAAACACATACACCCACCCACACCTTCCAGTCATTGACCCAGTGACCCATCCACCTATTGTTTGTATGTTTTTGTTTTTATATATCATTTCACATTTATTTACCAGCATGCAGACTTGACGACATAGATGAATAAGATGTATAAACATCAGTGGTTGCAACCTTTGTGTACACATATGTTTTGATTAATCACAATTATTGTCTCGCTTTAAATTTGAGCAGTCTGTAGTGGTTGGCTATCATGCTTGATTGTTCTGTTGTTCCTGGTTTCTTCCTGGCTCTGATTCATGGCAGTTGAAAAAGCAGTCATTGTTTTGTTTTCTTTTTTCTTTTTTTTTTTATTCTTTCTTCTTCCTTTTTTTTAATGGAATTCCACAAATAATGCTAACAAAGAAACATTGTTGTCATACAGTACACTGGTAAGATTAGATATGAAAATTTAAATGAGTAATGTTGCTGTGGTTAAAAAGAGAGAGAAAAAAGGTGCAGGCTTTGTCTTCTTTGCTGAGTAATTCAAATTCATTGAGTACCTGTGTTCAGGTACTGAAAATTCAGAACATGCATGCACACACACGTGCATGCTTGCTGGCACACACATACAAGTATGCACACGCATGTGTGCACACACACTTATACTCAAGTGCACACACACACACACACACACACACACACACACACACACACACACACACACACACACACACACACACACACAACACACACACACACACACACACACACACACACATATGCGGCTTATTATATGACCAAAACAAATCAGGTGCAACTGCAATGTTTTTGTGTCATGCATTACACCTTGGCATTCAGGGGCATGTTTTGAAACAGCAGCAATAGCAACACAGGCATATTACCTTCTCTCTGGCTCTCTCTTCTGTGCCACCCCCTCACACACATACACATACACATACACACACACACCACACACACACACACACACACACACACCACACACACACACACACACACACACACACACACACACACACACACACACACACACAAACACAAACATAAACACACACACACACACACACACACACACACACACACACACACACACACACACACCTCACACTTACACAGAGGCACACAGAAATGCACACACAACCACACACACGCACATATGTAAAGACACAGCACACACACGCACACACACGGCACACACACACACAGCACACACTCAGTGTACACACACACATACACAGAAACATACACAAGCACCCTCACAAAAATGAATGACCATTAGGGCATTAGAATCAGGATGCAAGTTATGCTTTGTCGTGTGCTAATGACCATTAGGGCATTAGAATCAGGATGCAAGTTATGCTTTGTCGTGTGCTAATGACCATTAGGGCATTAGAATCAGGATGCAAGTTATGCTTTGTCATGTGCTAATGACCATTAGGGCATTAGAATCAGGATGCAAGTTATGCTTTGTCGTGTGCTGCCTGTCTTGTTCAGAATCAGATTGATGCACCATTGTATTAGTTAAACATATAGCATATATATATATTCTTATTTACGTCATTGATTTTTCTTCATGAAAATTCAGTATTTGTACATTCATGAGGATGTTGTATATGGACCGGTTTGTGATTTAAATGTGAAGCATTGGGCTGTAGTAGTGTGATGAAACCAGTTTTGTCCAAACAAATGACAGTCGATTAACCCTTTGACACCCGCACCATGCCCACCAGCATCCTGCATTGCCAGCCATGCTAGCAAAGCAAAAGCAACCCTTTGATTCCCTCACCCTAACCACCAGAATATGCCAGATAATGTGCTGGAAGATTTGGGTGGAGAGTGTATGGAATTGCCTGAGGCATTGAATCCGTCTTGAACAGATTTCAAACCCCAAACTCTGTTTTACTGTGTTTTTGTGTGTTCGTCCTTCTGTGTTCTGTTTCCACATCCCTGAACTGATCTCCATTAGAAATCTCAGTCGGTCATACTTGCTGCACCAGAAAATGATACACAAGTGACAGCGTGGATAAAAGATGTCTTCTTTCAACACAGAAGCTTTTAAATTGTAGTTGAAGGGTATAACACCACAAGACAGTAACAGCAATCTCAAGAAGGGAAGATTGATTACATAATAATGACAGCTTTGAATAGATGTATCCTTCCTTTTTTTAATCTCCTTTAAAAACTCGTGGAGAGGGGGTGTTGGTGTGGGGTGCGAGATTTCTTTTTATTATTGACAGGAGATACGTGTGTCTGTCTATATATTGTGTTTTTACCTCTGAACAGAATGTATCTTCGAAGAATTCTTCCTTTTTCTGAAGGCCTTTTCATTGTTTAATAAGAAATTTCCTCTTTTCTGTCATTCTTTGTTTCTGCCTTGTTCCTCTGCTTTCTGTCATTTCTTCCTATCAGTTTCTGCATTGCTGGTCCATTCATCTATATGTGTTCGTAAAATCTTTCGTATTTTCTCTTAGGATTGACGATTAAATAGTGTATTAAGTGCATTTTTGGCTTTAGGGAAATAAGTGGAAGCAATTCTAGTAGTGTAGGCCCATTTATAGGTTTTAGTGTCCTTAGTTAAGTTTAAATTTGTTTTCAGGTATGGTTTTCAAATCCTGTGTGTGATAAATTGGATGGAGTGGTCATTGCCAGAGGATTTCCTTTGGTTAAATAAATATGTGCAAATGCATCGATATGTGTACTTGATTTTCTTTTCCTTTTTTCCCCTTGATGAAGTATTGTGTATGTTTTAAAATGGTTATAGCCCTGATATGGCTCTACGCAGTTGGCTGGGCTTTAAACAAAAATGACAATGACAATGACAATGGCAGTTGTTTAATTTTTTTGTCACTCCAAAATGTGATAGTATTTTCTCAGAAGTGTTTTGGCGATGTTTGAATTGTTAGATAAAGTGTGACATGTTTTGGTACTGTTTCGTGATATGTCGAGAAAATTGATTCCTGTAACTAGTGTGACCGTGTAGCTGGAACTTAAAGTGTGGTCATAAGTCAGGGTCACAAATACACAAAACAAAGCTGGGGGGGGGGGGGGGGGGGGGGGGGTGGGGTTGGGAAGGGAAGAGGAACAGTTTGGTTTGACCATCTTCGGTATTCTTTTCTTTTTTCCTTTCATTTTGTTTTCCTCATTACAGAAGTAGATAAATAAATCCAATATTCCTCAGATGTTTATATGGCAAAAGGAATTATTTGAATGTGCGCCTTATACTATATCAGAGTACTGACGACATCTTTGGCTGTCATTTCTTTGTTTCTGTGTTTTGAACAAGTGAAAACAAACAGGTAAGCAAATCTATAAGTAGTATAACCACCACTCCTGCTGTGATATTTGACACAACATATCAAAACCAGGCTAAAGTACAGTGTATTCATTTCTGAGTTTTTATCTCATTCTAAAATGTCAAAGTTTATGAATTAATCTGAAAAGCACAAGACAAAACGAAAATCAAACCAAGCCAAAACAAAAGCCAGAAACAATTTATTATCGTTTTGTTTTTGGACACATTTAAACATGATATCTTTGAAAAGGGAGGTAATAAGCTCATAAAATTTTGTGTTTCTCCCCTTTAAAAACATTTTTATTTGTTTTTTTAGGTTATATTGAAGATTAGATTTACAGACTCGAAGTATGGAAAAATCTGTTATGATTATGATCCTATCCAGCTATGATTGACCTTAGCTGTAACTGGTGGGCTAAGACCTTAGCCTGGTTTCTCCATGCTTGCTGTGTCACATATCAGTATTATTAAAAGAAAACCTTTTGCTTACCATATAGACATTATTCAGCTAGTATGCAAGAATACATTGTTATATCATCTTTCGTGGGAAAAGGGGAAATTAAGAGATGCTTATGTTGAGATGCCTTAACTTGGCATAAAAAAGATCATATGATGTGGACGAAAATTTTTATGATGAAAAATTGGGTTTTCTTTCCGAGGAGTCTCACTTTGGTCTAGCTCCACAACTGAATGATTGCTGATTACTGATGAACAGTGTCCTGAGTATGTTGGATCAGAACAGGAATAGTGTCCTTAGTAAGTTGGATCAGAACAGGAACAGTGTCCTTAGTAAGTTGGATCAGAACAGGAACAGTGTCCTTAGTAAGTTGGATCAGAACAGGAACAGTGTCCTTAGTAAGTTGGATCAGAACAGGAACAGTGTCCTTAGTAAATTGGATCAGAACAGGAACAGTGTCCTTAGTAAGTTGGATCAGAACAGGAACAGTGTCCTTAGTAAGTTGGATCAGAACAGGAACAGTGTCCTTAGTAAGTTGGATCAGAATAGGAACAGTGTGTTTAGTAAATTGGATCAGAACAGGAACAGTGTGTTTAGTAAATTGGATCAGAACAGGAACAGTGTGTTTAGTAAATTGGATCAGAACAGGAACAGTGTGTTTAGTAAGTTGGATCAGAACAGGAACAGTGTCCATAGTAAGTTGGATCAGAACAGGAACAGTGTGTTTAGTAAATTGGATCAGAACAGGAACACGTGTCCATAGTAAATTGGATCAGAACAGGAACAGTGTGTTTAGTAAATTGGATCAGAACAGGAAACAGTGTGTTTAGTAAATTGGATCAGAACAGGAACAGTGTGTTAGTAAATTGGATCAGAACAGGAACAGTGTCCATAGTAAATTGGATCAGAACAGGAACAGTGTTCCATAGTAAATTGGATCAGAACAGGAACAGTGTGTTTAGTAAATTGGATCAGAACAGGAACAGTGTCCATAGTAAATTGGATCAGAACAGGAACAGTGTGTGTTTAGTAAATTGGATCAGAACAGGAACAGTGTGTTTAGTAAATTGGATCAGAACAGGAACAGTGTCCATAGTAAATTGGATCAGAACGGGAACAGTGTCTTAGTAAATTGGATCAGAACAGGAACAGTGTGTTTAGTAAATTGGATCAGAACAGGAACAGTGTGTTTAGTAAATTGGATCAGAACAGGAACATGTGTTTAGTAAATTGGATCAGAACAGGAACAGTGTCCATAGTAAATTGGATCAGAACAGGAACAGTGTCCATAGTAAATTGGATCAGAACAGGAACAGTGTCATAGTAAATTGGATCAGAACAGGAACAGTGTGTTTAGTAAATTGGATCAGAACAGGAACAGTGTGTTTAGTAAATTGGATCAGAACAGGAACATGTGTCATTAGTAAATTGGATCAGAACAGGAACAGTGTGTTTAGTAAATTGGATCAGAACAGGAACAGTGTGTTTAGTAAATTGGATCAGAACAGGAACAGTGTGTTTAGTAAATTGGATCAGAACAGGAACAGTGTGTTTAGTAAATTGGATCAGAACAGGAACAGTGTGTTTAGTAAATTGGATCAGAACAGGAACAGTGTGTTTAGTAAATTGGATCAGAACAGGAACAGTGTGTTTAGTAAATTGGATCAGAACAGGAACAGTGTCCATAGTAAATTGGATCAGAACAGGAACAGTGTGTTTAGTAAATTGGATCAGAACAGGAACAGTGTGTTTAGTAAATTGGATCAGAACAGGAACAGTGTGTTTAGTAAATTGGATCAGAACAGGAACAGTGTGTTTAGTAAATTGGATCAGAACAGGAACAGTGTCTTAGTAAATTGGATCAGAACAGGAACAGTGTCTTAGTAAATTGGATCAGAACAGGAACAGTGTGTTTAGTAAATTGGATCAGAACAGGAACAGTTGTCTAGTAAATTGGATCAGAACAGGAACAGTGTCATTAGTAAATTGGATCAGAACAGGAACAGTGTGTTTAGTAAATTGGATCAGAACAGGAACAGTGTGTTTAGTAAATTGGATCAGAACAGGAACAGTGTCCATAGTAAATTGGATCAGAACAGGAACAGTGTCTAGTAAATTGGATCAGAACAGGAACAGTGGTCTAGTAAATTGGATCAGAACAGGAAAGTGTCTTAGTAAATTGGATCAGAACAGGAACAGTGTGTTTAGTAAATTGGATCAGAACAGGAACAGTGTGTTTAGTAAATTGGATCAGAACAGGAACAGTGTGTTTAGTAAATTGGATCAGAACAGGAACAGTGTCTTTAGTAAATTGGATCAGAACAGGAACAGTGTCCATAGTAAATTGGATCAGAACAGGAACAGTGTATAGTAAATTGGATCAGAACAGGAACATGTGTATAGTAAATTGGATCAGAACAGGAACAGTGTCCATAGTAAATTGGATCAGAACAGGAACAGTGTCATAGTAAATTGGATCAGAACAGGAACAGTGTGTTTAGTAAATTGGATCAGAACAGGAACAGTGTGTTTAGTAAATTGGATCAGAACAGGAACAGTGTCCATAGTAAATTGGATCAGAACAGGAACAGTGTCCATAGTAATTGGATCAGAACAGGAACAGTGTCATAGTAAATTGGATCAGAACAGGAACAGTGTCCTTAGTAATTGGAGTCAGAACAGGAACAGTGTCCATAGTAAATTGGATCAGAACAGGAACAGTGTCTTAGTAAGTTGGGTCAGAACAGGCAATTGACTGATCTGCTCTGTGAAGAATAACATTTGATAGTTCAGATAACTTTGATGTGTGTGTGTGTTTTGTAAGTCAGAAGCAGTCAGCATTGCTAATTGGTAAATAGTCTACGCCCTGATTGTAATAATGACAGAGTTTAGACAGCTTTTGGATTTAAGCAGCAATGCAGTAAGTTGAGTGACAACAGCAACATCAGCAACAACCACCATCACCACGCACCACCACCACCACCACCCATCACAACAACAGCAACAAGTTACAAAAGACTTAATAAAAATATGATTAAAATTGGAGTGCATTTTTGTATGCTCGGCAATGATGTTAACTTTAACCCTTTGACTCTGGCACCCTGCCCACTAATTGCAAAAACTTAATCCTTTGATTCCCTCACCCTATCCACTAACTTGCTGCTGGAAGCTGGTGGATAGGGTGAGGGAATCAAAGGGTCAAGCTTTTCCTTTGCTAGCATGGTTGATGATGTAGGATGCTGGTGGACAGGATACAGGGAGTCGAAGGGTTAAAACATCTGTTTTATTACTTTGAAGGCCGACCTCACAGTGGTGTTTGATGCCATGGACAGACGTGTTGATCAAACTGACGAGAACACAAGACAAACTTGTTTCTATCTCTCTCTCTGATGGGAGACATAAATCTTACTGCTAGGCAGTGCTGATGATGCACTCAACCTGCCTGCCTGTCCTGCACAATACACCACAAGACACACACGCACACTCACACAGCACACACACACACACACACACCCACACACACACACACACACACACACACCACACACACACACACACACACACACACACACACGCACGCACGCACGCATGCACGCACACACACACACACCACACACACCACCACATGATACACACACACACACACACACACACACACACACACACACCACACACACACACACACACACACACACACACACACACAGAGTGACACACAGTCTGTACGCTTACACAAACACTGAGGGCGTTCATACTGTAACAGACAAGCTGACAGACATACAGAACTTTGCCTTAATTAAGAGTCTTGTCTCTCACAGTATTGTAATCGCAAAGAGTTTAGAGATTGCAGTTTGTTCAAGTGTGATTCATGGCACTATGACAATTTCAGATGCAAGCCTGAACATATGTATGTGTGTTTGTATGTATATGTGTGTGTATGTGTGTTTGTATATATGTATGTATGTATGTGTGTATGTATATGTATGTATGTGTATGTGTGTTTGTATGTGTGTGTGTGTGTTGTTGTGTGTGGTGTGTTGTGTTGTGTTGTGTCGAGTGTGTGTGTTGTGTGTGTTGTGTTGTGTTGTGTGTTGTTGCGGTGTGTTGTGTGTGTGTGTGTGTGTGTTGTGTTGTGTTGTTGTGTTGTGTTGTGTTGCGTGCGTGTGTGTGTGTGTGTGTTGTGTGTGTGTGTGTGTGTTGTGTATGTATATGTGTGCATTGTATGTTGTGTGTGTGTGTTGTGTGTGTGTATGTATATGTGTGTATATGTATGTGTGTGTGTGTGTGTGTGAAACAGCTACATTTTGGGGGGGGGGGGGATTCATTATGTTGCCTTATTTAATTTGAAATACAATAAATAAGTAGTGCACACCAAAAAGTCAAAACACAAAGGACAAAGGCACACATATGTAGGCGCACGCACGCACCCACCCACGCTCGCACGTGCACACACACACACAACGTCTGGGATAAACACGCCTGTGTTCATAATTTACAGATCTAATGAACATGAAAAGACCAACGGAATCTGAAAAGCCTGTGTAGCTTAGGAGACGCGGTGACTTGTGATGGATGTCGGATACTGAGATAAGCTGAAGCTGCCAGTTGAAAGAAGCATGTGAAATCACTTAACTCGATTCGGGATGCCATACCGAATGTGCACGGATTTTATTGGGGGGGAGCTCGAAGCCGACCTAAAAAGCATTCCAAGCTGTATCGGTTGAACGGCCTTCTGATTTATTGTATGGCAGCTGAAAATTGTGTCCGCTAGCGGCTACCTCGCGGTTTTTGGTTAACATGAAGTGTAGACTACCGCCGTGTGTGTCTCGCGGTTTTGTGGTAAGCATGATGTAGAAGGTCTGGAGTTGATAGATACTATCCTGGTTCTGATTTGTTTTTAAAACCCTTTGACTCCAGCACGCTATCCACCAAACCGTAAAAAATTAACCCTTTGACTCTCTCACCCTATCCCACCAGCTTTCTGCAGTGCAGGCTGCTGGTGGACAGGGTGCGGGTGTCAAAGGGTTAAAATGAGTTGAACGATGCACTTGGAAATTGTTAAGCGTCAGCTAATGATCTTGTATAAGAACTGATTTATGGAGTTTGTTCAAGAGGGTTTCATCGAATCCGGACACTTGCTATGCACTCCACCCAAATCTGCCAACAATTGTCTGGCAGAATCTTTAAATCTGTGCAAAACCCTTTGCACTGGCAAGGTCTTAACCCATTGACTTCCGCACCATATATAGACCAACTGCAAAAACTTAACCCTTTGATTCCCTCATCCTGTCCTCCCAGCTTCCTGCAGGAAAGCTGGTGGATAGGGTGAGAGAATCAAAGTGTCAAGTATTTTGCTTTGCTAGCTTGGTTGACAATGCAGGATGCTGGTGGACAGGGTGCGGGAGTCAAAGGGTTAAATTGGAGAGTGGGACCCATGAAACGTCAAGATGGGCAACAAACATTCCAGTCTTTTTAATTTTTTTTAATGTTGCGTGCTGGGATTAAATCGAGATACCAAATCTGGAGCCCTTAGCTGTATCAGAAGAATCGACCAGCCTCTGTGAGAACTGTGAACGGTGTAAGCTGAGAATTTTAACCCTTTGACTCCCGCACCCTGTCCACCAGCATCCTGCTTTGTCAACACATTTCAAGCAAAGCAAAAACTTAACCCTCTGATTCCCTCATTCTTTCCATTAGCTTCCTGAGGAAGCTGTGGATAGGGTGAGGACGTCAAAGGGTTACGTTTTTGCAGTTGATGGATAGGGTGCGGGAGTCAAAGGGTTAATGTCGGGGGAAAAATTCAGCTGTGACCCAGCATGTGAAGAATTGGAAAATGTAGATCTATGAATTCATTCATTCGCGTGTGTTTGCGGCAAAACGCTAACCGCTCGATAGCGTAAGAAGTATTTTTCTCCGTTATCCTGATGGCTGCCAGAACACATGTATGTGTGTGTGTGTGCGCGCGTGCGTCCGTGCGTGCGAGCGTGCGTGCGTGTGCGGTGTGGTGTGTGTGTGGGGTGAGAGAGAGAGAGAGGAGAGAGAGAGAGTGTGTGAGAGTGTGTGTGTGTGTGTGTGCGTTCGTTATTTCTTTTAACGTCTATTCACATTTGTGCTTTTAGACGAGTGTGTGTGAGTTTGTGTGTGTGTGCTGGAGCGGAGAGAGAGAGTGAGGTTGTGTGTGTGTGTGTGCACGCACGCGCGCGCGCGCGCTTGTGTGTGGGGGAGAGAGAGAGAGAGAGAGAGAGAGAGAGAGAGAGAGAGAGAGAGAGAGAGAGAGAGAGAGAGAGCATAACACGAAACGCGAGTAATCGAAACCGTGTGTGTGTGTGTGTGTGTGTGTGTGTGTGTGTGTGTGTGTGTGTGTGTGTGTGTGTGTGTGTGTGTGTGTGTGTGTGTGTGTGGAGGAGAGAGAGAGAGAGAGAGAGAGAGAGGAGAGAGAGAGAGAGAGCATAACACGAAACGCGAGTAATCGAAACCGTGTGTGTGTGTGTGTGTGTGTGTGTAGAGAGAGAGAGAGAGAGAGAGAGAGAGAGAGAGAGAGAGAGAGAGAGAGAGAGAGAGAGAGAGAGAGAGCACAACACGAAACGCGAGTAATCGAAACTATAATAGGAATCTACGCCATCATTCTCGTCAGCATTCTTGTACACGATGGGCGTGTTGCTGCGCGTTGTTCCGTGCTACCGCCAGCACGGTTAATCAGTGTCGTACATCTGACTAATGACGGGGCCCCTGCAGATGAAGGCCATCAGGAAATGATGGGATGTGGGCAGACCCAGCCAGTCTTCTTCTCCCTTCCAAGTCCAAATTCCGCTTCCTCTGACGGCACTGTGTAATGAACGGTGAAAATGTTGCCTTCCTCGGGACCGATCTTTTCCCGTGATGTCTTAACTCTTCTTGAACGCTTGTGAATGTAGTCAGGCCCTGGCCAGCCCATTGACTCCCACGCCCTGTCCACCAGCATCCTGCACTGTCAATTAAGCTAGCAAAACAAAAACTTAACCTTCTGACTCCCTCGCCCTATGTACCAGCTTCCTACTGCAGGAAGCTGGTGGATAAGGTGAGTCAAAAGGTCACGTTTTTGCTGTTGGTGGATAGAGTGCGGGAGGCTAAGGGTTAAATTCATATGTATGATCGAAACGAGATCACAGCAGGGTGAAATATGCGCTTTTTTTTTTTCTTTTAAATTGGCTTAAAGGTTTACGCGGATAAGCGCCTAGTTCGCCAGAGGTCTTGGATGATAAGGGAGGCACAGATTTTTTTCCTCCCAGCAAGCTAATGGGGGGGGGGACTCGCAATTGGCACAAAATAGATACGATACGACGACTCGCGATTTACGTCAACAGATGAGGGATGGCGTGGTGAGACCCTCGTCCCCTCATCTACCTCCCACCCTCGCATCCCCCGCCCACACACACACACACACACGTACGCACGCACGCGCGCGCGCTCACACACGTACGCACGCACGCGCACCACACACACACCAACACATACCGCACACACACACACACACAACAACAAAAACAAAACACACACACACACACAACACAACACAAACACACACAACACACACAACACAACACAACACAACACACACACACACACACACACACACACACACACACACACACACACACACACACACACACACCACAACACACACAGCAAACATACACAACACTGCACAGAACACACACACACACACACACACACACACACACACACACACACACACACACACACACAACACACACACAACAACAACAACAAAACACACACACACAACACACACACACCCCCCCCCACACACACACACTCCCCCCCCCCCCCCCACACACGCACACGAGAGGAGAGGGGCTGAGTGAAGGACTGGAATGAGAGGGAGGATTGGTGGTGGCTTGCCTGTCAGACGTGGCGGAGCTCTTCTTGACAGGTCCATGTTTCTATCTGCCTTCAGATTGCCTGTCTCCCCCTCCTTGCGCCCCAACGTCAGCCCCAATAAATTGAACATTATCTGCCTCCTGCTGCTCTTTGACGTTTTTCTATCACAACCGCTGAGCAATCGGTTATAAGTTTCTTTTTTTTAAATATTTTTTTTAAGGGGGTGGGTGTGTGGGTGGTGGTGGTGGAGTGAGGCGGTAAGCACGCGCGTGTGCACGCGCACGCGTTCGCACTGACATACTTTTTCCCCTCCTCATTTCTGTTAGGACGCATTTATGTATGCATAATGTAGACACGCGTGTTTGTTTGTTTGTTTTTTTTTCTTCTTCTTTTCCATGCATACATGCTGGAACGTGCACATGCACATGCACACACACACACACACACACACAACACACACACACACACACACACACACACACACACACACACGCACACACACACACACACACGTACGCACGCACGCACGCGCACGCACACGTGTACACACAGTTTCGCAGACCACAGACTTCAGACTCTGTGGTACAAGACCGACACGTAGGCTACGACAGTGGAAAACACTTATCTATCGGTGTATAGAACAAGCTTCTGACTCATTCTTACTCACCGACCAGGTTTGTTAGGAAATGAGGCTGGGGTGGTGATGAGATGTGGGGGGGGGGGGTGGAGTGGGGTGGAGGGCGAAGGGGGAGAGGAGGAGATCAAGAGACGGATACTGAACATGGAAGGAGGTACGGAGACTCTCCAAAACTTGGAGGGAAGTGAGGGGGAAAAAATATAGATAATTATCGTCCAAAAGTTGAAGGAAATTGCGCGGGTTAGGGTCGGGTGGGTGGGGGGGAGGGAGGATAGGGGGATGATAAGGTGGGTGGGGGTGTTTGCCCGGATCACAAGATGAGTGGGGAAGTCAAACCACAAGGTGGAAGTGTCGAGGATAGGGTTGGGGGTGGGATGTGGGTGGGGTGGGGTGGGGGATCAGATGGTGATAAATTGAACACAATTTCGCCGGTGAGACGGCCGCCTCCCGTTCGGGCTGGAGCGTCCTTTGATCGTGACGTGGAGTTTACCTCCCAATCGTCGGGAATTAGGAGGGAGACTGAGCAGATCACCCCTCCTCTAATCTTTCCCCCGCTTCTTTTTTTTTATACCCTTCTTGTCTTCTTCATTTTTGATGGAGGAAAAACGGGATGAAAGCAGTTGGTTGGATCACTGTGAGATACAGAGTAAATGGTATAGTAGTGTTGGGAGCATCGGCCTGCGTTGAGATAGGCGTGGTGGAAAGGACAGGATATGGAGATTGGCGTGGGGAAAGGACAGGATATAGGAAATTGGCATGGGAAAGACAGGATAAGGGAGATAGGCGTGGGGCAAAGGAAGGATGTGGGAGATTGGCGTGGGGGAAAGGACAGGTATGGGAGATTGGCGTTTTGGTAAAAGGACAGGGTATGGAGATTGACATGGGGAAAGGACAGGATTTGGGAGACTGGCATGGGGGAAAGGATAGGATATAGGAGATTGGCGTGGGGAAAGGACAGGATATGGGAGATTGGCGTGGGGGAAAGGACAGGATATGGGAGATTGGCGTGGGGAAAGGACAGGATATGTGAGACTGGCGTGGGGAAATTACAGGATATAGGAGATTGGTGTGGGGAAATTACAGGATATGGGAGATTGGCGTGGGGAACTTGCAGGATATGGGAGATTGGTGTGGGGGAAAGATTGGATATGGAAGATTGGCGTGGGGAAAGAAGTGGGGGGAAAGACAGGATATGGGAGATTGGCGTGGGGAAAGAAGTGGAGGGAAAGACAGGATATGGGAGATTGGCGTGGGAAAGAAGTGGGGGAAAAGACAGGATATGGGAGATTGGCGTGGGGAAAGAAGTGGGGGAAAGACAGGATATGGGAGATTGGCGTGGGGAAAGAAGTGGGGAAAAGACAGGATATGGGAGATTGGCGGGGGAAAGAAGTGGGGAAACGACAGGATATGGGAGATTGGCGTGGGAAAGAAGTGGGGGGAAAGACAGAATATGGGAGATTGGCGTGGGGAAAGAAGTGTGGGGGGGGGGGGAGACAGGATATGGGAGATTGGCGTGGGAAAGAAGTGGGGGAAAAGACAGGATATGGAAGATTGGCGTGGGGGACAGGACAGGATATGGGAAATTGGCAAGGGAAAGGACAGGATATGACTGATTGGCGATTGGTTTTTCATTTTACTGAGCACATGCGCACACACACACACAAACGTGTGCACATGCACGAATGCAAACAAAACACAACACACACACACACACACACACACACACACACACACACACACACACACACACACACACACACACACACACACACACACACACAATTTTGCGCATTTTCATCGAGGCATGAAAGAACTGCATTATGATGACCCCCATTCCTTTAATTAAAATCCTTCCCATAATCTTCGGCAGAAAACTGTTCCATCAATGTTTTATAGCCACATTTTATAAAACAAAGCAACAGAAGCAGCACTAGCAACAACTACAAAGACAAAGCTCGATTAAAAAAACTTTTTTTTTTTTTAACAAAAAAATGTTTTGCAGTGTGTTTTTAGGGCACGCACATTTTAAACATACGTGGGAAAAGATGAGCATTGACACATCAGAAAGAGACACTGAGCCATTTTATTGATGCTCTACACCGTCCTTATATGGTTCAAAACGAGATGTCGAACCCGATACATGGGAAGGACATCAATATTGTAACGAGGGAATCATCTAATAGCGCTGTGTGAGCCAACGTTAATAATGCCTTATGTCTGTGATGCAGTCCATACAAGCAACAACCCCCCCTCCCCCACCCTCTTCCTCTCCACACAGACTTTCGCTCAGTCGCCTATATCTCGCTGCCACTTTCATTCTCTTACTCCGGATCCCACTGACTGGTGGAGAGAGAGAGGACAGTCTTCTGTTGTTCGTATATGTTTCATGGTTGTTGAACTTTATGTTGTGCCCTGATGCAGACAAGAGACTGAAAATGAAATCTCGTATGTGCACATAATGATGAAGACTGTAACTGGTAAGTCACTTTTGTTACATGGTCATCAAGATATATTGTTATTGTTATTTATTTATTTTTTTTTTAAGTCCAGCCGAGTGCATGGAGCCATATTAGGGCTGTAACTATTTTAAACATATGCAGAACTTCAACAGGAAAAAGGAAAAGTACACATATCAATGCATTTGTGCACATGATCTAAGGAGATGCCCCTGGCATTGACCACTCCATCCAATGAATACAAATGGAAACATAACTAAAGACACTCAAATTATATAAAAACAGGTCTAAATTACCTAAAATTGCTTCTGCATATTCTCTTTCCTTAGAGCCAAAAATGTACTTAATACATGTACCCAGTTATCAATTCTAAGAGGTTATCAATCCTAAGAGAAAGTATGTCAGACTTTATCGAACACATACAGGTGAATGGACCAGCAAGGCAGAAAATGATAGAAAGAAATGACAGAAAGCAAAGGAACAGGGAGAAACAAAGAGAGTGACAGAAAAGAGGCAGTTTCTAGCACATAATTTCCAGAAGGTGGGGATACTATTTATACTAAAAGAGCTCCTGGCAATCCCAGCGGGGGGATCAAGATCTGTAATCATGCACAAACACCAATGATATATGTAATGACGCACAAATGCCAATGCAGAAATCAGTTTTGCATGTAATGATCATGTATGTATAATCGCCACATGGAGAACAGCAGGTATGCATTTAGTCACATAATCACCAGACAGACTGAAATTATGCATATATAGTCATGTATCATAATCACTTTAAGACAGGCCTCACTTTTGCGTTTGATGTATGGATGATAATTAAAAATGAAAGGATATCACGGCTATTATCAGTTATGCATATAATTGTGTATATATATACATGCATAATCACCAAAAGAGAGACAACACTTAAATCATTTGAATGCATAATCATCAAAAGACAAACATCACTTATGCATAATTAAAAATGAAAGGATATCGCTGCTATTAGTCAGTTATGCATATAATATGTTATTATATACATGCATAATCACCAAAAGAGAGACACACTTAAATCATTTAAATGCATAATCACCGAAAGACAGACATCACTTATGCATATTGTGTCTGCTTGGTCATCAGAAGATGTAGTGAAAATATCAAATTACTCATATAAACATATAGCATTCATATATTATATCACACAAATCATCAGAAGATAGACAATTCATTATCATTTCATGATATTACTACACAATTTAAAACATCAAGATAGTAAATCAATTACTCTATAAAATATAGGCATCATATATTATATCACCAATCATCAGAAGCCACATTACATTCATGTATGAATGTAATCACTCTAGGACAGAAATCCATATATTTTATATGTTATAATCACAAAGATAGATTATCTTATTCATGATGATCAATACATCATAATGACCATAACTTGGTATAAGACAGATATCACTACTGTGCATACACGCATGCATTTACAATCACCAGAAAGATAGCCATGACATACATACATACATAAGTACATGCATACATGCATACATGTATACATGCATGCATACATACATACATACATAATACATGTATACATATACATACATACATACATACATACATACATACATACATACATGCATATATGCACTTTTGTACATCCATCCATCCATCCATTCATCCATCATGTGCCCTGCCGCAGGGTTGGCGATCATGGCCCTTCATACGAATCTATCCCTTGTCGCTGCAAGCACATCTCCCACCTTGTCTGTACTAGCCTATCTGCAAGTCCGTCCAATATTTTCTCCCTGGGTCTACCTGGTGCTCTCTTTCCTTCCAGCTTTCTTGTTGTGACCAGATGCTCTAATTTCGCTTTCCTCATAAATGTTGCTTGTCTTTTCCTAATCTTCTTTATTGATGATCTTCTTGTGTCTGCCTCCTTTAGCACTGATACATACAGAAAGACAGACATCAGTTATTCATATACTTCTGTATACATAATTAT
Organism: Monoplex corrugatus; assembly: GCA_030674185.1. Lineage (NCBI taxonomy): Eukaryota > Metazoa > Mollusca > Gastropoda > Littorinimorpha > Ranellidae > Monoplex > Monoplex corrugatus. The sequence continues at coordinate 47,332,873 of JAPXFY010000025.1, read as the reverse complement.
GTATATGTATATATATAATATGTTCACCAGAAGACAGACATCAGTTATTCATATAGTCATGTATATATGATCACTAGAAGACAGAAATCAATTATTCATATATACTCGTGTATATATATGTATATAATCATCAGAAGAAAGATGTTAATCAATGTGTACAAATATGATCACTAGAAGACAGATATCACTTGCGCATATAATCATACATGCATGCATATGGATGTAATTGTATATGTCACCATTGATTTAATTTGTAGTTTTTGAATGGTTGCTTCTATTATTTCAGATAGAAAAGAAGGTTGTCATGGAAAATATTGATCCACAATCTGTAGCTCCACCCTCCCTGTTTTTTTTAAAAATTTTTATTATCTTCATTTGTTTCTTGTTTGTTTGTTTCTTGGTGTGTGTGTGTGTTGCCATGTAAAGCACAACAAGCATGTGTTGACATGGAGCTGTTTGTACTGTAGAAATGGAATCGTTAGTGTTCATTATCAATATCATATGCATTTTCATCCATTAACCAAAAAATGGACATAATTTATGCGTACATTCATGTACATATGCATAGTTACTAAAAGACAGACATTTCTTATCATATATTGTGATATGTATACACATGTATACATATATTGCAAGAGAAAGACACATGTATATGTTAATTGTGTATACATGCTAAGGAAAGACACACAATTATTTAATATTTTATGACTTACGCACAGTCTGCAAAAGACTACGTACAGTAGATAAGAATGAAAATGCTGAAATGAATTTGGCGTAATCACCAAGAGAGTGAAATTAATGAAAATGCTAGTCCTTAATTACCAAGAGATTGAAATGCTGGTTCGTAATTACCAGGAGATTGAAATCTTTCAAATCTTAGGAGAGTGAAACTGATGAAAGTGCTTGTCCTTAATTACCAGGAGATTGAAATCTTTCAAATCTTAGGAGAGTGAAACTGATGAAAGTGCTAGTCCTTAATTACCAGGAGATTGAAATCTTAGGAGAGTGAAACTGATGAAAGTGCTTGTCCTTAATTACCAAGAGATTGAAATCTTTCAAATCTTGCAGTATCTTCAGATTAAGGGTTGTTGACCATTAATCACACATGAAGTGCAATTCATCATGCCTAACTGAATTCTATCACTCTGTTCTGTTCATACTTGAAGTCTCTCTCTCAAACATATGCATCAATATGTAGCTGCACACAAATCAGATGTGTATAATAATGATGTGCGTTTATTTTTGAGTGTGTTTGAGACGGCATGCCGGCACAGCCAGGTCATTGGGATAACTTTCCTCATGTACTGAAATGTCAACCAGTTTATTACAAATCTATTTTGGTAATCTGTGTTGTATGCTTGTATCACTTTTGAAAAAACGTTTATTTCAAATATGTCATTGCTATTAAAATGTTCACAGCCTTGTCTGTGAGCAAGCTTGGTGAGCGTATTACATTTAAATCTCTGTGTGTCTGTCTGTCTCTCTGTCTCTTTCTCTTTCTTTCTCAGTCTCTCTGTGTGTCTGTGTGTCTGTCTGTCTGTGTGTCTGTGTGTCTGTCTGTCTGTCTGTCTGTCTGTCTGTCTGTCTGTCTTAAAAAGGGGACAGTCTGGCTGTTAGTCTGTCTGTGTGTCTGTGACAGAAATCATTGAATGTGTTAGCAAGATTTGTTGAGTTGTTTCTGGAGAAATCTTTACCAATTTGTGGGTAAATTTGGAGGTAATAGCACCAAGGACACACAGAATAGGAAAAAAAAGTGTCTAAAATCAACTTTTTGTTTTTTTTTAGGAAGATGTGTGAATGCCACTTTCTCAGGAACCTCTGGTTTGTGTTCTGTTTTCTTTGTTGTGACAGTCTACAATAGTCCTCGATTCATGTCATTAAGTTTTATTTCATCTGATGCTGCTTTAACCCTTTGACTCCCACACCCTGTCCACCAGCCTTTTACATTGTCAGCCATGTAAGCAAAGCAAAAACTTAACCCTTTGACTTCCTCACCCTATCCACCAGCTTCCTACAGAAGCTGGTGGATAGGGTGAGGGAGTCAAGGTTAAGTTTTTGGTGTTGGTGAATAGGGTGCGGGAGTCAAAGCGTTAAAGTCACAGTGACGATGAGACTTACAAAATCAGGATTTTCTTAAGTATTTATAGTATAAGTAGGAAGATTGTTAGAAAGTTTTGACCCATCTTAATGATTTTGAAGATTGTTGGAGAATCTTGACCCATCTTGGTGACATTGAAAAATGCAAAATCCGGATCATCTTGAATGATTACATTATGAAACAGGAGATTGATTTACTGTCTTGACCATCTCTTTTCATTTAAGTAACATAACACTATAATGTGTTATATATAAAGTCTGGACTATCTCTTTTCATTTAACATAACACTTGAATGTGTTATACATAAAGTCTGGACTACCTCTTTTCATTTAACATAACACTTGAATGTGTTATACATAAAGTCTGGACTATCTCTTTTCATTTTAACATGACACTTGAATGTGTTATACATAAAGTCTGGACTATCTCTTTTCATTTAACATAACACTAGAATGTGTTATATATAAAGTCTGGACTATCTCTTTTCATTTTAACATGACAAATGTGTTATACATAAAGTCTGGACTATCTCTTTTCATTTAACATAATGATAATGTTTGAATGTGTTATACATAAAGTCTGGACTATCTCTTTTCATTTAACATAATGTTTAAATGTGTTATACATAAAGTCTGGACTATCTCTTTTCATTTTAACATGACAAATGTGTTATACATAAAGTCTGGACTATCTCTTTTCATTTAACATAATGTTTGAATGTGGTATACATAAAGTCTGGACTATCTCTTTCATTTTAACATAACAAATGTGTTATATAGAAAAGTCTGGACTATCTCTTCGTTTAACGTAACCCTTGAATGTGTCTTAGGATAGGCAGCCCTGATCAGAAATTACTTCTGAAGCATACTCATTTATAAAAGACAACATTTTTTAAAAGTTATAATCACCAAAGGACAAAAATGCTCATATGATTTACAGTCATTAACCATTCTTGGTTTAACTATAAGGCAGTTCATATCTTAATATACATCCCAGCAGAATAACTTCTGTCACAGCAGGCAAGCAGGCAGTAATCGTTGTTTGAGCATTTGTACACGTTGTAGGGAATGAACTGTAAAAGTAACACAACTGTGGCAATCGATAAACAGAAATCGAGTGGGCAGATATAAAATGAAGCAACAGGTGAATTTGACATACAGGCTTCAAAAAACAATGGATAGTCTGTAACCCGGTATCTCTTGTGGTCAGAACAGAATATACACTGTACTGTTATTGATTTTTGTCCAGGCTGTTGCTGTTTAGTATTTTCTGATACAATGACTGGGGTTGTCTGTTGTTTTAGGGATCCATGTGTACATATATGATTATAATCATTAAGTGCTTTATTTCTGTCAGCAGCATTCACACTCGCACACATGCTCTTGCGCACGCACATACACATACACACACATACACACACACACACACACACACACACACACACACACACACACACACACACACACACACACACAACACACACACACACCACACACACTTGTATAAAGGCATTTGTGTGAATGTAGACGTCAAAAGACATGATAATGAAAACACACACACACACACACACTCACACACACACACACACACACACACACACACACACACACACACACACACACACACACACACATTCTCTCTCTCTCTCTCTCTCTCTCTCTCTCTTTCTCTCTCCCCTCTCTCTCTCTCTCTCCACACACACACACTTGTCTAAAGGCATTTGTGTGAATGTAGACGTCAAAGACATGATAACACACACCACACACACCACACACACACACCACACACACACACACGCGGCATGTTGAAGTCAAAAACTTATTTTAGTATAGATTTCGTTAGATTTAAATGAAATCTTTGCTCTCTCAGATAGATTCACACATTTTCTTTGTGAAATGAATTTGAAGAAATTTTTTATTATTCATACGATTGAGGTACTGGCTCACCCACAGGCTCTCTCTCTTTCTCTCTCTCTCTCTTTTCGCTCTTTCTCTCTCTCTCTTTCGCTCTCTCCCCCTCTGTCACCACTGGCCTTCATTTGATAATTATAATTATGTTATGACCACCAGTCTCTCTTCACGTCAAAGCGGTTTTTTCCCCTCTCGCTTGCTTGCTCTGGCATGTATATGTGCGGCAGTGACAGAGTGAAAGATGTAAAGCTTGTTTTCACTTTTTTCTCAAGAAACAAACGCATCAGCACTTTTTGTCTTCAACTGGTGGCATGCAGCACACTTTGGCTTCATGGAAACAATTTTGGACAGCAGTTGAATGCGTCTGCAGTTTATCACTCAATTAGCTTGAGAAAAAGGGGGAAAAAAGCGTTGTCGTGTAATAGATTTTGTACGGTGGAAAGGGACCAGTTAACTTAAGAAAAAGAAATTTTGTCAAATGTTAATATCTTTGTGTGGTGGGAGATGGAAGGAACAATGAAAAAAAAAAAGAAAAAAAAAAAAAAGGAATTGTCAAAGGTTACAATTTATGTATGGAGGGCGTGGGTGGGGACCTTTGTTGCTTCTGCGAGAAAGAAAATAGGGAAATGTAGATGCCATTGTTAACGCCTCAGCCTCGCGCTTATTTTCCTTCTCCTCCCCATTTCTCATAGAACCGGGAGGGGAAGAGGGTAGGTAGATTGATACTTGTTGTTTCACACGTGCTTGATGGTGTACATGAGTTTGTGGACGAAAATGAGGACGTGGTTAGCAGAGAGAGAGAGAGTCTTTTCCTCTATTGATTGTTTAAAAAGCATTGCACGCAATATAACTGCACGCAAGCACGCACGCATTCTCTCTTTTCTCTCTCGCTGTCACACTCGCACACACACACTTTCTGTCTCTCTTTCACACACACACACACACACACACACACACACACACCACGCACGCAACGCACGCACCACGCACGCACGACGACGAGCACACACACACACACACACACACACAACACCACAGCGCCACACACACACACACCACACACACACACACACACACACACACACACACACACACTCACACACTTAACTGCGCAAATTTGAAAATGTACACTTGACATAGAAACCTACAGCCAGACGTCAGTTGCTTTTAGACACGAGGTCATAACATAAGAAGCCTAATGTATTTATAGATATGATGATATTGTAAAGTTGATGCAGAAACATTTGTTTCACTATACATCGAATTAGATTATATTTCTACATGAAAGCATAAAGCTTAGAAAACAGCTTCACCGAAAGTTACACACACACACACACACACACACACACACACACACACACACACACACACACACACACACACACACACACACACACACACACACACACACACACATCACAAAACACGTCGCATACTCTTCTGTCTCACTGTCTCTGTCTGTCTCTCTTTGTCTCTCTCACTCACACTCACACACACACACACACACACACACACAACACACACACACACACACACACACACACACACACACACACACACACACACACAACCACTTAAGAAACTTATGAAAAGCTTCATTCGCCTGCCAAATTTTATCGTGGTTTTAAAGTAATAATGCACGTCTTCTATAAATTGCGCTTCATTGAAAATGTTTCTTCTTCTGAAATTTATCATTGATTAATATATCCGTAAGCGTTCACTTGATTAAAGACAGTAGTTCCTTTCATCTGCAAATTACGGAGCTCTTAGCTTTGGAGAGTTGTTGCTGTCGCTGAAGTGGAGGAGATTTAAGTGGGATAGCTAGCTGCTGGAAACGTTTTGAGCAGGGGATAGAGTTACGTAACGCACCCATTGAAACGTGTGTGTTTTGATTTTTCAACTCCTCTTGACGTTGTCTGGGGGTCGGCATCAGTTCCATCATTTCCCAGGCCCAGTGCCATTAAATGGAGATACATGTAGAGTGGGAGGTGGGGTAGGGGGGTAAGGGAGGCAAGGAGGGGTATGGTGGGTCCTCCCGGAGAGATCTGGCTCTGTATGTCAGATTTTACGAGGGATGTGTGTAAAAGTGTGTGTGTGTGTGTGTGTGTGTGTGTGTGTGTGTGTGTGTGTGTGTGTGTGTGTGTGTGTGTGTGTGTGTGTGTGTGTGTGTGTGTGTGCGTGCGTGCATGCGTGCATGCGTGCTGTGTGTATGTAGTGTGTGTGTGTGATGTATGTGTGTGTGTGTGAGTGTGCAGATGTGTTGTGTGTGTGTGTGTGAGAGTGTGTGTGTGTGTGTGATGTGGTGAGGAGTGAGGAGAGTGGTGGGTGATGAGAGAGAGAGAGAGAGAGAGAGTGAGAGAGAGTGAGAGGAGTGAGGAGGAGAGAGAGAGAGAGAGAGAGAGAGAGTTTGAATTTTCTGTGCTTTGCTAAAACTCCATTTAAGCAGATCACAACGTTTGGTAAGTATCATTCAACAGGCTTTAAACTAGTCGTCTATTTACAAATGTATGGTACCCCCTCCCCTACACACACACACACCACCACACCACCACAAACACACCACACACACACACACAACACACACACAACACACACCCTTCGTCCCATCGTTTCTGAGGTACCTTTGCTGTGTGCATGCGGTAAAATGAAACTTTTAGAGTGATTAATTATGGCGTTAAATTACAAGTGATAAATAAATGTTGTGTCACATGTGTTCAGATGAGACATATGTTGAAACCAGACTCGCGTCGACACGGGCTTCATTAAAAGCTGTGATTATTCGTTTTGAAGGCTTCCTTTTTTTATGCTTACTCCTGACTGATGTCCACGGGACGGTAATGTGAGGTTTGAGCAATAACAGGTTTAGATCTTGACATGCCCAAGAGCTTTCTCCCCACCCCCCCCCCCCCCCTTATCTTCGAACATCTGTTTTTGCCTACGTGTTGACGGGGTGTGGTGTGGGGGTGGTGGTGGGGGGGGGGGGGTTAGCACACTACCCTGTCTTTCTCGAATTCCGTTCATTCGTCTATCCGCTCCTCGTCATTAAAAAAATGTTCTATTTTATTTGTATTTATTTTTTCAAGCCTCCTCCTGTGTCGCCATAATTGAATGCAAAAAAGCGAGCGTTGACCTCGTTTTTCTTTCCCTGTCTGTCTCCATAAAGCGGGTGGAAAGGAAGCGAAGATGGCTTCGTAGCAGCTGATCGTATTTCGTTTTAGCCTACCCAGGGCCATGTCTCTAGCCTGCCTACCTTCTTCGATGTCCCACCGCGGATTTTATCTTTCCCTCTACCAGGACTTGGGGGTTTCTTTTCCCTGAAATGTGTGATGAATTGTCTTCCGCGTAAAGCGCTAGTTTACTACTACCACTTGTGTGGTTGTCTGTCAGCTTATTGTTTTTGAACCGCTAATCTTTCTTTCAAGAAAAGTTGTTTTCTACGTAGGCTAGTATCTTTCCACTGCAGGGAGTGACCCTCTGTCAAAGTCCTTTGTTTTTTGCCGTCCTTGACCGTACTTCTCCTTTTTGACGCCTAATGTCATCTGTTCAACTTCTTTTCGGTCTTCCAGTTGATCTTGCGCCCGCTGTTATCTGCCATTCTGTGCTTCTGATCGCCCATCCATTGTCTTTCTTTCGAGCGATGTGTCCAACCCATTACCATTGTTTTCGTGACATCTTCAGCGGTGTTTATGAAATCGCTTTGGTTCTTTTTATCTTATTCTGGTGTTTCGGATTCTGTCTTTTAGTTTGATACTAAGCATGTTCCTTTCCATTGCTCGTGGCTTGTTTCGAGCTTCTACATTGTTGATTTTGTCAGAGACCACGTCTGGCATGCACATGTTATTGCTGGTGAGACATTGGTTGAAGACTTGCCTTTTTAGAATGATTGTACTCATCTAGTAAGATTTCTACATATTTTGCAAAAACGCTCCATCCTGGTTGGTTGAAGACTTGCCTTTTTATAATGATAGTACTCATCTGGTAAGAATTCTCCATATTTTCAAAAAACTCACCACCCTGCATTTATTCTTATAAAAAACAACAACTTTTTTCCATTGCTGTTGCCTGTCCCAGATATTTGTAGTCAGTCTTCGTCTCCATCTCTGTCCCTTCTATTAGTGTTTGGACTGTTGTGTCAGTGTTTGTGGCAATTTGGTTTTTCATCTATATATCCAGAGATCGACCTTTAGAATTGTGTGCCGTGTAAATTAAACGGATGTTACGTCAGTTCGTTTTGCAGTGCGCGGAATCCCATTTCTTTGCTTCAGACCATTTTGATTAAAGTTTTGAAAATAACACCTGTTCTGTGGACTTATGATCACGTGCATACGTACTCCTCCGTTTTGGATCATTTCCTCCCCTCGTCACCCTTCCCACTCCCTCCTCTCTCTGCTCTTCTCTCTCTCTCTTTGTGTGTGTGTGTGTGTGTGTGTGTGTGTGACCCTCTCTCTCTGTCTGTGGTGGTCTTGATTTATGTCTATTCCTTAAAGTGATTTGTGGTCTTTGATTTAATGTCTATTCCTTAAAGTGATTTTAGACAATTGTGTGTGTGTGTGTGTGTGTGTGTGTGTATGTGTGTGTGTGTGTGTGTGTGTGTGTGTGTGTGTGTGTGTGCGTGTGTGTGTACAGAAAATGAAAATACTCAGCAAGTTTTCTTGCTTGTTTATGGATGAATATATATATATAGCCTGTTTTTCAGGACCAGCCTTGATGGAATGAACTCTTGAGTGCATGCAGACTTGCACGCTCGCATTCAGCGCCATACGTTTCTCTCGAATCTTTTATGTCAAATTCATTTTTGGTAAGGGGCTAGCAAGAAAGTGTCAAGACAAACGTGCAGCTACTGTGTATATTATTATATATATATATATATTAAATAATATATATAATATATATATTATATATATATATATATATTATGTGTGTGTGTTCATATATATATGTGTATGTATGTATATGTATATATGTATGTGTGTGTTATATTATATATATATATATATGTGTGTGTGTGTGTGTGTGTGTGTGTATGTGATATATATCATATGTGTGTGTATACATATGTAATATATATATATAATATATATATATATTATATTATATATTATGTACACACACACACACACACACACACACACACACACACACACACACACACACACACACACACACACACACACTCACACACACACACATATAACTATATATTTATATCCTCCATATTTTCATTTTTAAACAAAATTGCCTGCGTGTACTACAGTCGACATCATCAGCGTAAAAGGATTCACCGAGAATGTTCCTCTTGACCTTGATGAAGGACGAACACGACCGACTCCTTATAATCTCGATCTGAATGCTATACTACTTAGGCATATACTTAACAGTCACACACATATCCCTCCCCCCCCCCCCCACTCCCACTTATATATTATATACAACTCAGGTATATAGTTAACAGTCACACACCCTCCCCCCCCCTCTCCTCTCTCACTGTCTCTCCCCACACTGTTTTTTTTTTTTTTTTAACCAGCGGGCTCCTCGTGCTCGCATTACCAATAACTTCAGTAACAGAAACCAAATGGCCCGGTTTGGTTGGTGGATAAAGTTGATCACCTTGCTCCTCGGAGGCCATTGGCCGGGAGTCGATAAGAAGGCAGAGTTGAAGTCTTTGTGTGTGTTGGGGGAGGAGGAATGAGGAGGATAGAGGTGCGGGTTTAAAGAAAAAAAGGCAAGAGGAGTTTGGGCCCTCTTGATTGCCGGGACTTTCCTTGGGAGATGAAATAAATTGGAATCTGAGAAATGATGGGCGCTAACTCTTTGTGCTTAGGGAATGCTGTTTCTAACGTTGAAAGAAAATGCTATTGAAACTAGTGTATTTAGTAACTGAAGAAATTCACGGACTTGTTTTAAACTGATATGTTTTAATTAAAAGACGTGTGAATGAAATCGTGAGAATTTAAACAAGAAGAAATGTAAGATAGTTTTGAGATTTTGAGTTAAATGGTTTCGGTTACTTTCTCTCTGTCTTGTCTGTCTCCTCGGTCTCATCTCTCTCTGTGTCTTCTCTCCTCTTTTCTCTCTCGTGCTCTCTGTGTCTCTCTCTCTCTGTGTCTGTCTCTCTCTCTCTCTGTGTGTCTCTCTCTGTCTGTGTGTCTCTCTCTGTCATAGGAAAGACAATGGTAAAGAAATATGAGGCAACTCGGGCTGTCTTCCTTGCCTGTGCCTCGACTAGGTTATAGAAAAATAAAACAATTTGGCGAGTGTTTCCTCGTCCCTGACGACCACTTAGGTGAAAGCGAAAGAGGAATGCACACGGGATTAAAGGGGTAGAGACAAAGTTAATCCGGTTTACCTTTTAACATTTAGCTCACAAGCCTCGATGAGCCCTCGTTGTGCAAAGAGTCTAAACAAACAGAAACGTCTTCAAACACAAATTCATAGAAGTGTGGCCCACTTCATCATTCATAGTAGCGGGCGAAAACGACTTGGCATGCGGAGCTGACGAACATGTGGTTAGCGTCTGGTCAGATCTGGAACAGAGACGTCATTGTTGTCCTGGAATGAATGAACTTGTATTGTCGTTTATCATTTATTGTGCCACGATTAGAGAAAAAAATCATGGTGGCTATGTGTTTACTCAGCTCTGATAGAAGCAAACAAGTAACCAGATTAAATCGTGAAATTGTAGAGGTACCTGCAGTTGGTTTTATTGCGGATCTGATGAAAAAAACAAAACAAAAACAAACAAACAGACAAAACAAAACAGAACAAGAGACACAGACAAATCGAGTCATAAAACAAAACAAAGAAATCTTCTCCCCTTACAAACACAACAACAACAAACAACAACAACAACAACAAATCTCTAGTTTCTGAGCAAGCAACCTAATTTTGCTCTTCACTGTGACGAGTGTGTTGTTATTGTTTGTTCCACAGTGGAGCAGCAGCAGTCGAGAATTATTAATCGATCATCCAACCTTTTGATTTAATTTGGGAAAAGTGAACACACTCTCTTTGGCTCTGTCTGTCTCTGTCTCTCTGTCTTTGTCTTTCTGTCTGTCTCTCTCTCTCTTTCTGTCTCTCTCTCCCCTCTTTCTCTGTGTGTCTCATCTGTCTGCATCTGTCTTTGTCCGTCTGCCTGTGTGTGTGTGTGTGTGTGTGTGTGTGTGTGTGTGTGTGTGTGTGTGTGTGTGTGTGTGTGTGTGTGTGTGTTGTGTCTGTCTGTCTCTCTGTCTGTCTCTCTGTCTCTCACTCACTCTCCCCTCTCATTTCCTCTCCCCTCTCATTTCCTCTCAACAAACCTTGAGATCTGCATTCTGTAGACACAGAGTTCTAATGTAACTTTGATTAAGGATTGCATCAGTTCCATGTGTTTTGGGGGGTGTGTTTAGATAACCGAGGCCGAGAAAACTGGATATAAATACTGATGCGTTCGCTTCAGGAACGGAAAATGTATGTGTGTATGTATGTGTGTATGTATGTATGTGTGTATGTATGTAGGTATGTATTGTATGTATGTTTCACATCTATGTATGTATACTTTTTTTAATGTATGTGTGTATGCTTATGCGTGTAGGTGCTTGATGAAAAAGAAACATTTGTCTGAAACGAGAGAGGGGAGTGTGTGTGTGTGTGGAGAGAGAGAGAGAGAGAGAGAGAGAGAGAGAGAGAGAGAGAAGAGAGAGAGAGAGAGAGAGAGAGAGAGAGATATCATCCTTGTGCATACGAGACTCTGTGTGTGTGTGTGTGTGTGTGTGTTGTGTGTGTGTGTGTGTGTTGTGTGTGTGTGTGTGTGGTGCTGTTGGGTGTGTTGTGTGTACGTGCGGCGCGTGTGTGGGTGTTTTTTTACGTGATGGAGCGAGGTGGTTTTTTTCTGATGGTAGATGCAGTTACGATGGTTTAAAGGGAGGGAGAGCTACATACGATGGGTGGGAAACTTGGTTCGGTAAGACTTGTTGAGATTTTCTGACTTTGAGATTCTTGCACTGCGGCGGGTTTTGAAAGGTACAGCTGTAGTTTTGAGTTTGTGTGTGTGTGTGTGTGTGTGTATGTGTGTGTGTGTGTGTGTGTGTGTGTGTGTGTGTGTGTGTGTGTGTGTTGTGATGTTTCATTTTCTCTGTGTCTCTTTTTCTGTCTGTCTGTCTGTCTTCACTCTTTGTCTCTCTCTTTCTGTGTCTGTGTCTCTCTGTCTCGTCTCTCTGTGGCTCTCTCTCTCTCTCTTGCTCTCACTCTGTCTCTTTCACCCCGATTCTCAAGGGGCTGCTGTTGCTTAAACTGTCTTTCTGTCTCTCTTTCTGTCTCTGTCTGTCTTTCTTTCTGTCTCAGTCTGTCTGTCTGTCTGTGTCTGTCTGTCACCTCGCTTCACAAGGGGCTATGGCTTAAACTGTCTTTCTGCCTCTTTTTTGTCTCTGTCTGTCTGTCACTCTTTCTGTCTCTGTCTGTGTGTCTGTCTGTCTGTCTGTTTCTCAACGACGTTGACTTGCAGTATTAAAGAGAGTTGTTTCAAAATCCGGAAAATCCAGTTCTGATTTGATTGTTACAAATTAAAAGCACACGACTGCCGTCATTAATGAGATACGTCTTGCATTTGGGCTTGGCTGAGTGATGATGATGATGATGATGATGATGATGATATTTTCTTCTTCTTCTTCTTCTATGCCTGTTTCTGTGCGTGTGGTATGTCCCAGTTCGGTCATTCAGCCATTTCAGGTAGATAGATGGTCTTAGTTTTATCATGGAGACGTGAGTAGCGTTTTAGGTATGTAGGTCTGTAGTCTGTAAATTAATTAGCACAGCATGAAAGGAAAAATATGTAAATTAATTAGGTGCACTAGAAAAATATAGGGGAGAAAAGCAACAACAACAACAAACAAGCAAAAAAACAGAACCACCACCAGCACCACCAACAAAAAAAAAAACAAAAACAACCCACCCCACCACCAAACACCAACAAAAAAAACAACAAAACAAACCCCAACACCACCAACATCAACAAAAATAAATAAAAACAAAAATCATTACCACCACCACCACCACCACCACCACCACCACCACCACCACCAACAACAACAACACACGACGACGACGACGAACAATAACAACGGACGCTTACATAAAGGAATTACTTTTTTTTTTAATGGATTGCATTCATTATCAGCAAGCGCAATCGACCCTCACCCTCAGGAACACACATACGACACCATCAGCTCCAGTTTATCCCCACCTTTGCATAATACATATGACGCAAAAAAATGAAACGTTGCACCGTTACTGTGAAGACGTTAGTGTGTGTGTGTGTGTGTGTGTGTGTGTGTGTGTGTGTGTGTGTGTGTGTGTGTGTGTGTGTGTGTGTGTGTGTGTGTATGTGTGTTGTGTGTGTGGGCGTGTATTTTGTGTGTGTACGCGCGTGCGTGTGTGTGAGCGTGTGTGTGTGTATGTGTGTGTGAGCGCGCGCGCGCGTGTGTGTGTGCGCGTGTGTGAGCGTGTGTGTGTGTGTGTGTGTGCGTGCGTGCGTGCGTGCGTGTGTGTGAGGTCGTTAGTTAAGTTTAATATCTGCGACCCCAAGCGAATGGCCCCCATCATCATCCTTTAGTGCAACCCCCACAAACACCTTACGAGAACAAGACGGCATAACTAAGGGGCTCAGATCGCAGACAGGTACATTGATAGGTGATCATGAGCCTACGTATGCGCGGGCACAGGTAAGCAATAATACGCAGAGAAATGGGTCTGGATTAATCAAACTGGCTCCATGCGGCGGCATGAAGGCAATTTGTTGGGCTGCTGAGAAAGTCGATCTGGAACGTGACTGCTTATTAAAGACACGAATGGGCAAAGATCGAAACGACTTGAGTAGCAGTGGGTTACCTAAAAGAGAAAGAGAGAGAGAGAGGGGGGGGGAATTCGTCTTGCACTTGTTTGTCGTCGTTTTTAAAATTTCCTTTTATTTCTCTTTTAGTTGCGTTTAGTTCAGTTCATTTCATTTCATTTGAAGAACTAGAAAAAAACACAAAAACAAACAAACAACAACAACAAGAAAAAAAACGAAAAAAGAATAAGAACGCGTATTTAATACAAGACAAGGCAGGCGCAAATTTTCGGCCAACTGGCCCTTGTCAAGCGTAAGATCACAAACAAACACCATCATCATCATCATCAGGTGCCCTGCCGCATGGCGTTGGCGACCATGGACTTCTATCCATCTCTATCTCTCGTTGCCCCAAGCATCTCCCCCACCCTCCTCAACCCCAGCCACTCTGCAAGTCCGTCCAGCATTCTCTCCCTGGGTCTACCTGGTGCTCTCTTTCCCTCCAGCTTTCCCATTGTGACCAGGTGCTCCAAATCCCCCTTCCTCATAAAATGGCCTGTAAATGTTGTCTGTCTTTTCCTAATCTTCCTTATTAGTGATCTACTTGTGTCTGCCTCCATCAAGACTGTCTCGTTCGTTTTCTTTGCTGTCCATGAAACTCTCAACATTCTTCTTAGAAACCACATCTCGCTGCCTCAATCTTGCTCTGGCTTTGCTTGCTGACTGTCCACACCTCGCATCCGTGCAGCAGTATTGGTTCTATATAACATTCAAGAACTCTCTTTCTGATGTTAATTGATAGGCATTTGTTGGTAAGAATGCTTGTCATCGTCTTGAATAAAACAAATACCAGATACAAAAATTAGAAGAAGAAGAAAAAAAGACAAAAAAAAGACGAACTTCCCAGCTGCTCTGTCCAGTGTGAGAAAAGCGTTTCGTTTAGTTTTGTTTAGCTTACAAGTCTGTTTTTCGTTATCTGAATAGGGCAGGTGGTTTCAGATTGACTGAAATGAGTCTTTGTTCTGGTCCAACATTTTCCTTCTTCCCCCTCCCCTTCCTATGTCCTCTACGTATGTCTGCGTGTGTCTTGAAATTTTTATTTTTTGTCTGTCCACTGTCTCTCTCGTCTTTTTGTTTTGATATCCAGTATGAACAGGCTGGTGGCCTTTAGGTTTTAACATAACAGAATTTCCGAGTGCTCCTCTCCCCCCTGTCTCCATAGTTGATTAGCATCAGCAGAATTGGAAATTTAGCATTGGCAGTTACGAAACATTGCCTATGTGCTAATATCTATACTATAGTTTTAAAATTTCGTTTCATTTCATTTCTTTCTGTCTTTGACCGGAATGTATCGTCAAAGATTTATTAGCAGTTTGTTGGTACACCTGTACGATTATTATTTTTATTTATTTGAAGAAAAAGGTGTCAGGTACGAGTACTGTAAACAGACATGACTCATTTTATGAGTTACTCTGACCATAGACAGTATTTAAAGAAAATGTCCCATTATTTTATGAATTACTCAGACCATAGACGGTATTTAAAGAAAATGTCCCATTATTTTATGAATTACTCTGACCATAGACGGTATTTAAAGAAAATGTCCCATTATTTTATGAATTACTCAGACCATAGACGGTATTTAAAGAAAATGTCCCATTATTTTATGAATTACTCGACCATAGACGGTATTTAAAGAAAATGTCCCATTATTTTATGTTACTCTGACCATAGACGGTATTTAAAGAAAATGTCCCATTATTTTATGTTACTCTGACCATAGACGGTATTTAAAGAAAATGTCCCATTATTTTATGTTACTCTGACCATAGACGGTATTTAAAGAAAATGTCCCATTATTTTATGAGTTACTCAGACCATAGACGGTATTTAAAGAAAATGTCCCATTATTTTATGGTTACTCTGACCATAGACGGTATTTAAAGAAAATGTCCCATTATTTTATGTTACTCTGACCATAGACGGTATTTAAAGAAAATGTCCCATTATTTTATGTTACTCTGACCATAGACGGTATTTAAAGAAAATGTCCCATTATTTTATGTTACTCTGACCATAGACGGTATTTAAAGAAAATGTCCCCATTATTTTATGGTACTCGCACATGATATTGAAAGAAAATGCCCTATTATATAGTCGTAGTTTGGGCTTGTTCTACAAGACACTAACGAGAAAAAGCTAAAATTTGGTCTTTCTGCAAATTGAAAGGCCATTCTCTGAAATTGGTAGCCGTTCTCAGAATCCCCCCCCCACCCCCCTCCTACGGCCCCTACAAAGTAGATAACTACGAAGTAGTTTGAAGAGAGAGAAACCCACACTCCGTAACTTTAAGGGGGGGGGGGGGGTAGTGCATTTGCAGCCACAATTTATTCACACACACACACACACACACACACACACACACACACACACACACACACACACACACACACACACACACACACACACACACACACAAAGTATCAACAGTAGACTAGCTAGACATCTCGTCTATTCTTGATCAATTTCTACTGGCCGACGTCCTTGACCTGCGCGAAGGCGATGCGCGTAAGACAATTACCGTCTGCCTTAAACAAATAGCACGCATGAATGTCTGTCTCCATCCAGCTTGCTTGTGTTTTGCCAGCAGCTATCCTGAGACTGTACAACAGCATCGAGCTCTCAGACTCAAAGACTGCACACAGAAAATGAGAACCAGAAATTACGAGGAAGTTAATGACCACGAAAGCGGTATCAAGCAAGTTTTATGTTGATTGCTGTGAAGGGAAAATATTGCGTTTTGCTTAATTTGATCCTTCACTTGAAAGGCAGGGAGATGAATACGGAGAAATGAGAGAGAGAGAGAGAGAGGAGGGGGGGGGGGGGTAAAACGAGATTTAAAAGATGTTATGTCATAAGTGACACTTTAAAGACTACACGAGAGGGAAGGAGAGGAGAGAGAGAGAGAGAGAGAGAGAGAGAGAGAGAGAGAGAGAGATTGATTTAAGGGGAAAAAATCCCCCGCAAATTAATTTGTGAATTGGAGACGTTTTAATCTATACAATTCTAAACATCTGTCAAGAGGACATTGAAAGAATAAGATATTTTGAAATTCAGAATGGGCTGAAAGTAAAATGTCAGTTAGAGTTCAGAACTGTGTGGCCTCTAGAATTGCAATTTGCGCAGAGAGAGAGAGAGAGAGAGAGAGAGAGAGAGAGAGAGAGAGAGAGAGAGAGAGAGAGAGAGAGGTGGTGGTGGTGGCAAAAATTAATTGACAGAGAACACATAACTCCTCTAGGCCAATAAAAAAAAATCCTTTGATTAAACCGCCTACAGTCTTACTCTTATTAATATAGAACTCGTTTGATTGCTTTTTTGCCTTCAATTGCTGATAATCATGTTCATTAGTGTGTTGAGATTTCAGAGCCAAGTGGGCTGACGGGAAAGCTGCGGCAATGAAAAAGGTGGAGTGTAGCCTATTAGCTTTGCCCCAGTCATTGAGTAGATTTGCAAAAACGGTAATTTCGTTAGTCTCAGACTCGTTTAGTTGTCAAGAGAAGCCAGATAGATTTGTAGACACAACATGGTCATATACAGGTGCAGAAATAGATGCATGCCTGTCTCTCCCCCGTCACCCCCCTGTCTCTCTGCCCCTCTCTCTCTGCCCCCCCCCCCCCTCTCTCTCTGAGAGTGCAACCTAATTTGTTGTGCCCATCAGAGTGTGTTGCAGTCGAAAGACATACGCTTCAAAAACACCTTGTGATTTTTTTTTTTTTTTGAAATGGAAAGATATGCTGAAGCAGTGATTGTCTCTTCGCAAATCATAGCTTTTGATAGTTGTGAATGATTGTCACAAATCATTAAAGTTAGATAGTTTTGAATTACTGTGAGTCGTAAAATTTCCAATATGACACACACACACACACACACACACACACACACACACACACACACACACACACACACACACACACACACACACACACACACACACACACACACACATGTATATATGAGAAGGCTTTCTTCGTCCATAGAGCATAAACAAGCGTGGTTAGAATTAGTTCGTAAACAGCTGATAAATTTAAATCTACACTGAAACGGGTTTACATTTTGGTATTGGTAGTTGTAGGTGAATGGTGATTGTACGTGAATTGATTAAAGTGTCATTGCCACTCAGAATTAGGCAACCCGTGGCTTACCATTTGTCCGGTTGAATTCGGAAAGAGTCGATCTTTAAAACTCGGGACAAATCTTGGCTTCTTCTTCTTCTTCTGCGTTCGCACGTTCACATGGTCAGTCCAGTCAGGGAGACGAATGTTGTCGTGTCCTCCATGTCCTGTCGGCAGCCATAGAGCTTGGTGCGGAGGGGAGCTGCCGTCGGCCACACTTGTTCCCTCTGCTCTTGGAAGAGGGGGCAGATCTGAAGGATGTGTTCCGGTGTCTGTTCTTCCAGACCACAAGGACAGATAGGTGATGAGGCCAGCTTCATCTTCCTGAACAGGTGGGCATTCAGGCGACAGTGACCTGTTCTGAGCCTGAAGATCGCCACCTGCTGCAGACGGCTAAGGAGATGGTATGGATCCTTTGAGGTTGTTCTGCAGAAGGCTGCCTTCACAAGGGTCTTCTTCTCCCTGAAGCTAAGGCTTTTTTCTGGTTGTCTTCCTTTGGCTCCATCTTTGGCAAGCTGGTCTGCTGCTTCGTTTCCAGGTATCCCACAATGGGCCGGAACCCACTGCAGGACCACACGTCGATGCTTGGCGACATCTTGCAGCTTTTCCATGAGATGTGGAAGTTTGTCCCCTGCAAGTGCTTCCAATACAGACTTTGCATCTTGGCTTGTCACAGTGTGTTCTGCGCAGACGTCCATATGGACGCCATAGGTTGATGCAAAGCAGTTCACCATCATTCATCTTTTCCCATTTTGAAGGTGATTCAAGTAGGGAGGAAAGGGGTGGGTGGGTGGTGGTAGAGCAGTTTGAAAAAAAAAAGTGTGGAAGCTGAGTGAGTTTGAGCTACCAAGTTAATTCCCTGCTCGTTTCGGGGAAAGGGATTTGTGTGTCCCTTACCATTTGACGTCCCCGATATGTCAGCGGTGGTTTGGTTATTTATTCCCCTGGCTGTCGCTCTGACAGCAGGGACAGGTGTTTGCTGATCAAATCACGGGCTTCTACCCCACTTCCCTCTCCTGCTCTCTCTCTCTCTCTGTCTTCCTCTCACTCACTGTCTGTCTTTCTCCACTATCCCCCACTCTCATGCTCATTCTCTTGTTCTGTCTGTGTCTGTCTGTAGCTCTCTGTATCTCTCTCTCCCCCCTCTCTGTCCCATTCCCTCTCTCTCTTTCCCTGTCTCTCTCCCTCTCCCTCTCTTTCGCTCTCACTCTCTTTCTCTTTCGCTCTCTCTCTCTCTCTCTCTCTCTCTCTTTCTCTTTCGCTCTCTTTCTCTCGTTGACTCGCTCGCTCGCTCGCTGTCTCCTCAGTCAATCAAAATGCCATCGCAGCGATACACTCTCCCCATTCCGAACAGGACAAAAGCCACGTGTGGAATTGAATGAAGTGGTGGAGGTGATGATGTGGTGTTGTGTGCTGTAGTTGTGTGTGTGTGTGTGTTGTGTGTGTGTGTGTGTGTGTGTGTGTGTGTGTGTGTGTGTGTGTGAGGAGAGAGAGAGAGACACGTTGTTCTCGCTAGATTGATTCCATTGCAGTTCCTTTTGTCCAAGAGAACTTTCATTGTTTCATTATTTGGTAATAACTGATTTGCCTTTGATCGTTGTTTTTACATTTATAGATTGCTGTAACTCAGAACTGTGCTAGGGAATGTTTACCGTGACTGACTCTCTGTTCGAAGCCGCTTTTCTCTGACCTGAAACGGTTGAATGTATGCGTTCAAAAGTAAATGGCATGTGGACTTTAAAAATGTCGAAGTACTTCGTGCAAAGATCAGGAGTTACCTCGTATGGTAAAACGAAGAGTTGAAACTTCGTGGATTAGAACAAGTCTTGTCATCATCCTGGTGCCAGGGGACGAGAGAACAATAAAGTAATGCCTGACAGTAGTTTTGAAAAGCAGAATTTTCAAAAATGTGCAAAATATCCCATTTCTTAATATCCCATTTCTTTTTTTTCTTCTTTGTTACTATTAAACGGTGTATTAAGTTAAATTAAATGAATATAACAAGGGATTGCTGTACCGGCAGATGGTTTGACCGCGGTTTAATGACATTAACCGTATGACTTCGCACCATATCCACCAGCTGCAAAAACTTAACCCTCTGACTCCCTCACCCTATCCACCAGCTTCCTGCTGGTGGAAGCTGGTGGATAGGGTGAGGGAATCAGAGGGTTAAGTATATATTTGCTTAGCTAGCATGGTTGACGCTGCAGAACGCTGGTGGACAGGGTGCGGGAGTCAAAGGGTTAAGGGGCTGATATAGTTGATAGATTTAACCGTGGTTTAACCCTTTGACTCCCACACCCTGTCTACCAGCATCCTGCATTGTCGACCATGGTAGCAAAGCAAAAAGTTAACCCTTTGACTCCCTCACCTATCCACCAGCTTCCTGCAGGAAACTGATGGATAGCGTAAGGGAGTCAAAGGGTTAAGTTATGGCAGTAGGTGGACAGGGTGTCGGAGTCAAAGGGTTAAAGACGTCATTAAAGTGAGGTAGAGGTGGGAAAGGAAACAGGAAAAAGTGTGTGTATATCTGTGTATCTATGCGTCTACGTAATTGTGAAAGGGGGGGGGGGGGGCGCAGAGAGAGAGAATGAGGAGCTGGTTTGGTTGAGGATTGCAGATTGGCCGGTGTGGATAATGGCAAGTGGAGGAAGGTGGGGTTGAGGTGGGGGGGGGGCGGTGAGGGATAGAGGGAGTATCGCTTTGCTTTGCTAGCTTCCATCAACGTGACATGAAATACAAATAAATCTGTTGTTACGGGCGAGGTGGCTTTTTCCG
>JAPXFY010000025.1:47289613-47304613 GCA_030674185.1 Monoplex corrugatus | reverse complement strand
CTTTGAATTTTGTTGATGATTAAAACCTGATATTATAACTTCCAGCAGGTTTGCTTAGGTTTTGAAAACAACACTATTGATTGTTTTGTGTGAACAGCCTTTTGAGTGTAAGAATTTCAGGGTTTTAGGACACTGTATAAAATGACTATTTATCATATCATACATTCTGATTAAGTCATTGTGTGATTTGTGAGCATTCCACCATCATCAGATCTGGAGGGAGCGATGGGCAGGGAGAGGCACGTGCACCTTCACACACACACGCATACGTGCACGCATGCGCGCGCGCGCGCGCCACACACACACACACACACACACACACACACACACACACACACACACACACACACATGTACCTCTAATATCACTCATAGTGAAAAGATGTTAAATCAAAGAATGAACGAACGAAGGAACGAACACACACACACACACACACACACACACACACACACACACACACACACACACACACACACACACACACACACACACACACACACACACACACACACACACACACACACACACACACACACACACATGTACCTCTAATATCACTCATAGTGAAAAGATGTTAAATCAAAGAATGAACGAACGAAGGAAACACACACACACACACACACACACACACACACACACACACACACACACACACACACACACACACACACACACACACACACACACACACACACACACACATGTACCGCTAATATCACTCATAGTGAAAAGATGTTAAATCAAAGAATGAACGAACGAAGGAACGAACACACACACACACACACACACACACACACACACACACACACACACACACACACACACACACACACACACACCACACACACACACACTCTGTCTCTCTCTCTCTCGCTCTCTCTCTCACTGAAACCACTCATTTTTCGTCAACCATGGTAGGTTTAATTTGTTCAAGGTTTAGCCACCATGCCTGATGATTTGTGTTTCTTTAGTTTTTATTTATATGTATTTCTTTTTGTCAGGAGAACATGACTCATTGATTTAGGTTTATTCTGTTCTATTTAAAAAAAATTAAGAAATAAAAAAAGGTCGATGATTAGCTTGTCGTACTGTTTGATATGACAAGAACTCGATTGTTAGCCTGACAGATTTTGACAAGAGGCCATAGCATGATACTTCATTGTTGGTTGATGACACTTCAACTTAATGTTTTGATTGATACAGCACGGTGATGGTGACTTCGTGGTCGTGGTGGATGTCACAATTCAGTGTTCATGCTGGATTCATGATCTTGCAAGTATGACATCAGCATAGAAGCTATCAGGAAGGGGAAGGGGATGGAGGAATTGCGAATGTAAGCAGGCACGTATGCAGACAGACCGAGGGACGGAGAGACACGAACGCGTATGCACGCACTACACACACATTCACCCAAGGACGCTTGCAAGCACACACACACACGCACATACATGCACACACACAGTATACATGCACAACACACACACACACACATTCACACACACGCATGCGCACACGCACGCACACACACATTCGCGCGCGCGACACACACACACACACACACACCACACACACACACACACACACACACACACACATATTTCTGCCATTTTCTCGTACCCACGCAGTTCACAAATTTTTTTGCAACTTCAGTGCCACAGTGTAGAAATTTCTGCTACGTTAGTAATATTGTAACTAAAAACCGGGGGCAGGGGAGGAGGACCCACCGTCAATGCACGTGTAGCCACGTAGCCCCGAAACTTTGTACTGGCGAGGCCACGACGCGGAAAATTCAAAGCCATATCAAATTTTGCCAACCTGAGACTCGTTCGTTCACTATCAATAACCAGCCGCGACCTAGAAATCGGTCTGCATCTCCAGCCGCCGCCGACGCCACCACCTTCTTCAATATCCCGGGCTCTGCAGCCCAGGA
This sequence comes from Monoplex corrugatus, assembly GCA_030674185.1. NCBI lineage: Eukaryota > Metazoa > Mollusca > Gastropoda > Littorinimorpha > Ranellidae > Monoplex > Monoplex corrugatus. Next base: position 47,302,683 of record JAPXFY010000025.1, on the reverse strand, counting down.
AAAAAAAAAATATTCCAACAGCCACGGCGAAACTAATCCAGAGGTTTCCTCGCCCCACGATCCAAAACACAGGCACACATGGCCTGAAAAGAATTAAATCTTTTTCTCATCAGCAGTGTGCAACAAGCATTCAGTTGGAGCGATTGAATATGTGACGGTGCCCCCTTCTCACTTCTCGGATACCCCCCGTCCCCCTCCTCTACATCTCTTCGTCTTCCCTCCCCCCCCCCCCCGCCCCTTCCATCGCTCGCGCATGGAAACCTTGCTTCGCGGGTGGGTGGAGGATGTGGGTGGTTGGGAAAGGTTTGTAAGAAAGGCAAAGAGAGACTTTTTGATGAGGGGAGTGGAAATGAGGTAGGGGGTTTCTGTCGGCGCCAGTGGAATCAGATCAGCTGATGATGATCTGACTTGATGTTTTGGGGCCAACATACAGTTCAGCTCCAGCCGCGCGCGTCGTGGATGTGGAGGGGGGGGGGAGGAGAGAAGGGCAAAGACGGGTAGGTAATCCCGCGTGCTCGTTATCAGCAGCCTGTATTGTGACTCAGCTCTGCTGCTTGACAGAAAAAGACTTGGATATACGACCAAAAAAAAAAAAAGAAAAAACAAAGTATAACCAACATTTGTTTAATTGTGTAAGAAGAGGTCGGAAGGAGAGGATGGAGTAAAAGAGAGAGAGAGAGAGAGAGAGAGAGAGAGAGAGAGAGAGAGAGAGAGGAGAACATGAACTCTAGACCCACACTCTTGTCTCTCAGTAGACAGTAGTACAGTTGCCTTCACCATCCACCTCTCATAATAACTCGCACATAGGCTGCAAACCAACAGGCCAGCTCCTTGACACGGACGCACAGTCACACACGTAAATACGAGGGGAGAAGATGGCTATAATTGGCCTGAGAAAAAGAGCCTAACCGATTCAATCATCAGAACCCTCCATCTGGAGGGATTCAATTACAGCCCTGTCTCGGTGCAGGCCAAGCGCTACAAAGCTCTTCTTGTTCAAGGGGTTGATGGCGAGGCCAGGGCTCTCCTGATTTGATAAGCAGTGTTATTGCCAGTCGGCCTGATGGGGGCAAAAATCACAAGCGGGAGGGGGAAAAAGAGTTCTTGAACAGCTTCACACCATGTGGATCACATTTCAAACAGAACCCCAGACGATGGAGACTTTTTTTTTTGTCTTTCTTTCTTTCTTTCATTTTCACCCTCCTCCTCCCTCCTCTATGGTTGCCTCTAAAGCTCTCCCGCCCTTATCTTTGTTTCTGTTCTTATAGGCTTTAGCGATACTAAATCATTCCCTTTGCCGTTCTGCCGTTCGCTTTTCACGTGAACGGCATGGATGGGATCCATGTGTGCCAACTTGTGGTGCAGGGTCGGGACAGAACTGTAGCAGTTTGGAAGGGGGGGTGGGGGTGGGGAATAAGGGCCAGGAGGGTGAGGGGGGAACTAGAAGGGCAATCGCTTTGTATCACACTGCACGGCTCCAGCTTCAAGTGTGTGGGGTTTGTACCACTGCGATTGGCTTGTGAACGGTATTGCTGCCAGGATCTGGCAGATCACTTGTGCACGCCCCGTGTGGAGTGCGGGGATTCAGTTCAGATAGGGACCGACCGGTGAGGGTCGATGGATGCCTGCTGCTGATCGTTTCCTCTGCGCGTCCTTCCCGCCTTTCCCGTGGACGTGCTGGTCACTTCATCCCCAGGCTGGGACGTGAGTTTTCACTGATCGTTGCAATCGAGTTTATCAGTGCCATGCTTTATCGATCCGTGTCGTTTTGTATGTGGAACGTCTGAAAACACGTGGTAGATGGTAGGCGCGTGAGATTTCTGGTGAAAGGAACTGGTCTCGTTGACCGAGTTTCTGTTGGATGTAATTAGGTGGTTATTGATTTCTGAGATGTTTGTATCTGATCTGATTAGATAGTTATCGATTATTGAGATTGGTGATTAGAAATCAACTGATCATCGAGTAGACACGGAAACGAGGAAGTGGTGGTAGCCACCATGTTAAGATACATGTGGTAATTTGTAGGCTATATAACTCGTTGTGTCACGTGGTCACGTTTGCTGGGTATGGAATCTGATTCCTGCGCATTGACTGTCGTTGTTGACACCAGCAGTCTTGATTATTTGAGACCGAAGACAACTTATTACAGGACTGCTTTTCACGCTCCGAAGAGATGTCGGATTCCAGTGCATTGACTGTTGGTGTGACAGTCGTCATCGTCTGTGACACCAGTAGTCTTGATTATTTGAAGACTGAATACTACTTTTCACACTTTGAAGAGATGTTTTGAAACGTTTATTTTCATGGCATAGAGATTGTAACTCGATCATTCTCCCCCCCCCCACCCCCGCCACTTCCCCCGTGCGTGCGCGCGTGCGTTCGCAGATGTGGTGACGACAGTATCTGTATGTAAAGATACACTGAAGACAGTGTGGGTAGTTTCTGCGCTCTCTACGCTGAGTTTTGAGATCATGTTGTGCTGCTTTTCGTGTGTGTGTGGGGCAAGTGCTCCCACGTGTTTACACTGGGCATTACTCCATAGAGCCTTCTAACCGCGTGATGCATGATGGTAGTTAAGGTCGCCCATTGGAGACTTTCTGTCGCTGATTCTTTTGTACTTGGATCGTATTTCACCGCCTTGGCGTTACATACATTAGCGCAGTATAGGTCTTTATTTGTGTTGTTGATTACTAAATTATATTGATGTTGTCAAAGACTAGAAACATTCTGCTGCTACTCCTGCTGTAATTAGTACCACGATTTTACCACTGCTACCATTAGCTCTACTATTTCTGCGCTAATTGTACTACTATACTGCAACTACTACCACCAACACTATTACTGCTTATGCTGCTACTACTGCTGCTGTTGTAGTAAATGAAGTGTTCCTGCTTGTACAGTGATGGAAAGAAAAGTTTGATTGATGTGAGTGGTAACGAGTTCAATTCGCCATTAGACGCGCTATGCTAATCATTCTTCTGTCAATTATTCGTACGTGGAGGCATGATATGGGGAAGATGAGAATCGTGGAGAGTGTTTGAACTGGAGGAACGAAGGAGGATAAAGACCGAAAAACAAGAGAGAGAGAGAGAGAGAGAGAGAGAGGAGAGAGAGAGAGAGAGGAGAGAGAGAGAGAGAGAGAGAGCAATGAACTTGTTCATAAAACGGCCACGTAGGAATGCAGGCCAGAGACACGTCCCTAGATCGTTAAAGCGAGGAGGATACACCAGCACGACGACAGCGACGATAGATGAGAAGAAGAACGTGAGAGGGACCAATAGAAAGCTGGCTCAGCTCTATCACAGCAAAGCCCTGTATGTAAAAAAGCCCCCCCTCTGTACACCAACCATATGGCGCCCGCGAGCTTTCCAGGGCCTTTGGAATTTGTCTGCAAGCTCCCCGAACCGCGCGCGACAGCCGTGATGGATGTTATTGGTTTGTGGCACCGTGCCTCTTCCATGCCATAGGGCTCGCAGACATTGCAGGCATAGAAATAGGTATCACCCATCCCCGTCCCAGTGTATGCTTTTTAGCTCTTGCTCAGTGTGTGTGGTGTTTGTGCTTTGTGTGTGTGTGTGTGTGTGTGTGTGTATGTGTGTGTGTTGGTTGGTGGGCCCACTTTGTGTGAAAGCTTGCGTTTTGCTTAGCTGCTGCTGTTGAGTTGTAAGCCTATCGTGTGTTGTTGCTGTTGCTGTCTCGGTGTTGAATAAAGTCTAGGCAAAAGTCGTGGTGGAATTGTCGGTGGTTTAAGTTACTCTTGTCTTGGTTCGTTTTCGATTTTGTGTTTGGTTTCCTCGTTTGAACGGCTTCTTGTGAAACAAACTTTGTGTTTCTTTGTGTAGGGTCTGTGTCTGTCTGTCGCTTTACTGGTGTGTGTGTGTGTGTGTGTGTGTGTGTGTGTGTGTGTGTGTGTGTGTGTGTGTGTGTGTGTGTGTGTTGTGTGTGGAGGCCTGTGACTTGTTTCTAGCCTTGGAATTATTCAGTTGCTTTACTTTTTTTTTTATTTTTGTTTTTTATTTTTAGGGCAGATATAATCGTTATTTCCGTTGATGTAAAAAAAAGTGAATTGATTAGAAACTAGTTGTGGGTGTTCGAGTAGGTGGGTAGGGAAAAGTAAAAACTGTTACTAGTGTTAGAGATCGTTGTCTTGGATTTCAGTTACAGGGTCAAAAACACTATAAATGAATCATGTAACGTCTCACCCATATGGTAGCAGATCCAGTTAAATACTGTTATCGAAGAGTCCCCTAGAATAGGTTATGATGACATTTCCCCCCCTTTTTTTTGCCATTTCAATTATTAGTACTCAGTAGAGTTGCTGATAGTGATATGGTGACCTTGGTCAGATTGCGACATGTTAAGGATTTTTGTCTGTGGGCGTGCAGATGTAATCAATTTCGCAATTATATAAACAAGCCTCTTCCACAAACACTTCAAGTAAGACAAGGTCAGACCATACTAGGCTATAACTAGTAACTGTTTCCTTTCAAGAATGAACTTTTAACAAACCTAAAAATGGCTTTGTTCGGGTTGTTTGACCATCTTGGAAATGATTGGTATGGTTTGATCATCTTCAAAATAATTTGTGATTCTTATCAGGCTTTGTGTGTCTTGTTTGATTGCAGTACAATTCAATCTGTTGAAAATCTATGCATGAACGGATAGAGAAACCCTGTCTTATGAATCACTGTTAATGGTCCATGACTTTTATCCAACTGCTAATATGAAGCTGCATCATCATTATAACTACTGCTACTTGTAGTAGTAGTTGCAGAAGTAGTAGTAGTAGTTGCTGAAGTAGTAAAAGTAGCAGCAGCAGAGCATCAGTAACGCAAACATCAGCATAACAATAGAAATAATAACAATGAAGCTTTTAAAATTTCAGGATAATTAGAAATAAAAAAATAAAAACGTCATTGAGCAACCAGAACAGTCACTGTGAGTCAGTCTGTTTCGTGATAATAGTATAGACTTGATGAAACTTGTGGTCAATACTGCATTTTATCTGTACAGTGTCACTAGTGATGGAAATGTGTAATAGTATCTGTTTCTGCCATCAGCCAGTTTTCCCCAGTTCTTACAGTTGATGAAGAAAGTATAGTTTGGTTGATGGGCACATGGCATTTTCACTTTTAGCACTTCGTGACAGTATTATTGTGACTGCTGTATTGATTGTTGATGAGTGAGTTACAGTTATGATCTAATGAAATGGCTTTAGACATATACAGCACCCAGTATAGAATTATACATTGATCTGTTTTTGTAAGACCTTTCTATCTGTGATTGGAATGATGAAATAAGCAGTTGAGTGAGTCAGTTTTTCTTAACCTTTTCAGAATTTGAAAGTGGTCTTTGACTAGTTTTACAGAACTAGATCCAGACAAGTGTCTTGCAGGTCACAGCAACTAGGATGTGTTGAAATATTTCAAAATAGGATTGGGATTCCTGCATATAATATATATTTTTGCTTCTGTCTGTCTGTCTGTCTGTCTGTCTGTCAGTCTGTCTCTCTATCTCTATACACACACACACCACACACCACTCACGCACACACACACACACACAACACACACACACACACACACACACACACAACACACACACACACAGAGTCTACATAATGTATATTGAATTTCTTCTTTTCAAAGTCTGAACATCAATTGTAATTTAGCACTTCAAATAAAACCTAACAGTCTTGAAAAACATATACACTCATTCACTGTCTCTCTCTTTCTCTCTCTCTGTAAGTCTGTCTGTCTGTTGTCTGTCTGTCTGTCTGTCTGTCTCTCTCTCTCTCTCTCTCTGTGTCTCTCTCTCTCTCTGTCTCTCTCTCTCTCCTCTCTTAGAAAATAATCCTACAATACGCCCAAAATTATAAACACTCTGATATCCTAAGTTATAGTGGAATATCAACTGTTAAAAACCAAACCAAAACAACTATTTTCTGGGTTTGGCCTTGCCATGTGGCACCCCAGCCCTACTCCCATCCTGACAGAAACTGTCAGCAGTCAGTCCAGGACTGTATATATTCGTCCAGACAAGCTTATTTTGCAGTTCACCTTCAAATTTTTTGTGGGCTTGTTGGTTCTTCGGATAGAGGCATAGACTCAGGATATGTTGTCTTGTGTCCGGTCCCAGCCTACTTATACTACTATGGCAGTCAGTGTCAGGGGCATCGCCTTAGATTATGTGCGCGAATGCATTGATATGTGTAGGTAATTTTTGTTTTCCTTGTTTTTTCCTGTTGAAACATTGTGTATGTTTTGAAATGGTTATAGCCCTGATATGGCTCTACACAGTCAGTTGGGCTTTAAACAACAACTACTACTACTACTGCTGCTGCTACTACTACTACTGCTGCTGCTACTACCACCACTACTACTACTAGTACTACTGCTGCTACTACCACTACTACTGCTAATATTGACATTTGTACGGTGCCAAATCTTGATATACAAATCAAATCAAAGCCTGCACTCACATCACACTCCACTACATAAAAAAATAGCTGGTTTGCTGCCAATCTTAAATGTTTCCATCGTTTTAGTGTTTCAAAGGTCCCCCCCCCCCCCCCTCCACTCCATAGTTCAAGACCTTGCCAGCGCATGAGATTTTGCGCAGGCTGAGGGAGTCTGCCAGGTAATTGCTGGCAGATTTGGGTGGAGCACATATGGAATTATCGGAGTGTGAAGAAATTCTCTCGAACACCTCCAAGCAAACTCCAAACTTTTAAATTTGTGCCTAAGGTTGGCCATGTGCCTAAGGTTGGCCATGTGCTTAAGTTGGCCAGAATCAGAAGTAGACACCACTTGACTGAAATAGTGCCCGAAGTGTTAAAAATAGATATAGTTTTTGTTTTTGAAACGTTTGCTTTTCATTATTTCTGTTCCCTTCCATATATAAATAGATATAGTTTTTGTTTTTGAAACAGTTGGCTTTTCAATATTTCTGTTCCCCTCCCTTTCTTTTCATCATCCACTTTTTAAAAATTGTGGTGTGTGTGTGTGTGTGTGTGTGTGTGTGTGTGTGTGTGTGTGTGTGTGTGTGTGTGTGTGTGTAGTGTTCATTCTAAATTGACAGTGGGTTGGCCTGTGTGATTCTGATTGTAGTCCTTAGTACTGGGTAGTTTGTTGTTTTGGGCTTCACTTTAGCATCCACCCGTTTCTTCTTCCATTGACACTGTTAGCCCATTCTTTTCTTCACCGTATCAGCTTCCTTAACCCTTTCACCCCCTCAATTTGTATACTTCCTTAACCCCTTCTCCCCTGTACCATATCAGCTTCTGTAACTCTTTCACTGCCTTTCACTGTCAGGTTCTTTATCCCCTCTTGTCCCTAATCCTATCTGGTGAAGTTCTTTGGTGTTAAAGCTTACCATGACTACCACCTTGGTATAAAACCTAGGATTTTGTTGCACTGGAAAGTGTATAGAATGAAGGTTGTTTTAATATAATTGATTGGCACATGTGTTCTTGCTGTTGATATTTGCTTTAATCCCAGGTTGTCGATTCCATTGCTGTAATGTTATCATCATAGAATGTTCTCCTCCTGACTTAATTTGTTCAAAGTGAAACTAGGCACTTGGAATAAAACATGCGCGTACACACACACAGCACACACAACACAACACACACAAAACACACACACACACACACACACACACACACACACACACACACACACACACACACACACACACACACACACACACACACACACACACACACACACACACAAATCGCTGCTCCACCCTTCCCCCACCACGAGGGGGAGGGAAACAATCACACGAGGTTTCACCCGACACTTGTCTGCTTTTCAATTTGCACAGTGGAACCTCTTGTCATTTACGCTGATGGAGTGAGAACAACATTTTGAAGAAAATGGAGTTGGGAGGGACGATACATGCTCTGAAATTTTCACACAAAACATGCTTGCAAAGCTAGCAGCAAAGAATAGAAAGAAGGTGGGGGAAAAACAGGAACGGACAAGGACATTGCTGTGGTTGTTTTGATGTTCATTCTCAACACAAAATCTCACACACGCACACACGAAAGGGAGGGGGGGAGGGAGGGAGGGGGAGGGAGGAGGGGAGAGGAGGAGGGAGAGAGAGAGATTTTATAATAGATATCAGTCTGGCTCAAAATGTTTTGGTATTGACAGAGCCAAAAACAGTCGCAGGTCGACATGTATGTTACTGTTAAAGAACATCTTTGATAATCTCATTAACAACAGTACTCCAACAGGCTGTCACACGAACGGCCGACATTCATATTTCGACATGAAGCATGTTTTTCTTTCCATTTTCTATTTTAATTTGTTTTCTATTTAATCCCTCTGCCTCTCTCATCGTGTGTTTCTTTTTTGAAAGGAGATTGTTTTATATTGGCCTGTGTGTGTGTGTGGTGTGTGTGTTGTTGTGTGTATGTGTGTATGTGTGTGAGTGTGTGTGTGTGTGTGTGAGAGAGAGAGAGAAGGAGAGAGAGAGATTGGCCATTGTGTGTATGTGTGGGGGGGGGGAGAGAGAGAGAGAGAGAGAGAGAGAGAGAGAGAGAGAGAGAGAGAGAGAGAGAGAGAGAGAGAGAGAGAGAGAGAAGATGTGTCTGCAATGATTTCTAATTCTTGCCTGTGTGTGGATGGATTTTTTTAAAAACCAAATCTGGTCATAGATCCCTTTCAATAAGGAGTCGTGACATGATGCATTCATAAGGTACAGACAGACCAGGATTGTATGATATTTTGATTGGATAATCTGAAATATGAAAACATTTGCTTGAAAATACCTGATATCTGTTTGAAAATACCTGATCTTTTTAGGGACATTTTCTTTTTGTACAAAGGTGTAAGGTGCTGTAGTAAGAATGAAACTTGCAGAGTTTCATTGACACCCGTCACAAGTAAAGGTGTGAACTTTGTTTAAAATGTTTACAAGTGTCATCAAGATTTCTCGGTATTGATTGACAGAATGTCAACAAATCTTGACCATATAATCGAAAGTACCAGACATAGCAGGTATACCACACAGCCTGGTTCTCGGTCCTAGATGCAAAAGTTAATAGATATGATCTGGTATTTCATCTGCCATGGTCACAAGTTGAGTCGATGTATATATCTTGTCTGTATATATATGAACTGACTTACAGATTAAGTGTATGTTTGTTATTATCAAGCTAATCTCTGACAGTTACAGTACATTGAGGTAGGTCTAGGTTAACTTAAGGTTTTGCACGAAACACTGAAAGGCATGTAGATAGGGAGATAATTAGTATAGCTTGACAACCTTGGTTTCTATTTTCTCTCCACCCCAGGCCTCTATCTGTGTATTTATCTATCTGTCTGTCTGTCAGTCTATCTATCTATCTATCTATCTATCTATCTATCTATCTATCTATCTATCGATCGATCGTCATCGATCTATCTGTCTTCTGTCTGTCTGTCTGTCTGTCTGTCTGTCTATCTATCTATCTATCTCTGTCTATCTATCTATCTATCTATTATATCTATCTATCTATCTATCTATCTTATCCATCCATCATCATCATCCATCCATCTATCTGTCTATCTGTCTTTCTGTCTGTCTGTCTGTCTGTCTGTCTATCTTGTGTGTGTGTTTGTGTGTCTGTCTATTTATCTATCCCACCACAACACACACACACACACAACACCACACAACACACACACACACACCACACAACACACACACAACACACACACACACACATATATATATATGTGTTTTGTGTAGTATATGTATATTATATATTTATATATACTATAATATATATTACACCACACACACACATATATATATATATATGTGTGTGTGTATGTTTTATGTATGTTATATATATATATAATATATATAAATATATATGTACACACACACACACACACACACACACACACACACACACACACACACACACACACACACACACACACACAATTTTTATAATATACACACACACATATACATATACATATACTCTCAACGGGGAAAAAGAGAAGGGGACAAGGTGAAATCACCTTGTTGTCAATTAGATATCCCAGTAGGTACATCCTTGATCGCTACTATAAAGTACTAAAACAGGAATGTCAAAGTCAAGCCAGAGGCCGACTTTTCGTCCTTCCACACAAGCCATGTTCGTCTCACCTTTCACTTCTCTCTCTCTCTCTCTCTCTCTCTCTCTCTCTCTCTCTCTCTCTCTCTCTCTTCTCTCTCTCTCTCTCTCTCTCTCTCTCCTCTCTCTCTCTCTGTCTGTGTGTGTGTGTGTGTGTGTGTTTTTTTGCTTGTGTTTTGAGGTGTTTTTTTTCTCTTCTCTCTTTTCGATTTGTAGAGGAAGGAGAATAGAAGGAAACCTGCGTGTAGTCAGCTGTCATGTTGAGGACATTGATATTTCAGTAAGAAGACAAGAGCACTAAAACAGGAACGGCAAAGTCAAACAAAGGCAGACTTTCTTTCCTTCCGTATAAATCCATGTTTGGCTTTCTTTTTTTCTTTCTGTTGTTGTTGTTGTTCGTCGTTTTTGTTTTTTTATTAATATACGTATCTTGTATTTTATTATGATTGTTTTAGGTAATCGGTACTAAAAGGATAAGGAGAGGTGTTCTGTTGTTCTTCTTCTTTTTGTTTTTGTATATATGTATCTTGCATTTTATTATTATGTTTGTTAGGTAATCAGTACTAAAAGGATAAGAAGAGGTGGTAGGATAGAATTGGAGTTTGTTCACGAGGGATTTATCATGCTCTGACAGTTCCCTTTGGCTCCACCCAAATCAGCCAGCATTTATCTGGCAAAGTTCCGAACTTGAGCAAAACCCTATAATATTCTTAGGTCTTGAAATGAGGAAGAAGGTTGGGGGTGGGGAAGAGAGGGACGTATGAAACACTAAGCTAACTTTACCAAAATGGTGAAAACATTAGAAGGAATCATTTATTTAATATCTGTTCACAATAGTGATTTTAGAAAAAGAAAAAGAAGAAAAAGAAAAGAAAGAAAGAAAGGGGTTGGGGTTGGGGGGGTTACGGGTTTTGAAGGAAAGAAGGGGGACAGTTACATACAATAATGCAGAACAATCGACAAATAAAATAACAGTGTCAGGAGTTTGAAAGTAAGAAGGGGAACAATTACATGTAATAATTCAGAACAATGAAATAATAGTGTCAAAAATTAACATACAGCAATTAATTAACATTTCATAGCAATCTACCAGCAGGGGATCTGAGAAGTAGCTGGACTACTGGAACAGTTTCATTAGTTTTGTTGTAAAGGATATCTCAAGTGTCAGTATACAAAAAGTCGAGATTATTTCTATATGGAAACATTAAAATGGGCAGGAAATAGGCGAGATTTTATTGTTGCTGGCTGGGATGGAACTCGAAATAATAAGATGTTGAATCCATTGCACTATCGAGAGCACCGACCAGTTCACATTGTTTTAGTGGGAAAAAAAAAAAAAAAAAAAAAAGGCCCGCGGGAGGTCGAACTCAAGGCCTTTGCGTTATCAGCGTGGTGTTCGCTACTGAGCTAGAGGGCCGTAAAGTAGGATGGTAGGATAAAGTCGGTACATAGTCTGGTTAATAACCCTTTGACTCCCGCACTCTGTCCACCAGCTTCCTGCATTGTCAACCCTGCTAGCAAAGCAAAAACTTAACCTTTTGACTCCCTCAACCTATCCACCACTAAACAGCAGGAAGACTGAAGTCATGGTGATCAGTAAAAAACATGAAATCCCCTCATGCAAAATAACAGCAAACGGCACAACCTTGAGACAGGTTGATAAGTTTAAATATCTGGAACGATCATTTCACCAGACGGCAGATGCACATCAGAAATAACCAGCAGAATCGGCCAAGCCAGAACAGCATTCAAGAAGATAAAAAGCATTCTTACCAACAAATACCTATCAGTTAACATCAGGAAGAGTGAGAGTTCTTGAATGTTATATAAAACCAATACTTTTATACGGTTGTGAGGCAGGTGAACAAGCAAAGCCAGAACAAGATTGAGGCAGCCGAGATGTGGTTTCTAGGAAGAACGTTGAGAGTTCCATGGACAGCAAAGAAAACAAACGAGACAGTCTTAATGGAGGCAGACACAAGAAGATCATTCACAAGGAAGATTAGGAAAAGACAGGCAACATTATTGGCCATTTTATGAGGAAGGGGGATTTGGAGCACCTGGTCACAACGGGAAAGCTGGAGGGAAAGAGAGCACCAGGTAGACCCAGGGAGAAGTTACTAGACAGACTTGCAGAGTGGCTGAAGACAAAGAGGGTGGAAGAGATGCTTGAGGCAACAAGAGATAGAGACAGATGGAAGTTCATGATTGCCAACGCCATACGGCAAGGCACCTGATGATGATGATGAAACTATCCACCAGCTTGCTGTAGGAAGTTGGTTAATAGAGTGAGGGAGTCAAATGGTTAAGTTTTTGTAGTTAGTAGGTACTCATAGTAGATAGGGTGCGGGAGTCAAAGGGTTAAAACCAATCCCCCCCCTCTCTCTCTGTCTCGCTCTACCCCCCTCCTTCCCAGTCTTAGTCTTCCCTAGCTAGTACTTACAATGGCTGTCGACAAGACCTGTCGTCGATTAGCTAGCTTGCCGGGTTCGATGTCTTGTCAGAAACAGTACATAGAAGGTGTGGTGGTGGTATATACTGTCATTGACGCTCGTGGTTTGCTTTTCCGCTTCTCTGTTCCCATTCCCCGTACTCTTGCCATCTTCTGTCGCTGTCCCCCTCCCTCCCCCTCTGTCTCTGTTTGTGTCTGTCTCTGTCTGTCTGTCTGTCTGTCTCTCTGTCTCTCTCTCTCTGTAGTACGTGCGTGTGCGTGATAGTGGTGGGACAGCTGCTATGGCGAACCATTTGCTTCACAGGAGACCTAAATTTTTTTTTTACGTGAAAAAAAATGTTTTTCAACGCACATTTTATCCATCCAATACGATTATCCCTCAAGTAATTTACTAACATCAAAAGAGTTGAATTGACATTATGTCAGTATACTTGGTCATTATTTCTGGCATTCAGTAATACGAGAGTAGTCAACAGTTGTATAACAACACATTACAATCAT
>JAPXFY010000025.1:47279613-47284613 GCA_030674185.1 Monoplex corrugatus | reverse complement strand
TGTCTGTCCGTCTCAGTTTAAGTCCTTCTCTCTTTGTATTCTTGTCACTCTTAATTGTCTTCATCTCTCTGTTGCTCTCTCCCTTACTTAATTACTTCAGTCTCTCTCTCTGTCTTTCTGTTGAGTCTCCATTCTATCCATTGTCTCTGCATTGTCATTTTCCGTCTGTTGCTGTCTTCTTACGATCAGTGTTTGTCTGTTGTCTCTGTTTTTCCATTAAGTTTTACTGTCTTTTTCTTCTCTAGTACTTAGCCCGTTCCTATGGTCTATGTCTGTCTGCTTGTCTCTGAATCTCCTTACCTCTCTCCCCCTCCTCTGTCACCTCTCTGCTCTTCACAAGTACATGACATTGCAAAACCAGTCATTGCCATCTGCAACACATTAAACAGTGACAGTATTGATGAGAATATAGTGTATCATTGAAAATATGAAGCAGTCCATCCATATTTATGCATCCTGTTTTGAACAGTGCACACTAATCATCTAAAATTCCAAACGTGTCAGCGTTTTTGCAGTGGGGGTGTTTGTTACCATAGAATAGAAAAAAAAACAAAAAAATCTGCAAGGCTGGTTTAGAGCTTTATGAAATTGAAGAGGGAAAAAAATAAGACAGGGTTGCCCTGAGTTTTTGCCTTTATGTTATTTTTTTTTCTTTCTTCTTTCTCATAAAAACTGTTCAAGTTCAATTTTCCTTCTTTCTCGTAAAAACTGTAAGTGTTAATTGAACTAACAGGTAGGAAAAGAAGTAAGATTTATCACATTATGTGAAGGTTTTGTGGCCGCAAATTTCGTTTCTCTCATCTACTCATGTATTGCCGCCTTTCAGTTAACACGTATTTTCTTTTCAGCTAGGGGTGTCCGTCTTTCTCTCTCTCTCTCTCTCTCTCCCTCCTCTCTCTCCCTCCCTCTCTTCTCCTCTCTCTCTCTCTCTGGCTCTCTCATCTCTCTCTCGTCTGACCTTACGTTTCCTCTCTCTCGTTCTGAATCCTTCGTCTTTCCCTCTCTCTCGTTCTGAACTTCGTCTTTCCCTCTCCCTCCCTCCCTCTCCGGTCACTGATGTGCCCTTTCCTCTCACACCAACCCCCACCCCTCTCACTCTTTTTTCCCGCGCGCTCGTTCGGTCTTTCTTTACATTGTGTATCCGTGCATAAACAAGTTAAGGATTACCAATCAGAAATTCATCAAGAGACGATTAAGTAGCTGGTGGTTAGGGCCCCGACCCGCTTACTCCCCAAAATTGAATGGAAACATCTAATGTAAACATTTTCGTATTGATTCACCTGACGTCAGCATGAAGCCATGCATAAACCGTGTTGTGTACGTCAAACAAGGTCATAGTCGTTTCAGCTCTTCTCTAGTTTCAATCTGGATAGAGAATTTTGTCTGGGCTGTATAGATTTTTGACGTCTCTGCAGTGTCGTTTGAAAAAAAAGGGAATTATCTGATATTGAAATGAGGGGAGATTGTTTATTATTGATGTAAATTTCTCTTTCTCTGCCTGTCTGCTTGCCCCCCACCCCCCTCTCTCTCTCTCTCTCCTTTCCTTCGTTTCAGTAAACATTCCTCAGGTATTCATGGATGATTTTTTTTTTTATCAAATTATGATACAAATCCACCTGTTATTGACTGTTAATATATATATATATTTAAATGCCTTAGCTTTTTATTTATTTATTCATCTATTTTTGTTTATTTGTGTAATTATTTATTTATTTGCTGCTCATACCATTATCCAGAATCACATCGCTATCAGTTTTACATCTTTTTCAGTAGAGACAGTAATCATATATGTATCACAACCATCAGGCATTTCATAATAATAGTTACCTGTGTAAGGCTGATCTTGGTTCATCATCATCATCATGTGCCCTGCCACATGGTGTTGGTGATCATGGCCCTCCAAACGAATCTGTCCCTTGTTGCTGCAAGTACATCTGTCACTCTGCTGTCTTCATCCACTCCGCCAGTCTGTCCAATATTTTCTCCTTGGGTCTACTGGTGCTCTTTTTCCCTCCGGTTTTCCTGTTGTGACTGGGTGCTCTGATTTCTCTTGCCTCATAAAATGTCCTATAGAATAGATGTTGCTTGTCTTTTCCTGAGCTTTGTTATTAATGTTGTTCTTGTGTCTGCTGCCTTCAAGACTGTCTCGTTTTTGATTCATTGTGACAGATTTCATCAAGGATTTCTTTCTTGTTTATGGGTAAATGTGTCCCTGGTTGTGCGTTAAAGTTGGCCAGTCGGTGTGTCTCAAAAGTTTAACTTTGGATGCAAAGGGCTTAGTTTTAGTGTTACAACACATGAAAAATGTGTACTGGATCTGCATAGTTACTACAAAGCAAGGAGGCTTTGAATAAAAAAAAAAGTTTATCAGATCTCAACAGTTTCTACAAAACATAAAAAAAATGAATCAAACCTACAATGTGTTTTTACAGTCCCAAAAACCCAAAGCAAAAAAAAAACCAAAAAAAAACCCCAGAAAAAATTAAACCAACAATGTATGTTACAGTCCCAAAAACCCAAAGCAAAAAAAACAAAACAAAAAAACAGAAAAAATTAAACCAACAATGTATGTTACAGTCCCTAAAGCCAAAGCAAAAAAAAAAAAACAACAAAAAAAACAGAAAAAATTAAACCAACAATGTGTGTTACAGTCCCAAAAACCCAAAGCAAAAAAAACAAAACAAAAAAAAAACCAGAAAAAATTAAACCAACAATGTATGTTACAGTCCCTAAAGCCCAAAGCAAAAAAAAAAACAAAAACAAAAAACAAGACAAAAAACCAGAAAAAATGAATCAAACCAACAATGTATGTTACAGTCCCTAAAACCCAAAGCAACCCATGTTCTCCTCTCCTCGTTCCACAACTAACCCCTATGTGCATAAAACGGTTCTACGTTTAATGCACCCTGAACCATTTGTGACTTTTGATAGCCACCACCACACATCAGTCTTTACCGCATCTGAGAACGAGTGCAGGTAATAACCCAATTTGGGTCATAGACTAGTCATCAAGGAAGTGATTCCTTTTTTCATCATTCACCGAACAGGAATAATCGGTATGGCTGGAACATCTTGTGTCTTCTTGAAAAAATCCTCTATCATTGATTATCAATATCTTTGTGTTGCCAGGTATTTTGATACCCAGTGTGAGAGAAGCGTTCGTCACTGATGTGTTTATAGTTAGTTTGTCCCTAAAATGGATAGTCAGGTGCTGACTAAGATAATATTTGCTTCTGACAGAAATGCGTGATGTGTGGTGATGGCTGTCAAACGTTCGTGCATGGTTCTGGGTGCATTTAACGTACATACAATTTTATGCATAGGGGGTTTAGTTGTGGAAAGGAAAGGGGAGAACATGGGTTGGTTTTGGTTGTAGGGACCGAAACATACATTAAACCAAACCAAACCAAACCAAACCAAGCCAAACCAAAAAGCACATTCCAAACAAACGAGAACCATTCGTCTGTGTGTGTGTGCGTGCACTGATAAATGAAACTCTTGCAGTTTATGTATTGTAGACTGGGATAATATTTCTAAGACTCTCGATGGATGGTGGTGGTGGTGGTGGGTGATGGTGGTGATGATGATGATGATGATGATGATGATGATGATGATGATGATGATATGATGATGATGACAATTTGATAAACAGGCATGTAATCACAGAGTAGGAATATGTACCAAAATGAATAGTAGTTTATAGTCTTGATTGGTCTCAGTTTCCGTCTATCGTTTTGCATCTTTCACCAGTCTCTTCTCATCTTTTTGTTTGTCAGACTGACTCTCTCCTTTGAAAAGATACTTCTATGATAGTGTTGTGTGCATATGATTATTTCAGAATAAACAGATTGATAAGTCAGCCTATAGTTAAATAGATTGATTAGTTAACCTATAATTCACCGTATGAAAGAATAGATTGATTATTTCAGAATAAAGAGATTGATTATTTCAGAATAAATAAATAGATTAGTTAGCCTATATTTAAATAGATTGATTAGTTAGCCTATAGTTAAATTGATTAATTAGCCTATATATGGCTATAGTTCACAGTATGAAAGAATAGATTGATTATTTTAGAATAGATAAATAGATTAGTTAGCCTATAGTTAAATAGGTTGATAAGTTAGCTTATAGTTCACAGTATGAAAGAATAGATTGATTATTTCAGAATAAACAAGATTGATTAGTCAGCCTATAGTTAAATAGATTGATTAGATAGCCTATAATTCACAGTATGTAAGAATAGATTGATTGTTTCAGAATAAATTGATTGCTTAGTCAGCCTATAGTTAAACAGATTGATAAGTTAGCCAATTGTTCACAGTATGAAAGAATAGATTGATTATTTCACAATAAACTGATTGATTAGTCAACCTATAGTTAAAATAGATTGATAAGTTAGCCTATATTGATAAGTTAGCCTATAGTTCACAGTATGAAAGAATAGATTGATTTTTTCACAATAAATTGATTGATTAGCCAACCTATAGTTCAATAGATTGATAAGTTAGCCTATATTGATAAGTTAGCCTATAGTTCACAGTATGAAACAATAGATTATTTCAGAATAAATAGATTGATTAATTCACCTTTAGCTCAAAGAATAGATTGATTATTTCAGAATAAACAGATTGATTAGTCAGCCAATAGTTAATGAGATTGATTAATTAGCCTACAGCTCACAGTATGAAAGAACTGATTGATTGATTGATTATTGTGTGTAGCATGTACTGCAAATACAGTTTAAAGTGCAGCCTGTATATCTGTGTATGTTTTTTTTGTTGTTTTTTTTTTTGGGGGGGGGGGGGGTTCAGTACTTTCCTTATAAACATTCATGTAACTGCATGGCCAATAAAATTCATATGCTATACATGTATGTTTGCAGACCCAGTCACAGTGTTGGAACAAGCTTTGCAGACTCAGAAACGAGCCCAGAGGGTCTCAGACTTGGAAATTGAGAACAAACAGCTGAGGGAGACACTGGAAGATTACAATAACGA
>JAPXFY010000025.1:47272113-47274613 GCA_030674185.1 Monoplex corrugatus | reverse complement strand
CCGCTTCCTTTTAATTTTTTTTACGTCCCTTACTCTGTTCCCCTCTCCCCTCCACCCCCCCCCCCCCCCCTTATTTCATCCTCCATGCCATTTTTCCCCGTCTAATATCACTTATAGTGAAAAGACGTTAAATCAAGCAACGAACGAACACACTCTAGATTCACATCTCGCATCGATCTCAACATCCATCCAGTCTGAGCTTAAAAAAAGAAGAAAAAACAAAACAAAACAAAAAACAGAACCCCTTCTCGGCGAAATGGCACGTCCACTGGAGACCTCGATACATGATCACATGCGAACACGTGCGATCGAGCCCATGAAGCTCATTACACGTGCACATGCAAAACGTCTGCACGCTCGGTTTAAGGGAAGGGGGGTAGGAAGGGCACGCTCGGTAACACTAACGGCCGGAATGAAACGACAGGATGGAACTCTAATTACGAGAATCAGGGGGGTCCGGAGGAGCGCTAAATCACGGAAATCAGAGGTCAGGGGTCAGTCATCACTATTGTTAGGAACCCGGCTCGATTGTGAATGACATCTGTCCCGTGTGTGTTGTTCTAACGCTCTTGCACAAAGGTGCACTTTGGGCTTGTCATGGGGTAGGACGGAGGTGGGGGTCATTGAATCTGAGTAAATTGTCTGGGTGTGGGGGTGGGGTGGGGGTGGGGGGTTCGGAGAACGACGGGTGGTCAGCTCATAATGCAGGTAGGCTAATGCTCCATATATAGGGGCCGTCAACATTTAAGTAGGGAAAGGGGAGACTGGGATGATTGATGACTGTATTAGTTACTGTGCCAGACCTTTGAAAATGACCAACTTCCACTGAAAGGACGACGTCCAAGCGGTCCATAAACGGGCATATTTCTCCTGTCCAGTCTGGTTTTAGAGTGATGCTTTCATCCTGGAGTTTAGTTTAATTTTTCATCCACTCAGCCGCTACGTGCTTTTTGACGACAGTTACAACCAGTAGAAAATCGGGCTGATTTTGGACCATTCAAGAATCGTGAAAACTTCATGTTTTGAAAGGAATGTTCCATGTTGAGAGAGAGAGAGAGAGAGAGAGAGAGAGAGAGAGAGAGAGAGAGAGAGAGAGAGAGAGAGAGAATGAGGTTATTTATTTAACGTTGCATGGACAGTTTTTCTCTATAGCCAGACGTAGTACGCAAGTCATTATCATCATATACTATAGTCATGATTTTTACGACTCTACCGTTACTCAACGCAGTTGGCAGAGATTTTACTTTTTTTTTTTTTTTCAAGGTAATTGTGACATCGGAAAGGATTGTAGTCGAATGATGAATGTAGTTCAGTGATTCATTCTTTAGGGTTTAAAGGGGAAGAGCGGGGGGGGGGGGGGGGGAGGAGACCGTTGGCACAGTTTAGCCATCTTGATAGTTTTGGTGTGATGGACAAGCAAGCTGTATGACAGCGATTTTTGGAGGCGAGGGTCGAGGGCTAGACACGAGATGATAATGGGTGGGTGTGATTGGGATCTCCATTGATGATAGCCAGCTAGTTGCTCAACTGCTGCGTTGACATTTACCCTGCCTGCTTCCACCCTCTCTCCAACTCTGTCTGTCTGTCTCTCTCTCTCTATCGCACACCTCGCCGTCATCATCATCATCACCATCACCATCATCATCATCATTGTCAAGTTGTTAGGCTGTTGGCTGGCTATTGGCGGGTAGGCTTGGTGGCTCTGACGTTTCCTGAAATTAAACTTCCAACCGATGATCGTTGAGGAGTAAGGATTGGGGGGAAGGGAGGGAGATAGAGGAGGGGGGGGGACGGAAACGAACTTTATTTAGTGTAAGCCATAGTCCCTTGTGAAAAGAAGAGAAGAGGGGGGAGGGAGAGAAAGAGAGAGAGAGAGAGAGAGAGAGAGAGAGAGAGAGAGAGAGAGAGAGAGAGAGAGAGAGAGGAAACGGAAACGAAATTTATTCAGTTTAGGCCAGTCCCTTGAGAGAGAGAAGAGAGAGAGAGAGAGAGAGGGGGGGGGGGGTATGGGGGTGGAAACGAAATTTATTCGATTTAGGCCACAGTCCCTTGTGAAGAAAAGAGAAGAACACACAGAGAGAGAGAGAGAGAGAGAGAGAGAGAGAGAGAGAGAGAGAGAGAGAGAGAGAGAGTGTTTTGCTGATTTACGGACAACATTGCGTACATCAGGACAGTGTATGTGTACATTTGTGATTGATCCGGAGACAAGTTTACAGTGTTTAATGTATGCATGGTCGTGATGGTGATTCCTTATAAAGAATCCTTCAGAACGATGTCAATGTGTCAACGCGAATAATTGTAAAATATAACCCACCCCATCATCTTTCCTGGCTTCTTGTCTTCTCTTGTCGGCTCTAGTATTCTTGACTGCTGGCTGATTTACTTGCTACGAGTAAAAATCCTCATGTTCGTAGTACTACGATTATTTAGCTACTACTGCTGACGCTGTTGCAAGAACTTTTTTTGTTTTCAGGATAATCTTTGCAGTGAGAATTGGAAT
>JAPXFY010000025.1:47252113-47267113 GCA_030674185.1 Monoplex corrugatus | reverse complement strand
AGATAGTCTGTTTCAAGATATACATATGTGTTCAGTACTACATATGATTAAATTCAGGTTGGTACGTTTTTACGTCACATAGCGGTGTCTGAAAATCGAGATGATCGTGGTTAGCTTGAAGAGATGAAGCTGCCGTACAGTGACCGAGAAAATGAAAACGGTTTACAAGACCACCACCACCACCCTCCCCCGATTTTTTCTCCTTTCAAAGAGAATGGGGAGTTTACATGTAAATCTATTTGTCTGTCTTTCTGTAGGTCGGTTTATTTTGTCTATCTATCTGGTTATTTTTTTGTCTGTTTGTCTGTCCCTCCCTCCCCTTCATCCTTCATCTCTTTCTCTCTCTCTCTCTTTCTCTCTCTCTTTCTCTCTCTCTGTCTCTCTCTCTCTTTCTCTGCCTGTTTGTCTGTCTGTACACACACGCACGCATACAAACATGACCTACATATAGGAAATTACACACACATGCTTATCTATCTATCTATCTATCTATCTATCTATCATCTATCTATCTATCTATCTATCTATCTGTCTATCTGTCTGTCTGTCTGTCTGTCTGTCTCTCTCTCACACACACACACACACACACACACACACGCACACACACGCACACGCACGCACACACACACACACACACACACACACACACACACACACACACACACACACACACACACACACACACCACACACAGGTGGACAAAATAGACACCGAAAGATTAATGTATGATTTCTTGCTCTCTCTTTCTCTCTCTCTCTCTCTCTCTCTCTCTCTCTCCACACACACACACACACGCACGCACGCACGCACGCACGCACGCACGCACGCACGCACGCACGCACGCACGCACGCACGCACGCACGCACGCACACACACACACACACACCGTCTAATATCACTTATAGTGAAAAGACGTTAAATCAAGCAACGCAACAAACGAACACGCACTCACGCACGCACGCGCGCGCGAAGACGCTGAAACTGTATCATGGTGTGTGGTTTTTATTGTATCCCATTGAGAGGGGGGAAAAAATGAAGCACTCTGTGAAAATTGACTTGTTTTCCACCTTCGAAATTAGAAGGAGATGTGGATGGGTTTTTGGAAGGACCTGCTGTGATGTGGTGCTCAGTGATAAGAGGGAGAAAACAACTTGTTCTTTCTTAACCTGATCATCGGGGGAAATGGGAGGAGGGAATGAATCCCTCTCTCCATGTTCCACCCCACCCCATCCCACCCCCCTACCCCCAAACCTGTACTGGGATCGATAACAGATGGGGAAGCTGTCACCGAAATGATGTATGCCGTTGTTTATACCGTCCGCCCCTCTTTACCAGGAAGATGCCTGACAAGTCTGTTGCCTGTTTGTTTGTTTGTTTGTTGGTTGGCGGTGGGGGTGCGGGCCACTAGGATTTCTGAGTTTATGAGCAAGTTTTGTTGACTGCACTCAGAAGAACACGGAACGAGATGAAGTGCCGTGGGGGTATATTGTGTGTAAAGAGAAAAAAGGATTATAGATATCGCACGAAACTTCGGGGAAAAAAAAATCTGTGGCAAAGTGCTGTTGCACCCTAAAAACATTGTTGATGGAAGTCTGGCGCTGTTTTGCATCAGAAAGGCGAAAACAAGTTTTTTTTTAATCCACAGAAAACTGTGGTGTGTGTGTGTGTGTGTGTGTGTGTGTGTGTGTGTGTGTGTGTGTGTGTGTGCGTGCGTGCGTGCGTGTGTGTGTGTGTGTGTGTGTGTGTGTGTGTGTGTGGAGAGAGAGAGAGAGAGAGAGAGAGAGAGAGAGAGAGAGAGAGTGTATGTGTGTGTCTGCGTTCGTCTCTCTCTCTCACTCACTCTCTTTATCTCCCTCTCTCTCTCTCTTTATCTCCCTCTCTCTCTCTCTCTCTCTCTCTCGTGGTGTGTGTGTGTGTGTGTGTGTGTGTGTGTGTGGTGTGTGTGTGTGCGCGCGCGCGTGCGTGCGTACGTGCGTGCGTGGATAAGCATTTTTGAATGTAGGGAGTTGTTTCGGTTTCGTCGTGAACACGCATGTAGTGGCTTGTTGGCGTTGCTAGAGTTACGCTGTTATCTTGCTTCCCCGAATTCCGTCAGGATTGTGGATCATTATCTGATTGTCTTGAACAGTTTGACTTTTTTTGTTTGTTTGTTTGTTTGTTTGTTTTTGTGCGCTCCTTCGAAACTGGGAACAGAGAGACTAGGGAGTGACAATAACGCCAGATTAAATGAAATTTGCATTGTACCCTCTTTGTCGCTTGTAACTAGTTGGTAGAGCCATGGACTCGAGATCTGATATCTTGAGTTCAATCCCAGCCTGTAACAGTAAAAACGGACCTGTTTGCTGCCCAACTTAAAACCCTTCGACTACTGCACCCCCTGTCCAGCAAAAACAAAAACTTAACATTTGACTCCCTCACCCTGTCCACCAGCTTCCTGCAAAAAGCTGGTGTATAGAGTGAGGAAGTCAGAGGGTTAAGTTTTTGCTTTTCTGATATGGTTAACAATGCGGGATGCTAGTGGATACGGTGCGGGAGCCAACAGATTAATGTTTCCATCGTTCTGGTGGTGTCATCTTAGTGTTTGATAGGTCCTTTCTTTCCTTTCCCCGTTTCAAGACCTTGTCATCGCATAGGGTTTTGTGTAGGCTCAGGAAATCTCTCAGATGATTGCTGGCAGATTTGGGTGGAGCGCATATGGAGGTGTCCGGGCGCGGTGAATCCCTCTTGCAAATAACTCCAATAGCTCATGTGTATGTTGCTTGTAAACCTAAATACCAGGTAGTGTTGAAACGGTAATGTAGAATGGTCTTACTGTGTCTGTCTGTCTTAGATACACTGATATACTAAAAATTACTTTTATGATTGTTCCTCCGGAAGACAACCAACGGGTTGAACAATGAAAAATGAGTGCGTGGAAATTACAATTATTTGTTAATTGATGGAAAAAAAAAAAAAAAAGGGGGGGGGGGGGGGGGGGGGGGGTGAGAAAAAAAAAAAACGAAAAGAAAAAAGGAAGGAAGATCCTCAGCCCCAACTCTCCTCATCGAAAAAATCTTAAATCTTTCGAGTTTTCCACGTTCAGCTTGTTGTTGTTGTTGTTGTTGTTGTTGTGTAGCAATACAGGCCGATTGCATAATCTGCGTGATACTTTTAAGTCTATCGATGTTTGTGGAGTCGGCGCACGATTGATGTCATCTTCATTATTTTTCTCTACGATCTTTAGCTATCTTGATGATTAGGGCTGGCTTCCAAGCTGTAAAGACCAGATCGTTGTGAAATCGCTGGCGAAACCGACTGCGTGGTTACCTCGAAAAAACTCGAATATCGACGACAGATGTTGAGTATTGACTTGTTCATAGTCACAAGGCTCAACGAAACAGTTGTGGTGGTGGTGGTGGTGGTGGTGGTAATCGAGTATTTGTAAAATTTGACGAAAGAAAAGGGTAGAGAATGTTTGTGATCTAACTTGTATAAACAGATAATTACGATTTTGTTGTTGTTGTTGCGGAAAATAGTATCTTATTTATTCAATGTCTGCTTTGGCCTCGGGTAAATCTGGTAGTTTTTTTTGTAGAAATGCGGGTATTGGCGTAACGTTTATGTGAGATTAGGTCCTGTAGGAATAGAGATTTTGATGTTAACATTTATTTGGAAGAGGTTTTTTGTTTGTTTTGTTTTTTGTTTGTTAAGGAAATGGGAGGGGAGGGGTATTATCTACTCTGTAAATGGGGGATACTCTCTCTCTTTTTCTTTCTCTCTCTCTCGTCCACTGTCTGTCTGTCTCTCTCGTTCTTTGTCTCGTCTGTTGTCTTCTGTCTGTCTGTCTCGTCTGTCTGTCTCTTCTGTTGTTGCTGTGTTGTGTGTGTGTGTGTGGTGTGGTGTGTGTGTGTGTGTTGGTGTGGTAGTGTGTGTGTGTGTGTGTGGTGTGTGCTTCCATGCCGAAGGCGGCTTCATTTAACTTTCTGGTGTGTGTGTGTGTGTGTGTGTGTGTGTGTGTGTGTGTGTGTGTGTGTGTGTGTGGTGTGTGTGTGTGTGTGTGTGTGTGTGTGTGTGTGTGTGTGTGTGTGTGATGAGGAGGGAAAGAATGGGGGAGGGGTGACGAGAAAGGGTTGAAGGGAAAGGAAGAAGATTCGATGTCTACCACTGTTTGCTATAACCAGTTTTAAGTCGTTTTCGTTCAGCGCTGTAACAGACACCGGGTGTATCACTGTATGACAAGAGCGTTCATTTGCTTCTCCTCCTTAACTACCACCACCACCACCACCACCGCTGCTACCCACCTCCCTTGACTGGTCCCCTATGCCCCCACAGCCCTCTACACCCCTTCCCTCCTCGTCATTCCATCCCATTATGCCCTCCACAGATCACTCGCTAACCTTGTGCATTGTGCAGCAGGATTCGTGTGTGTTTGTGTGTGTGTGTGTGTGTGTGTGTGTGTGTGTGTGTGTGTGTGTGTGTGTGTGTGTGTTTGTGTGGTGTGTGTGTGTGTGTGTGTGTGTGTGTGTGTGTGTGTGTGTGTGTGTGTGTGTGTGTGTGTGTGTGTTGTGTGTGTGTGTGTGTCGTGTTCGATCCGGTTTTTCGAAAAGAATACACACTCATACGTACACTCTCTCACACACTCACATAAAGACATGTATGTACGAGGGCTTGTTATTTGTTATTTTTGTTTGAAGCCAAGCCAACTGCGTACAGCCATATCAGGGCTGTAACCGTTTCAAAACATATACCATACTTCAATAGGGAAAAAAGGAAAAGAAAATCAAATACACATATCAATGCATTCGCGCACTTAATCTAAGGAGATGCCTCTGGCGTTGACCATTCCCTCCAATTTATCACACAGGGGATTTAAAAGATGTACCTGAATACAAATTTAAAGATAACTAAGGACACTAAAACATGTTAAAACGGGCCTAAATTACCTAAAATTGTTTTCGCATATCTCATTTCCATAGACCCAAAAATGCTTCAGTACATGTACCAATTATCAATCCTAAGAGAAAGTACTAAGACTTCATCGAACGCATACAGACTTATCGAACGCATACCAGCGAAGCAGAAAATGATACGAAGAAATGACAGAAAGCAAAGGAACAAGGCAGAAACAAAGAGAGTAACAGAATAGAGGAAATTTCTAGCACAAAATTTCCAGAAAGTGGGGGATGCACGGAAGTCTAACGTCAGATTTTCAAAGTATTCTCTTCCTCTCTCCACATCGAATTCAAGCCTCCTCAGTCAAGAGTGTAATGCTTTTTGATAGTGTTATCGACTTATTGTACGCTTTGATTTTATTTGTACATCAAGTTTGAGTGCCATGACATATATTACTGTTACACGATAGCAGGCTGGGATCTCAGTGCTTTTCCCAAAACGTCCATGAAAACGTCTTGCCAGCCAGGTTTTGCTTCAGAAGTGTAATCAACCAGAAGTCGTGTGGGGGCAAAATCAGGACTGTGGGATAGGTATAGGGATCCGGGAGAACTTTTTGAATTGATTGTACTTGTTGATAGCTCACAGTGACCTTGGCTTGACGAGCACTTGCGTTGTCATATAGGAGGAACGTTTTGCAGGTTACTACATTTGGACGCTGCTTATGAAAAGCCTGCACAACTTGGGGCAAAATACTTTCTGCATAGTATCTTAACAGTAACAGTAAACTTTTCAGGCTGAATATCGACCTCTACAGATCCTTGGGAGTTGAAGAGAATGGAGAAAGGTCTCTTCCGGTTTTGAAAACAACTGGTCTTCTGTCATTAATGCCCATCCACACTTTATCAGACCGTTTGTTCGGGATCCATAGAAGGTGGTCCACGTTTCGTCCCTGCTGTCACGTTACATAATTGTCTGGGCCTCTCCGGCTGAACAATTTGAAGCAGTCGCCTAGAACTCTGAACCTCTTTTTGTTTGTTTATTTGTTTGTTGGTGTGTTCCTCTGTCAGGAGATTACGTGTCCATCTAGCAGCCTCTTTCCCAACTCGAAGACCAATCTACAGGGTCTGTTCAACTGTGCCGTTTGAAGCAGTCGTTAAGTTTCATGTATTTCACGAACTGAAATTCGCGGATGCCTTTCAGTACGCTCTGTACAAGCTGAACAGCACGCTCTTTCCGGGCCTCACTCGGATGTCCACATTGGTACTTGTTTTCATGTCGGTTTTTCGTTATTTGAATCTATGAATCGAGCGGTAAAATATCCCGTATGACAAACACTCATTTCCATACACAACCGTCAAAATCAGTATGAATTTTCTGCCGACCGTCTCCCCAAGTTTGAGCCATGTGAAGACGGCATCTGAGCTGCTCTGTGTAAGGATCCGTTTTTCAGATGCACAGTTTGTTACATCACTTTGTCAATGAAGTTATAATACGATTAAATTAGATGTGTTATCAATACAATTTTGTTCATATTGATAGCGGAAAGGCTGTATTTTATCTCATTACGAGTTGAAATTGTTTACTATTAACAGCTGTGGAATGGTAGCCTCTCTGGCAAGACTTTTGGGTCGACTCTCTCTGTCTCTCTCTCTGTCTCTGTCTCTCCCCCTCTCCCCCTCCCCTCCTCTCTCTCTTGTGTGCGCGCACGCGTGCGTCTCTCTCTCCTTCCCCCTCCCACCCTCTGTGTGTGTGGGGTGTGTGTGTGTGCACGCACACGCGTGCGTGCGTGCGTGTGTGTCCTTAATGTAGCGATACTCAAGTGTCCTCTATCGGCCGATCGAGGCTGAAGGTGAGTGTTACAGAAATGAAAATTTCGTCAAACCGTACTGAAATCGTTCAGTGATATCTTTTCCGAGTGGTCTTGAAAACAGCTTACTCGAGGCCTTGCCTGGGCATAATGTTTTGAGCCGACTCGAGGAATCTGACTGATGGAGCGCATTAGAATATATACATATAATGTGTATTCCGAAAGTGATGAATCGTCCATCATGAACAAATACAGCAGTCTTCTGGAGGTTGAGCCTTTTGAAGCGGTCTGTTTCTGCCTCTGTGCGTCTGTTTTGTCTGTGCTTACCTTCGTGTATACGCTGTCGTTCTGTTACGTTTTTCTTCCTTTTTTCTGTCTGTCTGTCTGTGTCTGTCGGTTTGCTCTTTCTGTCTGTCTGTCTTTCTTTCTTTAGTATATACCTTAGCGCGCTATCTCTCTCTCTCTCTCTCTCTCTCTCTCTCTCTTGGATTTTCTCCATCTCTGTCTCGCTGTCTCACACGCACGGATACACCACAGACAACACAACACACACACACACACACACACACCACACACACACACACAACCACACCCACCACCACACACACACCACACACACCATACCACACCACCACACCATGCCACACCACCACACCATGCCACCATACCACACCACACCACACCATAATACCACACCCCACACACTCTCCGCCCCCTACACACACGCACGCACGCACGCATAACAACCCGACCCGACCCGACCCGACCCGACCGACACACCACACCACACCACACCACACCACACCACACCACACCACACCACACCACACCACACACACACACACACACACACACACACACACACACACACACACACACACACACACACACACACACACAACCTTGGGACTGATTCAAATCACTCTTCTTGTATATTGAGAATGTTTCAAGGAGTAAGTGGATGGCGGTATTCAGACACAGAGAGCAAGCGAAGCGTCACGACCGACTGAACGACAATAATGAAGTAGGTAATTCTACGCTCCGAGCCTCCGATCATCACCAACCAGTGGATCTGGTTGGGTTCGGGTTGCTGTGCCTTTAACCCTTCGACTCTCGTACCCTGTCCACCAGCATCCTGCTTAGTCGACCATGCTAGCAAAGCGAAAACTTAACCCTTTTGATTCCCTCACCCTATCCACCAGCTTCCTGCAGGAAGCTGGTGGATAGGGTGAGGGAATCAAAAGGGTTAAGTTTTTTGCAGTTGATAGGGTGCGGGAGTCATAGGGTTAACTTCCTTGTAACCATACTGGTTAAAAAAGAAAAAGAAAAGTGCTTGTAACACACCACGAGTGTCTCTTCATCTCCACTTCGCACGCCAGATAGGTTTGTGGGTATTTTCACATTTCTGCAGTTATACAAATAAGTTGATAGTTGATGGGTTTTATTAAAAACGAGGAATCAGCTACTCGGAGCTCCTGGCAGGCGACTTAACGCTTTTGCATCCAAGAACAAAGGATAATGACGCACCTAGATTGGAAATACTTGTGTGGTTGAACTACATTGTTTGTTGGCTTCCAGTGGACTCTCATGTATGCATGACTTCACAGTGAGCTCTATGATGATTGTTAAGATGACATTTATAAGGTGCCAAATCTTGATACAAGAATCAAACCAAAGTACGCACTCTCATCATCACCCAACAACGACCGAACTCCAGGGCATAAAGCACACGCAAAACGGGAGGGAGAGGACAGGTGTAGGGGAGTGGGACGAAAGGATGTGCAAATAAAATTTAAAAAAAAAAAAAAGGGGGGGGGGGCGGGGGGGAATAGGTGTGCTGGACAAAAAGGTGTGTCTTAAGCTACATTTGAAGGAAGACAAGAGTATGTGACTGTCGAGTGGACGGAGAAGATCGTTCTAGTTGTATGAACCACACACAGAAAAAGAGCGGCGACGGAATGTGGAACATCTGTATCGGAAGACTTTCTAAACAAATAGTATGAGAAGCAAAATGGAGAGGTCTGGCATGGTGTAAATTCAGAGGTGGTCACAAAGATAAATAGGTGCATTGACACTCTTGTAGCATAATGTATTGATTTTGTATGAAATTCTTTGAGAAACGGGCAGCTAGTGGAGAAAGTGAAGCAAGCGATTGGCATGATCATGCCTCTTTTTGCGAAGGTGGGCCACTGAATTCTGAATACGCTGGAGGCATTCAACAGAAGGAGCAGGCGATCCAGAGAGCAGGTTACATTAATCAATGCGAGACAAGAAAGTCGTATGTTTAGGTACTGCTGAAGTTGAAAGAGAACGGCAAGTTAAACTTTTCTCCTAAATGTTTGTGTGGTGGGGAATTATTGCAAAGGAAGAGGAGGTCTTCCTCAGTTTGTGGTGATAAGATCTGATGGTGCTCGATTTTTTTTTCTCTGAAATGAATGCGTTGATGGGTGGATATGTTAATTTCCATGTGTGGTCGGCTTCCCGTACACTCTGATGTGCACTATGGCTGTGAATTCAAGGTAGGTTTGTATTTTATTAAACTAATTTTCTCATCCATCACATGAATACGTGCAACGTCTCTCAAGGTACCCATGTACCAAAATTATGCTATAGATTGTCCTGCAGTTGAAACAGAAAGAAAAGATAAGGTTATTCCACGATTGGAAGGTCATTGGCATATGATGAGTTTGGTGATGAATTCAGCGCAACCTGAGCAAATTACATCGCCTACCGCAACCATGATCAGGATTGGTGAGGTGATTCATGCAATCAGGCTCGAAACGGTTGCAGTTGTTGGATCAGGAGACATTGTTCTGCCATCCAGTATAAAGTACGACATATACATACAAGTAGTTTTCACGCAAATGATGCCCGTTGTAAGCAGTCGATTGGATGCATTTGCTGTCTAGCAAAAACTGTCCGGGTGGGTCTAACGGGGGGTATATTTCTTCAGTTTGACTGGCTCCGTTCTCGCCATTGTCCTTTCTGTACCGGGGTGTTTCTGTTTTTTGTAAAATGGCAAACGAACGACAGGTTGTTGTTTTTTCCCTGTACTTTTTTATTTTTAAATTTTTTAAATTTATTTATTTATTTATTTTTTTTGACTGTGCGTGTGGTGGGATACCGTTGCAAGCGATTGTGAAGATGAGTTCTCCAGGTAGTAGTGAGTAGATCTGATGGGGCTTGTTTTTTTTTTTATTTTATTATTATTTTTTTTTGTGCAGCACCGCTGATGGGTTTGCGTGTAAACGATATGTTAATTTTCACCTGCCTATCGCTTGTCTGTCTACCGGTCGGTCGGTCGGTCTGTCAGAATATCTCTCGCTATTGCCTTGCCTCTACCCACCTCACCCCTCTTTTTCCCCCCGTTGTCTTGATTTCTTTCGCACTCACTCTACCTCTGTCCGCTTTCCCCTCGTCTTTCTGTCTCATACACACCATCGTCACACCATAATCATCATCACCAGCAGTATCACTGCGCTCTTCAGGTGGTACTTTACACACACACACACACACAACACAACACAACACAACACCACACCACACCACACCACACCACACCACACCACACCACACCACACCACACCACACCACACCACACCACACCACACCACACCACACACACACCACACACACACACACACACACACACACACACACACACACACACACACACACACACACCGACCGTGGTGATTGAAGGTGGTGGTAGAATAGGAATGTATCGAGTTAAGGATTTGGGTAAGAAAAAAAATGAGACAGGGGCATCAGTTTTGGGATCCGCGAGAAGAATAGTTGAACACAAGACCCATCTCGTGAGACCATAACTCTGCAGGTGTGGGTTACTGAAACCACACACCAACCTGCCCTACCCCCATGAACATAAATATATACGGGCATACCCGAGTGTTAAAAAAAAAGTGTGTGCTTCCATCGACGTTGTAAATCTACAGGTACCCTGGTTTAGTTCATCTGTATAGACAGCTGACAAGTCCCTCCCACCCTACTCCATTTCTCTCACGACCCAGGTAGGCCGTCTCCCTGACACGCACGTACGCACGCACTCGCTGAGAGATACATGTACTCACTGGGCGCGAGCGGACGCATGCACGCACGCACGCGCGCGCGCGCGCGCACACACGCGCACACACACGCACGCGCACACACACACACACACACACACACACACACACACACACACACACACACACACACACACATGTCTCTCTCATTCACTCACTCATACACACTCTCTCTCTTTCTCTGTCTCTCTCACACCACTCACACCTCTCTCTCTCTCTCTCTGTCTCTCTCTCAAACACACACACACACACACATTCAGCCACGGTCTGTCTCATTCACTTACTGACAGACACACACACACACACACACACACACACACGCACGCACGCACGCACGCACGCACACACACACACACACACACACACGCACGCATACACACACACTTTCTCTCTCATACACACACACACTCTCTCACACACACACACGCACACACACACACGCACGCACGCACGCGCGCGCGCGCACGCACGCACGCACACACACTTTCTCTCTCACACACACACTCACAGACACACACACTCACAGACACACACACACACATACACACACACACACACACACACACACACACACACACACACACACACACAGAGGAAAGAAATAGATAGTGAAGGGTAGGGAGGGAAGCGGCTTGATGATGAGTCGAAATTTAAGTCATCAAAGTTCAAGTAAGAAAATAACGACGAAGATGGAAAAGGGAGGGAGGGAGTAGGGGTAGAGCAGAGCACGTATGGAGGAGGAGGAGGAGGTGGAGGAAGAAACGGAGGAGGAGGATTGATGCCATCGAAATTTTAGTGGCTAGAGATTAAAGCCGAGGAATCAAATTCGTGGCGTTGAAAAAGGCATTGACATTCTCCGGTGAGCGATACTCTTGTCCTTCCTCCCCCTGCTCTCCCCACAACCCCCCCCCAAACACACACACACACACACACACACACACACACACACACACACACACACACACACACACACACACACACACACACTAAAAAAAAAAAAACGTTTTTAATGATCTTCTCAGTTTTCTTCATCTTCTGCTTTTTTTCCCCCCTGCTTTTTCTTGTTATACTCCAGCCCCACCTCGCCTCTTGAATAACCCCCTTCCTCTCTCCCGCCCCCCCCCCCCCCCAATCCCCCGAATCATCCCTGTTTCTGTTGTCTCGCCCTTTCCCCCATCCCAACCACCTCCAAACCACCACTCCACCTGCATCAGACAACCAGTTCACATGTCAAGTTTTACTTTGCTGTCTCCTCTTACTTGCGGATATTCATCGTTGGCTTTGGGAGGGGGGTGGGGAAGAGTGACGGTATCCAACAGCATGATATTCACTCAGGAAGAGAGAGAAGTTAAAAGAAAGAAGAGAAAATGGGGGAGAGAGAGAGAGAGAGAGAGAGAGAGAGAGAGAGAGAGAGAGAGAGAGAGAGAGAGAGAGAGCATGAAAGAAACGACAAAAAGAAAGAAAGAAAGAAAAAAATAAAAAGAGAGAAGGAGGGGGAAATCAAACCACGCAGATTAAACGAAGAAGAGATAAAACTATAGATTCTGGCAGGATCTTTGGTGTGACAAAGATAGCGAAATTTCCACTTTCTGTGGTCAAACCAAGATTGCCACGCAAAACGAGAACAAAACAGGGGAGGGGTGGAACGATAAGCAGAAGGGTGGAGGAGAAGCTAAAGTTCACACCCAACCAGAGACCTATGTAAAATTGTAACTTGATTTTCACCAAACTTATATAACCAAAGTGTTTTTGATTAAATGGTATACATCAACAAACAGTGTGGATTTCATGTAAGAGAAGTAACAAGTTGGCAAGTCACCTTTTCAGTTCAGTTTGTGTTGTTTATATATATATATAGCCTTTCTCCTTTTGTCATTATGTTGACAGTATGAATGCCTTTACACAGTTTCAACCTCGAAAAATGAGCTGTTGAGTTTGTTCGGTTTTGGGATGCATGGCCATGTATATACTTTCTGTTCTCTTAATTCTGTTTAGGTTGAGTATAATTCGTAATAGTTATAGCCCTGATATGGCCCTACGCAGTCGGCTGGGCTTTAAACAAAAATACCTGTAACGATAACTCATAATGTTTACAGAGAGATGTAAGACAAACGTAAATGCTTTAATGACATAAGCAAGAAACTTCTTTCGCAATAACAAACAAAAAAACCAAACAAACAAACCAAACACACACACACACACACACACACACACACACACACACACACACACACACACACACACACACACACACACACACACACACACACACACACACACACACACACACGTACACTTGGACCCCCCCCCTCTCTTTTTAAGACACATTACATGCGTACGCATTCACTGTTTTGCGTGGTATTTATAGTCTGGAGCAATCAATTAAAGCCAGCTAGCTTGTATCCAATGATCTGCATTTATAGGGTCTGGTCGTTAGTCCTTGATTACAGCTCAGTGTTATGTTCAGATGTTGAAACGTCTGTGAGATATGTAAAAATCAAATAATACCACGTCAGGATCATATTTTCATAAATGCTTACATAAAGTAGTGAATAATGATAGTAATAATGACATTTATAAAGCGCCGAATCTTGATACAAGAATCAAACCGAAGCGCGCACTCTCTCATCATTCAGCAAAGTAGTCACTTGACAGTGACCGAAACTCCAAGGCACAAAGCACACGCAAACCAGGAGGAGGGAAGACAGGAAGGGAGTGAGGCAAAAGGGTGGACACGTAGAGGGGAAAATCACTGCTAGACAAAAAGACATGTCTTTCAGCTAGACTTGAAGGAAAATAGAGTATGTGACTGTCGAATTAACCGGGGAAGATTGTTCCTGGTGTATGGACCAGACTTGGAAAAAGAGTGGTGACTAACTGTGGAACATCTGCATCCAGGAATTTGCAAACAAGTACTGTCAGAAACAGAACTGATAGGCAGGGCAGGGGTATACAGTCGGAGGTGGTCACAAAGATAAATAGCTAGCTGTATAGGTGCATTGGAGCATCTGGTCACAACAGGAAAGCTGGAGGGAAAGAGCGCACCAGGTAGACCCAGGGAGAAGATATTGGACGGACTTGCAGAGTGGCTGAAGACAAAGAAGGTGGAAGAGGTGCTTGAGGCAACAAGGGATAGAAACAGATGGAGGGCCATGATCGCCAACGCCGTGTGGCAGGGCACTTAATGATGATAGGTGCATTGACACTCTAATAGTAGCATAATGTATTGATTTTGTATGAAATTCTTTGATAAACGGGCGAACGGGGAGAAAGTGAAGCAAGGGAGTGACATGGTCATGCCTCTTTTTACGGACAGTATGGGCTGTGGAATTCTGAATACGCTGTAGGCATGCAGCAGAAGAAGCAGGTCAGCCAGACAGCAGAGAGTTACAATAATCGATGTAAGACAAAATAAGACAGTTCGTTCTTTATGTCTCAAGTACGTGTTGAGAAGAGAGAGAGAGAGAGAGAGAGAGAGAGAGAGAGAGAGAGAGAGAGAGAGAGAGAGAGAGAGAGAGAGAGAGAGAGAGAGAGAGAGAGTGTGTTTGCATGCTGACGTTCTAGACTATCATGATAGAAAGTAATTTGCGCTTCAAGTATTAAATAACTACCCGTTGGAGCAGACTTTTACCTCGAACCTGCTTTATAAACGGCCGAAAAATCCTTGTTCAATTAGGGATGCTTACACACACACACGCATACACAAACACACGTAAGCCAACACAACACAACACACACACACACAGACACAGACACACACACACACACACACATACACACACACACACACACACACACATACACACACACACACACACACACACACACACACACAGACACACACACACACACAGACACACACACACACACACACACACACACACACACACACACACACACACACACACACACACACACACACACACCACACACACTCCCCACAGGTCGATCAGAACTAGCCCTACCCTCTCCTTGGCGGAGTGAGAGGGAGAAAAGAAAAAGGATACGGGTCGGAGGTGGGGTCCGAGTTGTCGATTTGTGTGTGGGGAGAGATGTAACGCCCCGGGATCGCGTTTCCGCTTCACTTCTTCACGTCTTGTCCCCCCCCCCCCCCCCCCCCCCTGCCATGGTGAAGAATATCTCTACGGATACGTTTGTTTTGTTTGGTTTACGGATACGTTTGTTTTGTTTGGTTTGTGTTCTAGTTTCACCCTCCCTCAAGTTCCAAAAGAAGAAGGG
>JAPXFY010000025.1:47244613-47249613 GCA_030674185.1 Monoplex corrugatus | reverse complement strand
TAAGGATCAATTAAACTCCCTCCCCCCCCCCCCCTTTTTTTTTTTCAAGGATGGCAAGAGAAAATAACAGACTCAAAAAGATGAACTTTAAAAAAAAGATAGTCACCTTGGTTTCAAGGACAGGAGGTGGTCTTTAATTTCACAGTCCGCAGCACCCCGAGGCTATGGACATTGACCACGACAGCAGAGTGAAGGAGTGAAGAGAAAAGGAAAGAAAGGAAGGGAAAAAAAAAAACGAAAAAGAAAAAAAACAAACGGACGGAACGTCGCTCGGTTGAGTGGATAACGACGAGGGAAAGGTCCCTTGTACCTGCGCGTAAGTCCCCATACCCGTGTACCCCGATCACGCGAATACCGAGTGATAAGAAACGTTCAAACATCAGCGTCGCTCTTTTTTTGCGGTGGTAAGACGTTTGTGATAAAAATCTTTGATGGATTTTTAAACAACTGCTCTCGAGCCCTCCTTTCCTCCCAGTTTCTCTCGCTCGATTCTTTTCATCATCACCCCCACCACCACCACCACCACCACCACCCGCCACACCAAAGCTATCCCCCTGCCTGTCCCCTTCCTCCGTTGACAGGCGAGGCTCCCTCGGAAGGCATTGAGAAGGCATTGAACAGGTAAACGCTCCGCGAAACCCAGCGGAGGTTTGGGGGTGGGTGGGTGGGGTGGGGTGGGGAGGGGACTCTCAATGGACCCGGAGAGATAGCTGACTGGATGAGACTGTGTGTTGTGTCGGACGACACACATGGTGAGCTGTCGGCTGTTGTTGACGATTTCCCGTCTTTTTAACCGTGTTTTTTCTCCTCCAGCCTGCACGTTTATGGTTAAATGTCTGCTTCTGTTCGTGAACAACACTGTTTTTTCGGCGGTTTAGTGGGAAAATAGCGGCGTTATGTTGACCGGGTGCGGGTGAGATCGATGGTGGAAGTGGCGGCCACCGAATTAAGCAAACGAGCAAGATTAACATCTCTTCCCCCCTCCCCCCCCCCATCCTTGTTTGAACATTCCATCCCTTTCTCGCCCCTCCCTGTGCTCTGATGCTCACTGATCTGTCGCGCTGTCCCCTGTACACCCCACACTGTTCCCTCCTCTCCCCGCCTTCCCCTTCCTCCTCCTCCTCGTCCCGTCTCCTCCCCTCTGGTTTGATTGTCGGGTACCTGAATAGAACCTCGGGTGTCCCCAAAGCTGCTGATTCGCGGCGAGAGAGAGCGAGAGAGAGAGAGAGAGGGGGGAGGGGGGTAGTGAAAGAGAGAAAAACTGGTATTGAACTAGGTTGGGGTACCTTGTGCCGCTGATCTTCACTTCATTCTAGCGGGCTTGTCACTTTGTGTGTAGGTTTTTAGTGTGGTGCTACTGTGTCCGTGTAGCTAGCTGTGGTCTGTTGTTTGTTGGGAGGAGGGTTGGATGGTAAAAAAAAAGTGATTGCTGTTCAACAGGTTTTGCCCGTCTTTTCTGTATGTATAGACTGAAGTCACACATTGTCGCTGGGGTAAGTGTTACATCTGTTCGTATTTTTTTTGCTACGTTGTTGTCATTTGCGCTTCATCCTATCGTGTTCCATTGCGGGGTTGGATATGGATTGGGGGTGTATGTTTGGTATATAATATCTGTGTATTCCCGTTTTTTCGTGTGATTTGATTCACTGTGGTTTTATGTGTATTTGCATTACTTTTTTTCATGAGAGAGGATATAGGTGATGTTTGACTCCAAAGTCGCACGCAAATATTTACATGTCGTCGTAAAGATGCTTTATGAGCTTTGTGTTGGATTAATTGTTTGTTTCCTTGTTTATTTTGTTATTACGGTAGTTATGCTTATGATCAAGTCAGATTGCAAATCAGCCGTTTTCCAGTGGACACGTTTGGTTTCATTTTTTGTTTGTTTGTTTTTTTTTTGCTGAAAAATTACCCCAAAAAGTACATTGTGAGCTGGTGTGTGTGTGTGTGTGTGTGTGTGTGTGTGTGTGTGTGTGTGTGTGTGTGTGTGTGTGTGTGTGTGTGTGTGTGTGTGTGTGTGTGAGAGAGTGTGTGTGTGTGTGTGTGTGTGTGTGTGTGTGTGTGTGTGTGTGTCTGTCTGTCTGTCTGTCTGTCTGTGTCAGTCTTCGACAATGATACATTTTATTTCCTTATCTGTCACAGCACTTGTGTGCAAGTAAGAAATCATGTACTCATGCGTAAAGTCTCTCTTTCGTTCATAACGAGTGATATTTATTAGTATGCGTGCGTGCGTGCGTGTGTGTGTGTGGTGTGTCGCGCGCGCGTCGATGTGTGACGCAGATACGAATGAATCGAAGATCACACCCCCCGCCCCACCTCCCTGCCACTCACACAAATACAAACCTTTTCTTTTTTCTTTCATACTTTACAGCCTTTCGCGGTTTTCTGCATTCCCAACCCTTCAAGAACCGTGTGTGGGGTTAAATAGAGCGTGACCGCTTGGTCCCCCTCGAAAACCGTGCTTGATTGGCCAGGCAAAATGCCTGTGACATCCCCAATGATTATCTCTTTCCCTTTTCTCCCAGCCCCCCTTTTGTTTCCTCCCCTTCATTCCGTCCCCGTTCCCCCCCCCCCCCCCCCCCGCCTGCCCGCCGAAGGCATCCTCTCCTACCCGGGGATATTTGGCTAGATTTGTGTTTGACTAGATCCATTTTTCTAAGATTACTTTCTGGAAAAGAGTTTATATTCTCCTTCTGTTTGTGATTTTTGTGAAAGCGCTTGGGGATTGCATTTTCCACTTTTGTTTCTTATGTCAGCGGACTGTTCTGAATACAAGATAATTTTTGTGGACATTTAGATCAGTGCTTCCCCCCCCCCCCCCCCAAATGTCTTATTCAGTTATGAACCAGAAAAACAGAGAGAAAGAAAAAAGTTAAACGCGTATTTAATAGAACAAGACAGATGCAAATTTTCGGCCAACTGTCCTTTGTCAAGCGTATACAGCAGACAAAAAAGAATAGATGCACAACACGTAGCACAAAACCAAGCAAGCAAGCAAGCAAGCAAGCAAGCAACCAACCAACCAACCAACCAACCAAGTAGATAACGTCCCAAACGTAGGGTCCTGGCAGAAGAACATGGCAGATGTGTATTGTTGTGGTCTGCTTTTGGAAGGGTGGATAAAGGGATTGCTGTTCAACGGTTTGTCACCGTGTGTTGTTGCTCGGTCTGCATCTTCGATGGGCCGTTTTGTTCTGCCATTGCGCTACGTTTGGGAAATTGTCTGTGTTTTTTGTTTTTTATGTGTTGTGCATGGACAGCAAAGAAAACAAACGAGACAGTCTTGATGGAGGCAGACACAAGTAGATCATTCATAAGGAAGATTAGGAAAAGACAGGCAACATTATAGGCCAGTTTGTGAGGAAGGGGGATTTGGAGCACCTGGTCACAACGGGAAAGCTGGTAGACCCAGGGAGAAAATGCTGGACGGACTTGCAGAGTGGCTGGGGACGAGGAGGGTGGGGGAGATTCTTGGGGCAACAAGAGATAGAGACAGATGGAAGTCCATGATCGCCAACGCCATACGGCAGGGCACCTGATGATGATGATGATGTGTTGTGCATTTATTCATGCTTCGTGTTTCCGTAAGCCAGCTGTTCTGACACGACTTCTAGGAACTTTAACGTGCATATTTGATAATTCTACATATATTCCCACGAAGAGGGTTTAGGCATTAGTAGGTCTGCGCATATGGTGACCTGGGAGATCGAAAAAATCTTCACCCATTTATCCACCAGACGGGGGTACACGTCTGGGTAGATCAAACCCAGTACCTTCCAGTAGAAAGTCAGATTACTGGCCCTGTCTTGTCTCGTTGTTGTATGTCTCTGATTACTGTTGTTCTCTGTGTGTGTTTTTCTCCATCCGTTTGTCTTGTCTCCTTGTTGTATGTCTCTGATTACTGTTGGTTTTGTGTGTGTGTGTGTGTGTGTGTGTGTGTGTGTGTGTGTGTGTGTGTGTGTGTGTGTGTGTGTGTGTGTGTGTGTGTGGTGGTGTTTTCTCCTTCTGTTTGTCTTGTCTCGTTGTTGTATGTCTCTGATTACTGTTGCTCGGTATGTGTTTTTCTCCTGTTTCTTGTCTCGTTGTTGTATGTCTCTGGTTACTGTTGTTCTCTATGTGTGTTTTTCTCCTTCCGTTTGTCTTGTCTTGTTGTTGTATGTCTCTGATTATTGTTGTCCTCTATGTGTCTTTCTCCTTCTGCCTGTCTTGTATACTGTTGTCCCCCGTGTGTGTCTTTTTTCTTCTGTATGTCTTGTTGTTGTATGTCTCTGTATACTGTTGTCCTACGTGTGTCTGTCTCCTGTCTGTCTGGTCCCGTTGCTGTATGTCTCTGTATACTGTTGTCCTATGTGTGTCTTTCTCTTTCTGTCTGTCTTGTCTCGTTGTTGTATGTCTCTGTATAGTCGTACTGTTGTCCTCTCTGTGTGTCTGTCTCCTTGTGTCTTGTCTCGTTGTTGTATGTCTCTGTATTCTGTGGTCCTGTGTGTGTTTCTCCTTCTGTCTTCATGTCTGTCTCTTTTCCTGTTGTTTGTATGTCTGCCATAGATCCTGGCTGCTGCTATACGTCCCACGAGTCCGTCCTGCTGTCCCGATGACCACGCTGGTTGTGAGATTAGAAGAAAATGATGTCTGCCATCTGTCGTGGAGTATCTGTTGCTCCACGAGTCTGTCACACAAACTTTAATACTATTATGTCTGTGGGCTGGTCATCTCCAACTGCCCGTCCATTTTGTCCGTCTGCCAATCTGCCTCGCTCTTTTCACACACGCACACACGCACACGCACACACACGCACACGCACACACACACATACACACACACACACACACACACACACACACACACACACACACACACACACACACACACACACACACACACACACACACACACACACACAAACCCTCTCGTCCTCCCAACCCCGAACACTCCCTTACGATTTCTACCCATCCCTTCTTTTTTTATATTCACTCTGCTATGCCTCGTCAA
Organism: Monoplex corrugatus; assembly: GCA_030674185.1. Lineage (NCBI taxonomy): Eukaryota > Metazoa > Mollusca > Gastropoda > Littorinimorpha > Ranellidae > Monoplex > Monoplex corrugatus. Next base: position 47,244,624 of record JAPXFY010000025.1, on the reverse strand, counting down.
TAGGTGATGGG
>JAPXFY010000025.1:47237113-47239613 GCA_030674185.1 Monoplex corrugatus | reverse complement strand
GGCGTGTTTGTCCGAGCTAGCCAAAGGATTTTTCGCTTGGGCCGGTCACAGTAATAAAGCAGTGGTCCACGTTTGTTTGTAGAACCAGCAACCGTTCAGATCACACAGTCTCACGCCAGTTGACTATCAGAGCTGTTGTGTAACGTGTGGGGGTGATGGGGGGTGATGGCGTAACAAGGAAGGCAAAAAAACAAATACGAATGGCATCGTTAACGCAAGCAGCGTCTTTCTGAAAGCAGAACTGCTAGTAGTAGTAGTAAAACGAAATAAAGAAGCAGTGAATGGTTAATGAAGAGCGCGGAATGTCGAGGAGGGGCGAGGTCAAATCACAGCAGTTTGTGGAATCTGTTTCCAAGGAGGGGAGGAGGGTGGAGGAGGCTTGTTAATAATGTGTTAGGAACGGGGGAAAACTGCTGATGCAGATATGCAGCGGGGTGATGGGGTAGGGGGATGGGACAGAAGTGTGTGTGTGTGGGGGGGGGGGGGGGGGAGGTGTTTAAAGATCACTGAGGTGAAAAATGGCGGAGACGGGAAAAAATGTCTTAGATTCTTGGATGGTAAATATTTCCCTGGTGCCAATCCCGCAAACATATCGCAGCGCCAGTTTGAAATCGGCGACACAACCCAAAGTGATACCTTCCAACTCGCTGCCCTCCGCCGTGAAATATGTAATACGAACTCAGCTGCGAAGAGAGAGAGAGAGAGAGAGAGAGAGAGAGAGAGAGAGAGAGAGAGAGAGAGAGAGAGAGAGAGAGAGAGAGAGAGAGAGAGAGAGAGAGAGAGAGGGGGGGGGGGAAGGGGGGGATCCGAGAGGAAACCAATTATCGAGCTGTGTCAGCGCTCTGTGGCGTGGAAAATTTGACTGGCTCTGATCAAAGAGGAAATATTTGCTTATGGGTGTTGCTGCTTTGGACTGCTGAGCGGATCAGAGTTACTCCCCGCTCTTGGTAGGTTGTGTTTTAGCGCCTCCGACCTGATGCCTTGTGCGAGATAAGCAGTATATATATCAGGGCAAATTGGAGGGAGGATGATGATTCATCACTAGAAGGCATGGGGCTGGTAGATAGATATATAGAGCTGCTGGAAAAGAAAAGGAACTGTGTTGCCAGCGTATCCAGTGCACAACTTTGAACTCTCAACTCTGAATGATTCATAGAGACCTATATGTTTCTACCACCTGTTTATCCCATTGACTACCGCACCCTGTACACCAGCATCCTATATTATCAACCATGCCTGCGAAACAAAAACTTAACCCTTTGACTCCCTCACTCTATCCACCAGCTTCCTGCAAGAAGCTGGTAGATAGGGCAAGGGAGTCAAAGGGTTAAGTTTTTGCTGTTGCTGGAGAGGGTGCGGGAGGTAAAGGGTTATGGCGTTGATGCCTGTATCAGGAACAGTTAAGTGAAATAAATCTGTCAACAGCGGGTTTCAGGGCGTGGTTGTTAATTTTTGTAGAATTACAAGCTCAGCTGCAGCTGTCTTTGAATGTGGTACCAAACAGAGAACACTTGTTCAGCTTATTTCAGCGTACTATCTCGGTACAAACACAGTAGAGGTTAATTTGCTTGTTGTGTGATTTTATGGTTGCTCACATCCCTCCTGTTGTGTGTTTCTTAGACGTGGCGCTCTGTTGGTGGTGACATTGATCAGTACCAAGATGCTGTTTTGAACAATTGAAGGACATTCCAGAGACGAGGCTTACTGAAAACTAGTGCTAGTTAGTAGCGCACGCGCTGACCGTTTTATCCCCCCCCCCCCCCCCCCCTCTGTATATTTCAACAGAGAAAAGAACCAATCTCAGTTGCCCCCATTTTGGTCACTTGTTGATTTTTGTGCTGCGTGTTCTGTGGCATTGTGCATTGCACGGTGAAGCATCAAATGCCCCAAATATTAGAATACCATGGTTGAAAACATGCTGCTGTTTTCCTAGTATGCTGCACAGCTGATAAACTTTTCGATTTTTTCCCTGTTCAAGAAAAGGGTGACTTTTCAAGTGACCCATATTCTCTTTTTAACTTAGGTGTTAGATTTTGTTGTGTGCTTTGTTATAATTCCTGTTACCGTCTGTGGTACATTGTTTAGGTGTTATATTTTGTTGTGTGCTTTGTTATGATTCCTGTTACCGTCTGTGGTACATTGTTTAGGTGTTATATTTTGTTGTGTGCTTTGTTATGATTCCTGTTACCGTCTGTGGTACATTGTTTAGGTGTTATATTTTGTTGTGTGCTTTGTTATGATTCCTGTTACCGTCTGTGGTACATTGTTTAGGTGTTATATTTTGTTGTGTGCTTTGTTATGATTCCTGTTACCGTCTGTGGTACATTGTCTCCAGTCTCTTACAGTACAGCGCATTGCTTACACAGCTGTTAAATGTATGTTTTATTATTTCTGTATCCCTATGTGGCATACAGTTTCAGTTCATTATCTGTGATGGAAGACATTATATTCGTAGATGTTAACCTTCTGTGCTGTGTTCAGAATTTTAATGACAATGTAA
>JAPXFY010000025.1:47214613-47232113 GCA_030674185.1 Monoplex corrugatus | reverse complement strand
TTGTTTTCGACTCTCCCACCAAATGGTCGGCCACTTGTCATTATTAGAATTAAAACCTCCCCGATGACTGTGGTACTGATTGTCAAGTGGGTAAGACGTGGGATTTCCGATCGAAAGATCTGGGTTTGATCGTGCCTTGGTAAATCCCCCTGCCCCCCAAATCTTGGTGGATAAAGGGCGGAGATGAGACCCCCCCCCCCCCACAAGTCTCTGAGGTCAACTTATGTACAGACCTGTTAGTGTCTAAGCCACCTTCGTGTGTAAAAAGCACGCCGAACATCAAATGTGCACATTAACCCTTTGACCCCCGCACCCTGTCCAACAGCATCCTGCGTCGTCAACCACGCTAGCCAAGCAAAAACTTAACCTTTCGATTCTCTCACCCTATCCACAAGCTTCCTCACCTTATTCACCAGCTTCGTGTAGGAAGCCGGTGGATAGGATGAGGGAATCAAAGGGTTAAGTTTTTGCTGTTGATGAACTGGGTGTGGGAGACAAAGGATTAAAGATCTTGTGTCATGTTGGTGTCTGTTGGATTAGTGAAAATGAACACACCCAGCTTGCACGTCCATTGAAGACAAACGTATGCAGACTGTGCAGTGATATAGCGCCTGCATAGTGTGGGCAAAATTGCATGCATGCATACATAGCCGGAAAAAAATCTGAAGGCTTATCTCCTGTTTTGAAATGGTGGACGTTTACTCAAGGAATATATCATTTGTCAAGGTAATCCCTACATACCTTTGCAATACTCAACTATGTATATCTGTCGGCATTTTTAGATTGACTTGAGAATGCAGTCTTGTTAATGCATATTTCGTGCATTTGGCTCTGTGTGAAATGCTGTTTCTGTCTTGGGGTCGTACAGAAATAGTTAATTCAAACAGGATTTTGATCCCTTGCCCCATTTCTTCGTCCCACGTACTGAACTGAACGAGGATGGGGGAAAATCGTCACGTCCTCATGTCGTGTGTACGTGCGCGTGTGGTGGGGTGGGTGGGGGTTTAGGGTTGGTGGACGGATGCGGTGAGGTCAGCGGGGCGGGGGATAATCTCTAACCTCAAGTGTGTGGAGAAAAAAACACCAGACGAACCGACCCGTCTGTGTGATGGGCCAGGTCGATAAACTGCTAATTTTAAAACAGTTCAAACAGTTTAACTAGTGCAAGTCAGAATTGACCTGCAGACAAATGCTTGCGGACGCATTTTGATAAAATATAAATCCATAATTTCTTTACAAACTCTCAAACCCTCAAGATTTATTTGAAACGTTTTTTTGTTTTGTTTTTTAATAAAATCATGATTAATCAACAGAAACGCTTATTTCGTCAAGCAGTTATTAAGTCCCATCGGCTGTGGTACCGGCAGTGCTGATTAATGGCAGATGGCTTAGAAACAGAAGACATCAGAAAGAAGCTCGACTCGTAGAATGCTGCAGGGGGAATACAGGCTGATTTAGGTAGATGTGCCGGATAGCAGGGAGACATTAGTGATCAGACTGATACAAGGCAGGCAAGGAGAGGGAGACAGGCGGGGGTCTCCCGATTAAAAGCTTGGCTTGCCTCGACAAATCACCCCCTCTCTGTCTGCTTTAATTGATGAGCGCCCCAGCCTAATCTGTTGCTGGGGAGCAGGGATTCTGGCCTACACGGCGACTTGGCCTGCACGGCACACTGAACGGGAAATGCAATGTTACCATGGTTTTGCGTGCTGTATAGCAACCCGCGCGTTTAAAGAAAAACAACAAAAACAAAACAAAACAAACAACAAAAGCTAAACTAAACTAAGCAAACAAACAAACAAACAAACAAACACCACTCACTATGTTTTATACCTGACTGCAGCTCACGTTATTCGTATATTCGTATCGAGTCAAAATAGAAATGCCTCTTCTCTCTCTCTCTCTCTCTCTCTCTCTCTCTCTCTCTCTCTCTCTCTCTCTCTCTCTCTCTCTCTCTCTCTCTCTCTCTCTTCTCTCTCTCTCTCTCTCTCTCTCTCTCATTTTTGGGTAATATTTTACCGAGTACAAAGTACAGAATACTTTTGGCAAATTCACTTATGTTCATCGAGAAAAATGAGTACGGAGAATATTTGTTCATGAATATCAACCTGTCGGTCATACAAATTGCGTCATGTGATACATTTTCGCACTATGCTAAGTAAAACCGGAAATAAAACGCCTGGCAGATAAGTCTTCAAAAGAATAATCTTTGTCCTATCGTGCAAAGAATAATCTTTGCCCTATTGCCTGACTTTTTTCCTGAGTGGACATGATTGGTACTTGGTAACATGTGCTCAATAAAACCATTGAAAATCTAGAATAAGGATGAGTGTGTGTGGCGTAATGGTCAGAGCACCAGCCTAGGAATCGACAAACCCGGGTTTAGATGAGAGATGGGACAGGGATTTTCCTCCCCCTTTTGCTGGATTTTGAGTGGTCTGGATGAGATAGTGAGGTAGTTTTTTTTTTGGATGAGATAATAAACTGAGATCCTGTGTGCAGCATGCAGTCATCGTAGGTTAAAGATCCCACGTCAGCTAAGAAGTTGTCTCAGGTAAAAAGTTACAGCTAGATCCACTTTCATAGATAAACAGAAACACACGCATACAGATAAAATAAGAGTGATGCGTTTACTGCGGTGACACGATCTCCCTCAGGGGAGAGCAGCCCAAATATCATATGATAAATTTGTTTGAACAAAAGAAGAATAGACTACAAACGAACAAACAAACCACATAAACAAACAAACAAACAAACAAACAAACAAACACCAACAACAAACAAAACGACACCCCCAAAAAACAACAACAACAACACACACACACACAAAAAAAAACAATATCCAAACAACCAACCTCGCCAATCAACAACATCATTAACATCATCGTCGTCGTATCTTTGTGTGTGTGTGTGTGTGTGTGTGTGTGTGTGTGTGTGTGTGTGTGTGTGTGTGTGTGTGTGTGTGTGTGTGTGTGTGTGTGTGTGTGTGTGTGTGTGTGTGTGTGTGTGTGCGTGCGCGCCGCGCGCGCCTGCCTGCCTGCCTGCCTTTCTGCCTGCCTGCTTTTCTGCCTTTCTGCCTGCCTGCCTGCCTGCCTGCGTGCCTGTGTGATATTAGCTTAAGTTTGGTGGTGGAAGTTAAAGCGTGTTGGCAGGGGTAGGTAAGCCACAATGATTGTTCAGGTTTGTGGGTTGTGGGATCCTGGGGGTTGGTTCAGAAGGCATGTGGAAGGAAAATGCGAAGGTTTTGGCCTGATCGTAAACCTGCAGCGAATTCCTCCCATCGGACGTGTGATGAATGTTGCTGTTGTAAGTAGGTGCGTAAGGCGTCCTCATTTCCCTCCTCCCTACCACCACCTCCTCCATCACCACCCAAACCATCTACCCATCTTATCTTCTCTTCTCTCAGCTCTACTACTTCGTCATCTATCAGTTCTATTTTTTAAAATCTGTTCTTACCCACTCCCCACCCCCTTTCCCGAAAAAAAAAAAATCCTCGCTTTACCATCTACCTGTTCTGTCGTCTCTCTTTCCCCTTCACCATCTATCAGCTTTTCTATCCACCTCCTCTCCGCATCAATTCGCTTTTCACTATCTTCCCGTTCTTTTCATAACTATCTCCATCCCGCCCCTTTAATCACCATTCTACCCTGTTTAACTTCTACCTTTTTGCATGCCTTTTCTGTCTCTTAACTTCTACTTCCAGCCTTTTCTTACTTCCTTTAACTTCTTTTCATCCTTTTCTGTCTCTTAACTTCTTTTCCAGCCTTTTCTGTCTCTTAACTTCTGTTTCCATCCACCTTTTCTGTTCTCTTAACTTCTGTTTCCAGCCTTTCTCTGTCTCTTAACTTCTCGTTTCCACCTTTTCTGTCTCTTAACTTCTTGTTTTCCAACCTTTCATCCTTTTCTGTCTCTTAACTTCTGTTTCCAGCCTTTTCTGTCTCTTAACTTCTGTTTCCATCCTTTTCTGTCTCTTAACTTCTGTTTTCCAGCCTTTTCTGTCTCTTAACTTCTGTTCCATCCTTTTTCTCTTAACTTCTGCTTCCAGCCTTTTCTGTCTCTTAATCTTCTGTTTCCCATCTTTCTGTCTCTTAACTTCTGTTCCATCCTTTGTTAACTTCTGTTTCCAGCCTTTTCTGTCTCTTAACTTCTGCTTCCAGCCTTTTTAACTCTGTTCCATCCTTTCTGTCTCTTAACTTCTACTTCCATGCCTTTTCTGTCTCTTAACTTCTGCTCACCTTTCTTCATTCACCTTTTCTGTCTCTTAACTTCTACTTCCATCCTTTTCGTTTTGATCTCTTTCCAACCTTTTCTGTCTTTACTTGCTTCCAGCCTTTTCTGTCTCTTACTTCTACTTCCAGCCTTTTCTGTTCTTATTCTCTTCACTTTCTGTCTCTTAACTTCTACTTCCAGCCTTCTGTCTTTATTCTCTTCCACTTTTCTGTCTCTTGACTTCTGCTTCCAGCCTTTCTCTCCCAGCCGTTCATACACAGGCATTATCGGTGGACTTGGTCTCCGTGTCTCTGTTCGACAGGTATGAACCAAGCAGAGTGATCAGAAGTGATTGTCATGGAGACTGTTTTATGCGCTTTGCTGAGAACACAGCATCCCTTCGAAGTTCTCTCCTCACACTTCGATGCAACGTCGCAAGCGCCTTAGCCAGTCAGGAAGGGTTTTCGAATAGGTTTTTGGGAGATTGTGGTTGAGCTTTGATATGACAGCATGTGCGCGGTCCTGGATGCAGCGAGACTTTCTCTTGTATGGAGCCTGTTTTTCAAGAGAGAGAACAACCGAAGTCAGAGGGGCCAAGGTTGGGCTGTAGGATAGGTGAAAAAACAAAGAAACAAACAAACAAACAAACAAACAAACAAACAAACAAACAAACATTAACAACAACCAACAAAAACAAACTTGGATCTTTTGGTCCTCTAGAAATTTGAGTTACGGCCCTTGTTTTGTGGACACTGATGTTATCGTGGAGGAGAAGGACGTTATGGGTTTTTGGACGCTGACTGCTAATGTTCTGAGTGACTTTGGGGAATAAGGTTCTGTGTGGCATGTGCCAGTGACACTGTTGCTAACGGGACGTTGGTGGGTTGAAAGATACAGGGAACAAACTTTTTCTGTTCTGAAATCTTCACTTGCAAGTTTGTTGCCTCTGATCATTTTGGGGCCCAGCCACGCTCTGTATGTACGCTCTATGCAGTCGGCTGGGCTTTAAAACAAAACAAAAAACAAAACAAAAAACAAAACAAACAGTAACGGTAATAGTTTGTGCGTGTGCTGGCGATGCTGTAGAAGAGAACCCGGGTCCATCTCCTTGACTACATCCGTCACATCTTTGGTTTCATTCGGTTCAAAACGGTAGAGCAGATCACTTCCACTCATGTACACGTCGCTTCTTCTGTTCTTTTGTTAGCATGCGGCACCCACTTTGCGGCCACTTTCCCCTCCCCTGGGATGATTGTCCGTCGGCATATCACTGAGGTGGTGCGACGTAAACACTGAACACAACATTGAAATTTGTTCCCGTCGGCCATATCATTCCTGAGGTGGGTTGCCGACGTAAACACTGAACAACATACATTGAAAATTTGTAGGCCATACTTTGAATGCTGATAAATCATGTTTGTGTAGACACCTCTCATCCTCGTACTGCTTCTCCCCGCCCCCCCCCCCCCCCTCCCCCCCCCCCCCCCCCCCCAAGACTCCGTCTTCCAGAGCTCTTCTTGTTTTTTCTGTCTATGCAAGGCTGCGGTTGGCATTCACACTGAGAAAGACGGTTGTTTTCTGTAAGAGTTATTACCGTAATGAAATCGTTTGTTTAGAAGGGAGAACGACCGTAACATACCCGGCACAGACAGGTCAGATTGCACTAGTATAAAGAGCTCACGCACCAAAGTTTTGCACCTTTATGAGTAACGCAAACACCAAAGTAGTCGGTGCAGTTTACATTCATTTTCCAGTAAAAGCGGGGGGGGGGGGGGTGGGGGTGTTGTGCACCCAGGATGCAGATCTTTTATGTTTTTAGATTCAGGGATGGTCCTGCTACCATGAACCCTGATCATGTAAGTAAACACAACCCTTTGATCCTTTATCTCGTCCACCAGCTTTTGGCAGGAAGCTTTTGGATAGGGTGAGGAGTGAAAGGGTTAATGTTTCTTAAGATTATGGCGATTGGGTCATTCGTTAATGTTTGTGCACTTTCTGGATAATTGATGATTGTGAAGAACCTTCATTTTGGCTCGTGTACGTCATCAGTCATGTAACACTTTTATTTTGAATAGACGTGTGCTTATTCTGAATTATTCATCCATGACATTTCTCGGTACTGGCGTTTTTAAGAACGTGAAATCTTATATATTCTTGTTTTCCGTGAATGTCACTTTTTATATATATCATACGGGCGAGCTAATTACACGCTTCAGTACGTCGTGGAAATGTAATAAACAATGTCGCTTGCATACTCTCAAAGGAGGCTTCTTCACCTTGCCTCCCGCCGTATTGAGATTGACGATCGCCTTCGCATATTTTACCTGTTGTGAATAATCTCGTTTGAAGCGGATGCATGATTTTAACTTCACAGTGCATTGAAGTTTAGGACGCGTGTCGAGTTGTAAGGATTGTAAGGATGGCTAGTGCTGCACACTGGCGCTCTTTGTTCGAAATTGGGAAGCCTTGGACGGGACGATTTTCGTGGAGAAAGAAAAAAGGTTATATATATACTTGTATATATTTAATACATGGGTATGAGTGAAGCAGCAATGAAATTGATTTGCGTTGGCGTATTAACGTGTCGGTTACACCAGGCTTGTTATGACATGTTCAGGGAGACTGAATTGAAACAGCAGCATATGAGCTGTGCGGCGCTTACCTGTCGCCGTGGCAGGCAAGAAAATGAATTGGAAATCCTCTGAACTTGCCACCCAGAACACGTGCTTGAAGGCAGCTTTTCGCAACACTGCCATTACGGTCCATTCATCACTCGTCCGAAGTTACTTTGGCGTAACTCACTTCTCTCCCTCTTTGTTTTCCACCCTTTCTTTCTTTGAATATTTTTAACATCTGATAGATTTACTGCAGTAATTCAGAAACATTTGTTTGGAGATCTTCCCACTTACTTCTGCGTATGTGCATGATAAGCTTCTGAAAATGGATTGTGGTGCTCCTCCCCTCCCCCCCACCCCTTTGTGTGTGTGTGTGTGTGTGTGTGTGTGTGTGTGTGTGTGTGTGTTTTAACCAGTTTTTCGCCCACCATCAGTTGCAAGAAGATGGGTGCATGTGTTGTTGATTTTTCTTTCTTTCTTTCTTTGTTATTGGCTTGCTGGCAAAACACGTTTCTCTTCACAACGCACGGGCACATTTTTTTTTTTTTTTAAACAGGTAAGATACCACCCGCACACCAGAAAACAGCAGCGGGATTTCCACGAAGTTTGTCAGTGATGACACGCATTATTCTGAGAGCTTTCGATAATTGCCGAGGTTTGTTGGCATGCTTGCTCGTGGAGATAATTCGGTTTTCACTGTGCCTTTTTTCTTTCTTTTATTTCTCCTCTCTCTCTCTCTGTCACTCTCTCCCATTCTCTCTCACTCTCTCTCTCTTTCTTTCTCTCTCTTTTCTCTCTCTTTCTCTGTCTTCGTTCTGATCGTTAGGAAAGATAACACACAAGAAGAAATGGAATGCTGTGGCTTTGTACATGTACTCTTTCAGAGAGTCATGGAATAAGTAAGTATAGACTTGTGCGTGTGGACCGTCGAATAGGCCGAGTAGTGTGGTGCAGGTAGTGTGAGATTGAGGCAAAGCATAGATAGGGCATAACAACATAAAAGTATGCGCGCACACAACAGACACAGACAAACAGACACACACACACACCACCACAACACACAACACCACACACACACAACCACACACACACACACACACACACACACAACACACACACACACACACACACACACACACACACACACCCACACACACACACACACACACACACACACACACACACCCCACACACACACAACACACACACACACACACACACACACACAACACACACACACACACACACACACACACACACACACACACACACACACACACACACACACACTCTCTCTCTCTCTCGACTATATACACTGCAGCTGTTTGCCTTAATCGGTTCGTAGTAACAGAAATACCTCTATTTGTAGAAGCCAGCTCACCGTTTGGAATCACCAAATGGTATTTCCCGATCGAAAATTTACCAAATATCAACCGCGTTCTTCAAAGTATTGTCAAGTCAAATCGACCAGCCGTCAGAATATCTGTGAATAATGTCAGTAAGGTCCTCTTCCCACACACTTAAAGCCATTCTAAGAAAGATGTTCGTGTAACCGGAAGTAACATCCTGCATCAAAATGAATTTGGCAGAGAAAGAAGTGAGCACTATGAGCTGTTCTTGGGATGCCAGCGACAGAACCACGTCATGTCACGTCACCCATAATATGTCGTTATGCTAAAAGTAGAGGGAGAGTGCGGTAATTCCATTAAGGAAGTAGTCAATAAATTGCACCGGTGCTACCACAACATCTTGAAATTTTGAGAGGTTGACTGTGTGATCGAGAAGTTGAACTTCGAAGTTTGTTCAAGATGGATATATTTCGTTCGGACAGTTCCATATGTGTTCCACCCAAAGCTGCCAGCAGCTGTATGGCAGATTCTCGGAGCCTGCATAAAACCCACTGCGCTGGGAAAATCTTGAAATGCGAAGTGGAAAGAAACACTAAGCTGACACTGGACAGTAGTGGGTGGAGACATCAAAAAGATGGGCTTGAATGTTGCAGACTGGGATTGAACTTGAGATACGCGATCTTGAGTCCACGGCTGTATCAAAAAAAGCCAGCCAACACCTCGGTTGTGAGGTCGAGTGTCAGTAAATCTCAATTTGTGGTTACTGTTTCTTCTGGGTCTGCTGTTGTGTGGGTTAAAGTTACGACGGCATCTGTGGCCAAACTTCATCGTCGGGATTGTCCCAGCATCAGTAGAGAGATGTGGCAGTAAACGAGTTAGCAGATACAGGTCAAGTACATGTGATTGTATGAAAGCTTATTTATTTGCGGACATGCATCGTGCTGTGTGAGAGCAGGTGAAGCGTTAGTTGGTTTGTCTAGGAGTTTGTGTGTGTGTGTGTGTGTGTGTGTGTGTGTGTTGTGTACGCGCGCGCGTGCTTGTGTGAGTGCATGCGCGTGTGGATCATTAGATTACTGTTAATGGTGTCAGTGATCATTTTCTTCTTCCAACGTTCGTGGTCTTTATGGTCAAGCCACATCTGGCGATAAATGTGGCCGGGTTTTCTTCCCCCCCCCCCCCCCCCCCCCCATCGTTCCTGCCAGCTGCCATAGAGCTGGTGGTGATTTTTGTTTTTGTATCCAATAATTTTTGTATCCACTTATGAAAGTGTCCTGGGGAGAACTTGATACCACCAGAAAACTACTAGCAGACATCAACAAGAGAAGACTAAAATACATTGGCCAAGTGTCACGCAGCAAGAACATGGACCTCATGGCAAGTATCGGTCAAGGAAAACGGTGGCAAAAAGGAAGAAAGGCAGACCTCCAATCTCATACATAAAGAACATAACCAGCATCAGTGCCCTAAATAGTCAAGAAATTGTCCATAAAAATCAAGACAGAGCGGCCTGGAGGGAGATGGTGGTGTCCAGATGTGCAGCGGCCAACACCGAACCCGGTGACGCTGACAGGTGAATGGTAGGGATGATGTTCTTTAGATGCCAGAATCTGCGAGACGTCGTGAACAGTAGTAATCATGATGAGCCATTTATTGAAGAAGTTTTCGTTCTGTATCGTGAGTTACGGTTTTTGCTTATGGAGCTTGTAGTCCAAAATAGAACGACAATCCAAAATGAAAGATAACGTGACAGTTAGGTCGCAGTGAAATTTTGGGCATTTTTATTTGAATTGACAAAAATATATTTCTTTATATGCTAGGTGTTCCTATTTTGCTCGAACGCATGTATGTTAAGCCTGCACTGTGAAGGCGGTATGTTGATATACTGACTGCATACTCCATCTTCGTTTGTGTGCATGTTGGGTGTTTTTCTGGCGTGTTTTTCATGTTTCCATAAACGACGGGAAAGTAACACGACTTAAAAAGGATCTTAAACGTATGCATATTTGATGTTCTATGTGTATTTGTGTATGCGCACACACACACACACACACACACACACACACACACACACACACACACACACACACACACACACACACACACACACACACACACACACACACACACACACACACACACACACACACGCGAAGGGGGTTTAGGTAGTAACATATGTGCACACATGTTGACCTGGGAGATTGAGGTATGAAATTCCCAGACAGGGTCGAACCCCAATCTTCCAATTTGAAGCCTGACCCCTTACCCGCTTAACTATCGTGTTCGCCTTTGATGTATGTATAATTATTTATTTGAATAGTTATATCCAGAACTACATGAATTTGAAGGGAGACAGGCCACAGTACCATGTATATCTCGCTTATAGCTGTGCACCTTTGTATTAGTGGGAATCTGGATGGCTATAGCGGGAATCTGGATGGCAATAGCGGGAATCTGGATGGCTATAGCGGGAATCTGGATGGCAAGAATCGATGGCGGGATACGCGATGACGAAATGAACGTTGGGCGGATGGAGGGAAGACAAGAGTGCATGTAAAATGGAGAGGGGGTGGGGATAGGGGGCGACCAGTGTTGGAACTTAAGTCGGGACTGCACCTGTCGGTGCGCTTTTACATGCCTATCACAATTTGCTAACACCCTCACCCCACCTGCCTCCATCCCCTCCGTTTTCTTTCTCAGTGTGCATACAAATGATTCGATCCTGATAACCCCCCTCCCCTCCCCCTCCACACCCCGTCCCTTCCGCTAGTTGTGTGACCTGTCCTCTTTTTGTATCAGCTTTCCTCCTCCCTTCTCATGCCTTTTACTCATCTCGTCATGCCAGTTTAGTCTTCCGTTCGAGCAGTTCAGCCCGTGCTTCATGCCGTTTAGCCATTCTTTGGGTTGGGCCTGACTCTGTGACATGCCCGCCTCCCCCCCCTCCCCCCCCCCCCCCACACACACACGGGTTTGGGAAAGGGGTTGAGGCTGATTGATCCCGTCTTGACCTCTGTTCTTGAATAACCTGTTCACCTCACCACATCCATCTCTGGTGGGGGCAAGAGACAAGAGGGGGATGGCTGGGCCAGCCTGCACACTCACTGCCTGGTCCCATAACAATTTGAACTCTTTGTCGCTGGCCTGGTCACACCGGCGGTTTCCTCTTGTGTTCCTCCTCGTTCTTTCCGTCCTTGGCCACAGAAGCGGTTTCCTTTTGTGTTCCTCTTTGTTCTTCTGTCCTTGGCCACAAAAGCGGTTTCCTCTTGCGTTCCTCCTCGTTCTTCTGTCCTTGGTCACAGAAGCGGTTTCCTTTTGTGTTCCTTCCCGTTCTTTTGTCCTTTACCACAGAAGCGGTTTCCTGTTATGTTCCTCTTCGTTCTTCTGTCCTTGGTCACAGAAGCGGTTTCCTCTTGCGTTCCTCCCCGTTCTTCTGTCCTTGGTTACAGAAGCGGTTTCCTGTTATGTTCCTCCCCGTTCTTCTGTCCTTGGTCACAGAAGCGGTTTCCTCTTGTGTTCCTCCCCGTTCTTCTGTCCTTGGTCACAGAAGCGGTTTCCTCTTGTGTTCCTCCCCGTTCTTCTGTCGTTGGTCACAGAAGCGGTTTCCTCTTGTGTTCTCTTCTTCTGTCGTTGGTCACAGAAGCGGTATCCTCTTGTGTTCCTCGTTTTTCTGTCCTTGGTCACAGAAGCGGTTTCCTTTTGTGTTCCTCCTCGTTCCTCTGTCCTCTCTCCCTTTCACAATAACCGCCCCATTTTCATGTAGTTGTATTCTTCCTCACTGGTCTACTTTTGTCGAATCCCCGTCCTCACAGTGACTTGAGTAACTCCTCTGTTTCTTCCCAGGCATAGATGTGAAGGATTGATATAAACTGCTTGTAGACAGTCTCCATTCACCTCTCTCTCTCTCTGTCTGTCTCTCTCTCTCTCTCTCTGTCTGTCTCTATGTCTGTCTCTTCTCTCTCTCTTTGTTTCTTCTCTCTCTCTTTGTCTCTCTCTTCTCCCCCCCCTCTCTCTCTCTCCCTCTCTCTCTCTCTTCCTCTCTTCTCTCTCTCTCCCCCCCTCTCTCTCTTCTCTGTCTGTGCTCTGTCTGACTGTCTGTCTCCCTCTGTTTCTCTCTGTCTGTCTGTCTGTCTGTCTGTCTCTTTCTCTCTCTCTCTCTCTCTCTCTCTCTCTCTCTCTGCATTACCGCGTGCGCAACAGGGTTTGGTTTGCCCTTCCAATATTACCGTTATATGAAAGATGTAGCTTGGAAGAGGCGTTGTTCATTTGCATAAAATGATCGTAATTGTCTTATAGGGCCAACATATGGTGCATTATGTGAGCTGTCGCTAGACAGTATTTCTGTGAGCCATCAAAAGGCTTGTTTTTATTTACATAATGATTAGTTTGGGGCATATTGAACACGCACAGACAATGTCCGGGCCCCAGTATCTTGTTGTAGGAAGTACCTGGGGTGGTTTTGGCGCGTGGACGCTTCTGGGTCACACACATTTCTCGGCTGTGACCACAGACTATATAAGATGTCTGTGGTTGTGACTTGGTGAAAACATTCGAAACAAGTACAATCTCATCCTGTAATTGGTGTGAAACTTGTTATTTTGCTCATTCATTCATTCATTCATTCATTCATTCATTCATTCATTCATTCATTCATTCATTCATTCATTCAAGTAATTAATTCATTCATTATTACTCTTTCTGTTCGTTTCGGTTGTAAGGCAGGCAGGCAGCATGATCCACATTGCCTCGGTCTTTCCTTAGTTTCTTCTTTTCGTTTGGCTTTGACTTGGATGTCTCTTTTTGCATTGCTGGCTGTCTGTCTTGTCTGTCTTTCTCCGTCTCTCTCTCTGTGTCTGTCTCTCTGTCTTTCTGTCTGTGTGTCTGTCTCTCTGTCTTTGTCACTCTGTCTGTCTCTCTGTCTCTGTCTATCTGTCTGTCTCTCTGTCTCTAGTGCTATATTTCTATTGTTCTTTGTTTGTTCTTTCTTGTGACTCTCTTTATGTTTCATTATTGTTGTCCACCAGTCCTTTTCCCACTGTCCTGCCTTCAGACATGACTTGCGTGGTGGTCGAAGTAAAGCTTCCAACAACTGATTCACTCGTTGCTTTTGAGTTTGTGTTATGATGGATATGATCCGTTGTGATCTTGGAGGCATATTGTATTCCGTTGGTCAGTTTGAGTATGTCTCGGTTGTCTGTACAGGGTGACAGTTTTATTTTCAGCGGTAAAGAAGAAACAAAGAACAATGGGGGGGGGGGGGGGAGAATGTGAAAGAGAGAGAGAGAGAGAGAGAGAGGCACACATTGTTCAGTACAACAATGGTCAGTTTTCCATGTTAGTCCAGGAAACCGAGCTTCAAAAGTTAGAACTAATTGCAGTGAATTGAACTGCCATGCCACTGATATGATTACCTATACAAAAGTATAGAATATGAAATGGGGAATTATTATGGTTAATTGCTGTCCCCCCCCCCCCCTTCTTTTTTCTTTTACGAAACACTGAAGTACGGTACGCGGTTGTCGGACTTGAGAGACGGAGGGAGGAGTGTGGTGGGATGGTCTCATGTTATGATCAAGGTTCAAAGACTTTGAGGTTTTTCCCCCTCGTAGATAGATATGTATCAAGAATGGTTGAGGATTTTTTCCCCCCCTGTAGATATGTATCAGGAATGGTTGAGGTGTTCCCTCCCCCCACCCCCCCCCACCCCCGCCCTCTAGATATGTATCAAGAATGGTTGACGGTTTTTCCCCCTCTAGATATGTATCAAGAATGGTTGAGCCCCCCCCCCCCCCTCAAGATATGTATCAGGAATGGTTGAGGTGTTTCCCCCCCCTCCCTCTAGATATGTATCAAGAATGGTTGAGGTTTTTTCTCCCGTCTAGATTATATCAGATCAAGAATGGTTGAGTCCCCCCCCCCCCCCCTCTAGATATGTATCAAGAATGGTTGAGGTTTTTTCTCCCGTCTAGATATATATCAAGAATGGTTGAGTCCCCCCCCCCCCCCCTCTAGATATGTATCAGGAATGATGTTTTTAGTGTATGGAGATTGTTTTGCTTGCAGTTTTAAGATGGACTGGACATGGTCATAATTTTAGACTCGTGTTCACGGATACGATTATGATTGCACAGCGTCATCGTGAAAAGAGAATGAAGTGATCTGAGGGAAACATAAGAGATGTCGACGACGACGATGATGACAGCGATGATGACGCTAGTTGTAATAATAACGACAGGACGTAATTAATCGACACTGTAAACGGGACGTGAAACCGAGGTGAAGTCAGCGGGAGTTTTGAAGGCGGATGTGATCGCTGGAAGGCGAGGCGAGGGGAGGTGGCGAGGCCTGCGATAGAGGGACAATAAGAATGTTGGAGAAAGGGACATGTTTATGGTGAAGACGATGTGCAGCAGATTGGAGGGGTGGGGAGGAGTGGAGGGGAGCCAGAAACAGGGACAGGGCTCATCCATCAGTGTTCACCATCGTGTTTTTAACCACCATCATCTCGCCTGCCTTCATTTCTGTTCACGACTATAGTGTATTTCTGTCTGCCAAAGGGAAAAAAGATGCTCGTTTCAGGGGGAAAAATCTCAGGGGGCGGGTCACTTGAAAAGTTTGGGCGCTGTCACCAATGGAAAATTTCCAGCCTGCTTCTCGTGTTATTTCTGTCAAAAACAGGTGTTTCTTTCATGTTTACGTTTTAGGGTTGTCGTGTTGGATATCGCCGTTGATAATCTGTATAAACGATGGATATTATTGGTCTTGTGTATGTGAGCGGGTAGATATACATGTAGCCGACTTATGCATTGTTGGATGGATAGTGATCGATTGCTTTGCATTGTTTGGGTTCTGTGAATATCATTTTGATATTATGCCTTGATAGCTGTACCGCAGGGGGTGGATCTGGTGCTGGTCCATTCAGATAAAAGAAGATAGAGTTTGCTGGGGTTGGGGGGAGGGGGGACGGCCACATTCATCGCCAGAAGTGACATGACTATATAAACAGCGAACGAAAGAAGAAGAAGGAGCTTTAGAAGGATAATGGGAGTTTATTCCGTCTGAGGCTTTTCTTTTTAAAGTCGACAGTGAAGTACTTGAGGCTGAAGGCGAAAAAGCACGCGTATCGCTGACTTTTTTTTTATATGGCTAAATGAAAACGAGCTTTCCGATTAAGCGCACCACACAGTAAAGTTGAGCGTACTGCGTGATCTTTTCCTCTTCTCCTTGTGTCTTTTTACGGGGGAAAAATCGAATTCGGCAACCCACTTTCCACCCACAAACTGCAGAAGTGGGCCTTAATGCAAGCTGCTTGGCTGCAGAGAGACAAGACACGGGGTTTGTCGTCTTCAATTAATAACGCGGGGCTCTGAGTGCATGACGGCGAGAGGCGAAGCTGCTCCCTATCAAGACATCGACAATTAACCCCTCAGCTCTCTTTCCAGGGGTTCTCTGGGCGGGGATTTCTGCTTCATCTTTTCCCCCCCTAGGGTGGGATTTGGTCGTTTAGATAATTAATTTCTCTTCTGTGGTGGCTTTGCTGCATGATATCGACTTGGGAAGAGGGGGGGAAAAATGAATATAATAAAACGCTTGTGTGCAGGATGGTTTCAGATTGATCCAAGATTGTGTGTGTGTGTGTGTGTGTGTGTGTGTGTGTGTGTGTGTGTGTGTGTGTGTGTGTGTGTGTGTGTGTGTGTGTGCGCGCGCGCGCGCGCGCGCGTGCGTGTATGTTTACGAAGTAAGGAAAAGTGTCAACCAGTATTATTCGGCTGTGAGTAGACGGATTTTTACTGCGTCGAGAGGTGGAGTCTCTACGTGGGTTTGTGGTTGAAAATTTGAAATTTGAGTAAACCTGGTCTTTCTAGGGCTTTTTGTGGCTTGCATAACTGCTTATCGATGGATTTCTTTTATGTCGACACTGTTTTTGTTGTCATCTGTTTGGCTTGAAAAGAAAGCACAGTTCTGCGATTGTAGATGAGCGTCAGCGCCATTTTCAAAGTCAGTATCTCTCTCTCTCTCTCTCTCTCTCTCTCTCTCTCTCTCTCTCGCACACACACACACACACACACACACACACACACACACAAAACACACACACACACACACACACACACACACACACACACACACACACACACACACACACACACACACACACACGATCTATAAACCGTGATAAGGAAAAACAGATGTCCACCGTCTCGTCACCAATTTTCGTTAAGAAAAAACAAAACAAAAACAAACAAAAATCCGTGATCGTTACCATTAATGAATCAACCCAAGACAAGCGAACGATCCATTGGTTGAAGGAAGTCGGGGAAAGAGAGAGAGTGCCGGGGGGGGGGGGGGATTGGGGAATGGAGAGGGATTGGGGGAGGGGAAGGACTTAAACCCAAGGGCGGATAATTGATATTTGCGATTCCAGTAGGAGACAATGGAGAGGGAAAAGGTGGACGGTTCATCCATCACTCAAAGCTGTGAGACAAGGGCCGCTGTGCAATAAAGTGTGAGGAGAAATCCGGGGCTGTTGGGGCCGCTGGGAGGGGAGACAATGGCGTGCCTTGTTGTAAGTAACTCTTCTCCACGACGTCTCTACATGGGGACGCCGATGTGTCATGTCAGAATGGGTCCCGCGCCAAAACATCCGCTCTTCTTCTTTCTCTCTCTCTCTCTCCCTCCCCAACTTCCTCTGCCAACCGATATTTTCGATTTTCACCCCCTATCCGTTTTCTTTTTTCACCCCCCCCCCTTTTTTTTCTCCCTTTATCCTCAGTTTGCTTTTCTTTTTTTTTTTTTTTTTTTTTTTTTTTGTTCGTTGTTTTTTTTTTGTCTTTTTCGTTTCTTTTTTTTCTTTTTTTCTTTCTTTCTTTTTTTTTTTTTTTTTTTTTTTGTCGCCCTGAAATGGGTCATGCATGTTATAAATATTTAGACGCTGGATGTTTATTGGGACGATCCATTTTCTGCTTCATGCTGAGAATACTTGAATACTTGCAGCACAGAACAGGATACTTAATAAGAAGGTGGGGAGCGGGAAGGGGGGGGGGGGGGAGTGCGGTGCGGGAGAGGGCGTGAGATGTCAACATTATTTGAATATTTGTTGTTTCTTTCCCCTTCCACCGCCGTCAGCGTTACTTGATCGGTTCAACAACATACTGGTGATGTTCGACTTGTCTGGTTTGAATATGCGTGAGACCTGGTTCTGGTAGCTGTGACGCGCCAGAAAACATACCTGTTCGTGACTTTCCATGTGTGATCCGATGATTGTCTTGTGATAAACAGGCGAGAAAGATTTGCCATCAGGAATGCACTGGACGCATACTGAATCGCAAGCAA
>JAPXFY010000025.1:47209613-47212113 GCA_030674185.1 Monoplex corrugatus | reverse complement strand
ACACACACACACACACACACACACACACACACACACACGCACGCACGCACGCACATCGCACACCGCACGCACACCGCACACACCACACACACACCACACACACACACACACACACACACACACACAACCACACACACACAGAGTCTGCGCTGTTTTTCCGCGTTCTTTTCAGAGATCGATGATAAGGATGATATGAATGAATGTCAAGGAAAAAAGTTGCATGCCTGCATGCGGCGCGTATTTCCTTCAGACATGAAGGGGAGTGGTCGTCTAGGACGGGGGTTGTCTTTTGTTGCTGTCGCTTCATTTCGTTCACTGGTGCTTTGTTTTCAGTGTGGGCAAAGGTCACGTGTATTGTGAATACACTTTCTGGTCAAGTGTTGGATACTCGGGTTTTCTTTTGTATAATCAGTACGGTTGTTGGGGTTACTGGTACTCAAGTGCATTTTGAGCGGATGTGTTCGTAAGGTAACACACACACACACACTAACGCAATATTGTGTGTTCCCTGATATAGTCTCTTGTGTTTTTCTGGAGCCAGCCCGAAGACGTTATAACGTCTTTGAGCCAGAGCCACCACCACCCCTCTCTCTGTCGTCTGTCTGTCTGTGTCTGTCTCTCAACTGTGTCTGTTTCAGTCTCAGTTTCTCTCTCTCTCTCGTTCGCTCGCTCCCCCCCCCCCCCCCCTCTTCAGCAAGATGCAAGATGCGCACACATTTGCCATTTGGTTTAATTTTGAGGTATTGTGGACGAAACGTATATACACATAACACAGGTTGTGGCACTGTTTTCACGAAACCGGTAAAGCTGCGTTTAAATTTCCCGCGGATTAATAGGCACAGAGTTGTCATAATTATTGCAACTGCGTTGACTTGATTCAATCGTTGTGGTTGTCACAGTTACATTTTGTCTTGTTTGCGGTTCGTTTGTCAGAGGCAAACGCCGTGTCCGTAATGTACATTCTTCCCATATGTTAAGTAGTAGTTCTTGGAAGTTACAGTAATGTACATTCTTCCCATATGTTAAGTAGTAGTTCTTGAAGTTACAGTAATGTACATTCTTCCCATAATGTTAAGTAGTAGTTCTTGAAAGTTACAGTAATGTACATTCTTCCCATATGTTAACTAGTAGTTCTTGGAAGTTACAGTAATGTACATTCTTCCCATATGTTAATAGTAGTTCTTGGAAGTTACAGTAATGTACATTCTTCCCATAATGTTAAGTAGTAGTTCTTGGAAGTTACAGTAATGTAATTCTTCCCATATGTTAACTAATAGTTTTTGGAAGTTACAGTAATGTACATTCTTCCATAATGTTAAGTAGTAGTTCTTGGAAGTTACAGTAATGTAATTCTTCCCATAATGTTAACGTAGTAGTTCTTGGAAGTTACAGTAATGTACATTCTTCCATATGTTAACTAGTAGTTTTTGGAAGTTACATGTAATGTACATTCTTCCCATAATGTTAAGTAGTAGTTCTTGGAAGTTACAGTAATGTAATTCTTCCCATATGTTAACTAGTAGTTTTTGGAAGTTACAGTAATGTACATTCTTCCCATATGTTAACTAGTAGTTCTTGGAAGTTACAGTAATGTACATTCTTCCCATAATGTTAACTAGTAGTTTTTGGAAGTTACAGTAATGTACATTCTTCCCATATGTTAACTAGTAGTCTTGGAAGTTACATGTAATGTATTTGTGATTTAGTTAATGGCAGAAGTTCTTGGATAGGTATACATAGACATTCTATAATGTTAGATAGTTTGTTTTGGATGTTACAAGCAATGAGCATATCCATAGTAGTAAAGTCGGCATTGGGAAGTTACAGTAAGTACATTCTCCCATATTATATAGAAAAATTTTTGGAAGTTACAGTAATGTACATTCTTCCCATATGTTAACTAGTAGTCTTTGGAAGTTACATGTGGATTTTGTTGTATTTGTGTTTAGTTTATGGGGGGCAGAAGTTGTGCGAATAACGCGTATACATAGGACGACCTGATAATGCTTGTAGTGATAGTTTGGGTGTTGTAGGGAGTGTGGTGTGAACAAGCAGGATTGAGCAAAATGAGTACCGTAAAGTTCGGGCATTGGGCGCACCGGTAATTAAGGCGCACCCACTAAATTATAGAAAAATCTGAACTATATTCACACATAAGCCGCACTGGTTTATAAGCCGCACTTTTTCAATGTGTCGATCGCCTTCAATTTGAAGGCTGCTTCGTAGTGATTACGTCGCGCTTACGGCATGATGAGGGTGTACGCTTGAGCAGAGCTGATCTGAATACCGATCCAATGCTTCAGTGTGTGCGGATTTGATTTAAAAACGTGGACGGTTAACACTTTAACATGGAGCTCACCGAAAAATTCATGAACGGTAAACACGATTTTGGTAAGTTAAAGAGAAGCAAAGAATATACGAGAACGTGACGCTCTTGGGATCGGGGAAAATCCGCAAATAAGCCGCATCGTTTTTTTTAAGCCGCAGGGGTTAAAGGTGG
>JAPXFY010000025.1:47162113-47207113 GCA_030674185.1 Monoplex corrugatus | reverse complement strand
TGTCGGTGTGTATGTGTCTTTCTGTCAGCCTGTGTCTTTGTGTCTCAGCTGGTTGAATCGGGATTTCAGTACTAAAATACACCGACCGCAGAGAAGATTCCTGAGCCAAAGCATATAGAGAAACGGAAATGAATCTGGAAAGAGCGCGCGCGCGTGTACACAGACACACACACAGACACACAGACACACACAGACACACACACACACACACACACACACACACACACACACACACACACACACACACACACACACACACACACACACAACTACAGCGTTTGATTGCTTGGGGTACCAGCTGGCACTGAGATGGATGAGAGAGAAAGAGAGAGGAGAGGAGAGAGAGAGAGAGAGAGAGAGAGAGAGAGAGAGAGAGAGAGTTTTGACCTTTGTGTAATCGATTCTAACCATAGAACAGGATGTACACAGTTTCCCGTCGAACACAGCAAACGATTCATGTAGCGTAGACCTTTCTCGTTATTATTTATTATTAGCCGGTACTCTTTCTCTCTTTGCATAGCTACACGCACGGATTTGAAAATAGCAGAAAGAGGGGGCGTTATCACAGTCGAACAGACGCGAAAGTTTCCAGTGTACAATGTAACCTTTCATCGCTTCTGCACATTTCCAATGAAGCAGGTTGGAAGTTTTTTTAGGTTTTGTTTTTTGCCTGCTTTATCAAAAAAAAAAAAAAAAAAAAAAAGAAGACCATCGAAGTTGATGTCTGTGTTCTTTGTTTCTTTGATTTTCTTTCTTTCTTTCTTTTTCTATGTGGCTGACTCTTTCCCTCTCTCTTCGTCATCTGGTGTCTCTGTCGGCTTTTTGGCGAGTTAGCTGGCTCGTTTGACAGTGCCGTGCACTCGAGATCTGGTTTTTCGAGTTCAGACCCAGCTCGTAATCTGAAAATTGGCCAATTCACTCTACTGTCCTTGGTAATGCTCCAGTCGTGTTGGGTGATGCCAACCTGCATGTAGTGTTTCATATGTTTCCACCCGCACCCGCGCGCGTACCCTTGTCAGTGCATAAGTTTTTTTCAGTATTTTAAAATACTGCCAGTGCATTGGGTTTGTTTTTCGAAGAATCTACCTGATATAGATCATTCCTGGTATCGGGAGAAGCACATGTGAAAGTGAGTGTGATAAATCCCTCTTGAAGAAATCCGCATTAAAATTCTTGTCTCATTCTTTCTCAGAGACGTGACTCAGTTGCTTAACCCTTCGACTTCTGCACCCAGTCCACCAACATCCTGCACTGTCAGTCATGCAAGCAAAGCAAAAACTTAGCCCTTTGACTTCCTCACCCTATCCACCAGGTTCCAAAGGGAAGCTGTTGAACAGGATGTGGGAATCAAAGTAAAGTTTTTGCTTTGCTAGCACGGCTGACAGTGCAGGATGCTGATGGACAGAGTGCGGGAGTCCAAGGGTTAATTGCTACCACTCCCACCGTCCTTTTCGCTATCAATGTTTGTGCAGATTTCAGTACAACATCATCAGTTAAGAAAATCTGTCCGTGGTCGTTGCTTGCCCAAACCATAATGTCGGTCAGATTTTGCAGTTGTTGGTTGATACTTGTTTATTAAACCAGTGTGTGTGTTGGGTGGGTGGGGTGTGGGTGTGGGGGCTCTCTTCCTGGCATGTCAGGTCAGAGGTGTATTCCATCTTTTTAATACTGGATAGATGGAAAGGAGACATCCTTTATGAGAAACATACGCACGCATGCACGCGCATGCGCACACACGCATACACACAGAGACAGACACAGACAGACACATGGGTGCAACTTTTTCCGTTTGACGACGGAATCCGTTTTTTCAAAAGAGTCAGAAACGGAAAATCCGTTTTTTGAAAAAGCTTCAGCGTCAGGGGGCTATGCCCCCCCCACACCCTCCCATACAGGCGCTGCCGGCCCTTGGACCCCTTTCAGTTCTTTTTTACTTTTTCTAAGTTGCATCCTTGCAGACACGCACGCACACAGACACACAACACACACACATACACATGCACACACATGTGTGCGCGCGCACAGAGAGAGAGAGAGAGAGGGGGGGGGGTCGGTGGTGGAAGATTAAGTATGAAATTAAAAAATTGGTTGTCATTCCTCATTTCTGTGTTTTTCTAGTATTCCTGGAGTACCTTAGTACTAATGTATGTTTGTTTGTTAGTAAACCGTAATTACATTGACCATTAAGTGAATGGTTACTGGACCGACTCAGTAACAAGTTATGCTGTGTGTGTGTTTTACAGAAGTGACCATCAAGCAGCTGAAAGAAAAGCTTCGGGACTATGAGGACAGATTGGAATCCACTGCTGAGGTGAGGGACATTTATATTCCCTGCGTATTTATTGTGTGTCTCTTTCTCTTTCTCTCTGTCTCTCTGTCTCTCTCTCTCTCTCTCTTTGTCTCTGTTTCTCTCTCTCTCTCTCTCTCTCTCTCTCTTCTTGTGTTGTGTGTGTGTGTGTCTGTGTGTCCGTCTGTATGTTTGTGTCTGAGTGTGTCTTTGTGTGTGTGCTGTATGTCTGCGTATGTGCGTGTGTCTGTGCATACGTGCGTGTATAGTTCGTGCATGGTTCTCTAAATCTCTGTGTGTGTGCTGTATGTCTGCGTGTGTGTGTTTGTGCAAATGTGCGTGCATAGTTTGTGTTCGATGTTGCTTCGAGTCTGTGAGGTATGTTTATGCCAGTAGGGTGTGTGTGTGTGTGTGTGTGTGTGTGTGTGTGTGTGTGTGTGTTGTGTTGTGTTGTGTTGTGTTTGTGTTGTGTTGTGTTGTGTTGTGTTGTGTTGTGTGTGTGTGTTTGTGTGTGTGTGTGTGTGTGTTTGTGTGTGTGTGTGTGTGTGTGAGAGGAGAGAGAGAGAGAGAGAGAGAGAGAGAGAGAGAGAGAGAGAGAGAGAGAGAGAGAGAGAGAGAGAGAGCAGTACGCTGTCTTGCTGCAACCCCGGAGCTGCTTACCTACCGTTTGTGTTTTTGTTCTTTCGTTGGCATAATTCGTTCGAGTTTATCTTGTGACTGTTGTGCTGATACGTCTGCATGTCTTTCCATCAGTTTGGATTGTATCTGTAGTTGAGTCATTTGTCTGAGAAGACTTACCTTTTTGTTTGTCTAGTTATGATTTTCACTGACAAAACTGTTTTGTTGGGTAGTGTTGGAAGGGAGAGGTGTTTCATATATATCATAGTGTCTCTCAGTGTTTGTTGGTTGGCTAGTTTATGTTTTGTTTTGTGTTGTTTTGTTTTGTTGCAGAGTAATTCGTTTGTTTGTTGTTGTTGTTGTTGTTGTTTTAACAGTTAACACTTACAAGCACACATGCATTCACAGTCAGTCAGTTTACAATTTACATACACGCACACACTCTCGCTTGCACCACACACACACACACACACACACACACACACACACACACACACACACACACACACACACACACACACACACACACACACCTACCTCTCTGTGGCTGTCCTCCTCCCTAGGCCCTCCGTTTCTCCCCCCCCCCCCCACCTCTCTCTCTCTCTCTGAGACATACGTTCAAAGACAGGCAAAGAACAGGTTTACGTTTAAACACACACAGTTGATTAGCACATCTGTTCTTTGGTCTATTTCGTTGAGTATAATTATGCCAAGATTAGTTTCAGACTTTGGTTGGTTGTAATTTAGCCGATGGTCTAGTCATTGATCGTCTTTTTTCTTCACATTGTCTTTTTTCTTCACATACTGTGTTGCGGCTCTAGCTTAGATTCATGTGCAGGCCAGAAAGAGAGAGAGAGAAAGGAGAGAGAGAGAGAGAGAGAGAGAGAGAGAGAGAGAGAGAGAGAGAGAAGAGAGAGAGAGAGAGAGAGATTTGTGCTGACAAGACTTACGAAGTGAGGTAGCATTAGCATAAGGGAGGCAACTACCGTGTAGTCTGTCAGTACTGACTGGACGGGGCGATTGTCACAGATTTTATGCACTAGTGGCGATAATCCTCCAGCGAACAATGGCTTCATTCATACTTTCATCAGATGTAGCCTCCGATCCATCTCCTCTAACACGACTCTCCTCTCCCCCCGCAACACACACGCACGCACGCAAGCACACCAGACTCCTGTTGACCGTTTCCGCTCTTGATTTGTTGATTTGTAAGAACACCACACACACACGAAACGCACGCACGCACGCACGCGCGCGCGCGCGCACGCACACACACACACTCGCACGCCACGCACACGCCGCGCGCGCGCGCACACACACACACACACACACACACACACACATACACACACAAAACCTGTTGAACATTTATTATCACCAGCATGAATAACCATTTCGACAAGATGGGGGGCGTTGTGGCTTACACGCTTCCGGCCAATATAGAGTAGCACACGTAGAATAATCACAGGCACGAAGGAACGAGGAATAAGATGTGCTTTAATCAAATGAATGTTTTTTGTTGTTGTTTTTGTGAAATTTTTTTGTTTTTGTTTTGTTTTGTTATAATCGTATATATACTGTTTCGGTTACATTTCATTTTCTGAGGGTCAGGCCTTACCTACAGGTTCGCATGCTTAAAGCCCAGCTGACTACTAGAGCCTTATCAGGGCTGCTATCACCACATCAGAAACGGCACCCAAGTTTAAGTAAAAATATAACAGTTAAAAAACCAAGCTCACCATAATCCTTTCAAGCCTAAAATACACGTTAAAAATCGTTGTCATACGTAAAATCATATCAAATGAAATATATTGATGTCTTGTAAAAACTTGAAAATTGCATCTGGTGGTACGTCTCGGAAGAGGTTCTTGAAGGAGTCCGCCGTGTAGTGCTCATGTCTCACATCGTGCTGGTCCAACCATTCAGCAAGAAGGTGGCTCGTCACATGGTATACTCCACGGTGCTTCATTTTTTAAATTGTAGGAATGGTGTATGATGTATGATCCGTATGTGACGTACGTCACACTGTGTCTTTCTTACAGTTCCCAGAAATAGATGGGAGTATCCGTTTAAGGTTGGGGCGGATGTGGAATGCCAGAATGGAGTATCACTAAAGGAATAAAGAACGCAGGTACCCCATTCTGGCATGAGGTAACCTTCCGTTTATTCAGAAACTCGTCATCAAGAGCAGCCATGGAAATATAACTCAGATTGCTGAGAGAGAGAGAGAGAGAGAGAGAGAGAGAGAGAGAGAGAGAGAGAGAGAGAGAGAGAGAGAGAGAGAGTTAAGGGTAATAGCGTTAGGTCCCGCTGGACCTGTCTCACAACTAGTCCTTGCACACATAATACAAGCAAATTATGTAAAGAACCATAACATATACAAAAATAGTGACAGGTTTTAACTGGAGGTTACCTCCTGCCAGATTGATGTGTCTGTCTTGTTTTCCATTTACTTTGGCGGATAACTCTCGACATACGCAAGTGTGACTAAAACGTGACACAGGATATATGACGACTGTAACAAAACCAGAGAAAACGTTCATTTGATGATTGATTGATTGATTGATTGATTGATTTAGAGAGAGAGAGAGAGAGAGAGAGAGAGAGAGAGAGAGAGAGAGAGAGAGAGAGATTGGAGCTGGTTGAACAGGCTGCATCGCACTCTGACAATTCCATATGCGTTCCAACTAAACCTGCCAGCAATTATCGGGCAGACTGCATGAGCTTTTGCGAACACTATGCGCAGGCAAAGAGGGGTGGGGGTGGGGGGAGGAGTTACGAAACAATAAGCTAACATCACCAGAATGAAGTAAACAAGATGGGCAGCGAGGAGTCGAGTTTTTAGTGTTGCGGACTAGAGATATTAGATCTTGAGACCACAGCTGTTCCAAGAGAGAGAGAGGGGGAGACAGAAAGAGAGAGGGAGAGAGAGAGAGAGAGAGAGAGAGAGAGAGAGAGAGAGAGAGAGAGAGAGAGAGAGAGATTTCGTATATTGGCGATTTCTCTTTTTTCTTCTTCTTCTTCTTTCGTGGATTTTGTTTGGTGTTTTGTTTTTAAAGCTGCATGCAACACATAACGGGTGCTCATTTATTTACTTTTCTAGGATAAGAACTTTGCACGCAGACGCATAGCTAGATGGAAGCAGGGGCTGTAGTGTCATGTCAGTGGCTATTTTTTTTTTTCTTGTCTTCTTTTTTTTTTTTTTTTTTTTTTTAAACGGGCTGTGTGTTTGTGGAATTTTCTGCAGAGAAAATATACTGGAGATAGCGGAGTGACGGCAGTAGTCTCTCTTGCCTTTTGAGTATTATCATTTGACTGTTTTATCTCGCTCATGTGTATGTCGTAAGAGTGATGCTAAGATTTCGAGGATGGCAGGGCGGGGGACCGGGGAGGCGGTTGGGAGAGGGGGTGATGGTGAGGAGATGGGGAGAGGGGGCGAAGGTGAGGGAGGGAGAAACAGAGCGAGAAGTGCAACGGCGACAGTTGGCTGGGATTAATTTTGTCGTAAGAGTTCGGATGGATTCGTAGATTCGGAAGTTTGTTTCATTTGAGAAGTAGAGATCTATACATTCAGCGGGTTGTAGCTTATTACATATTTCCAGTAAATTTACATGGGAATCTTACGTTGTAGCTTTTAAAAAAAATTTTTTTTTAAATCGAGACATCCTCAAAACATGTGCGTAAATTATAAATTTTCTATATCAGGTGTGATTCGTAAATTTCAGTTTACAATTCTTTCAATGAGACATCCTGACATATGCGTAATTTGTAAATTTTCTATATCAGGTGTGTGCTTTCCAGTAAATTTACAGAGGATAATTATTTTGTCTTACATTATAGCTATTTTTGTGTTTTCTTAAGATTGCGATCCAGAGACATTCTGCTGGGTGAATTTGTAAATTTTTTGTATGAAGTTTATGATGTCCAATTAGTATACAAATGAATATATCTCCGACATTGTAGCTTTATTTTTTTTAATCAAGATATCCATAAACTTGTTTTGCTGCATACATTTTGTAAATTTTCAGGGTCACCAGGTCCGTCTTTTGGAGTCTGGAGTTGCCGGTGTGTGTGTGTGTTTGTGTGTGTGTGTGTGTGTGTGTGTGTGTGTGTGTGTGTGTGTTGTGTGTGTGTGTGTGTGTGTGTGTGTGTGAGAGAGAGAGAGAGAGAGAGAGAGAGAGAGAGAAGAGAGAGAGAATTGGATTAGATTGGATTGAATTTTTGCATGTATACACACACAATAAAGGTGTGACAAACACAGCAGCAGCGGCGGTAGGTAGTAATCGCAGAGAAAGAAAGAAGGAAAGAAAGAAACGAATGAATAAATAAACGAATAGAGTAAACGAACAGAAACAAATAAACAGTTAAAACTGTGTTGCGGTTTGTCTCTGATTGTTGGCCAACCATCCAGATATGTGTAGCTATCCTTGCGGTGTGCGTGCAACATGTATGTCTATTGATCTCACT
This sequence comes from Monoplex corrugatus, assembly GCA_030674185.1. NCBI lineage: Eukaryota > Metazoa > Mollusca > Gastropoda > Littorinimorpha > Ranellidae > Monoplex > Monoplex corrugatus. The sequence goes on along the minus strand of JAPXFY010000025.1, from coordinate 47,199,741 downwards.
TTCACCAGATGTGTGACACAGATTCCTACATGGTTACAATGTGCGGACATTGTAACAAGGGGACTGTATGCTCCCATAACCCCATTTGGCAAACAGGAGAGAGCGGAGAGGAGGGGGGGGGGAGTGGAGTAGGTGGGTGTTTGCAAGTTTGCACACAGAGAGAGAGAGAGAGAGAGAGAGAGAGAGAGGGGAGGAGTGGGGGAAAATTTGAGAGAGGAGAGAGAGAGAGAGAGAGAGAGAGAGAGAGAGAGAGAGGGGGAGGGTGGGAGGTGGGTGGGGTGTTTGTACGAAATTTGCACACACAACGAAGAAAGTCGATGTGGTTGTGTACATTTGTGCTAGCATGCAATGTGCCGCGCGCACATCACACACAACATTGACTAAGCATGCTGCGCTTGGCCCACCAACCCTTATCATGACTGCTTTGTCCCTCCTATCATGTAATTTCTCATGAACATTTTCATGTTAACATATCAGCATTTTTGTTTATTTTTGCATGTTTAGCTTTTAAGGAAGAGGATCTGAATGGTGCGTGGGCGGGTGGGTGAGTGGATGGGTGGATAGACTGGAGGCGTAGGAGTGAATTGAAGGTGGATTTATCTCTCGCTTGTGTCGTATCTCCGGGATAAGTTGGGAGCCGAACAGTGTGATAATAATGAGAGAGAGGGAGAAGCCATCAGACAAGCTGCCTCCAGCCTCCCCGTTCGTGCAGGAAAATCCACCACTATTGTTGTGACGGTGGCAAGCATCCAGCTTAGAGCAAACAGATTTTTTTCTTCTTCTTAAAACCTTTCACGCTTTATTCATTGTTTTTTGTTTTTTGGTTCAATTTGCCATTAAAACAAATAGAACATACACGCACACGCACGTGCGCGCGTGCACAAGCACAGATCGCGCGCGCTCGCACACACACACACACGCACGCACACACTCACACACGCACAAGAAAAAGATGATGTGATATCGACTGCAAGGAGGCTGTGCAATCTCTCTCTCTCTCTCTCTCTCTCTCTCTCTCTCTCTCTCTCTCTCTCACACACACACACACAAACACACACACACACACACTCACTCTCACTCACTCACTCACTCACTCACTCACTTATTCACTCCACTCAACCACCCACTTACACCCCAGGGTTTTACTTCAGTCACTCGAGTGAGAGTGAGGGACTGTCTAGAGCTGTGTTAGTGGGTCAGTGTCCCAGACGAAAGTGAGCCAGTTGAAAATGAAAGGAACTCCTGAGGTGATTTGTGCGTGTGGATCTTTCTTTAATTATTAATTTACTTTTTTTTGGGGGGGTTGGGGGGGGGGGGCATATATATATATATATATATATATAATATTACGAATTCTTCGAGAAGCAGTAGACACTGTTGTCAACTTAAATCATTTACCAACTTCGCCAGGCATGACCCGTAAATAAAGAGGGGGTAGTCTTAAGCGGATCACAACATCTGGAATGAAAATGTTCCAGCTAGGCGGGCATTAACGAAGATCCGTCATTCCCTCCTATCAGTTCTGGGCCAGCCTCTGTATGGTGACCCCGAAAACACATTTCTGAAATCATTCTTTGACACAAGCATTCATAATACACAACACACATATAAGTGCTGAAGTATTCCCCCTCTCTCTCTCTCTCTCTCTCTCTCTCTCTCTCTCTCTCTCTCTCTCCCCCTCCCTCCCTCCCTCCCCCTGTTGGCAGGTTTTAATCGAATATAATTCACACGGGCAGTGATGTTTTTGGTGTTTTTTGTTTTTGTTTTTGTATGTTTTTTATGTGTATATTTATATGTCAGGTTCGACATTGAAGTATGTATAAGAAGTCTACTGGTTTGTTTGGGTTACTGGTCACTTTTCAAAGCTGGATAAGGAGATGGGTAGTTTGGACTTGAATGTTCAGGGATTTAGAGGGAAGGGGTTAAGATATAAGTTGTAGGGGGGCAGGAGTGAATGTGACGATGGGTTCATATATATGATAGTAGTAATGTAGCAAGAAACTCTGGAAAAATCCAGACAGCAGAAGGCCCTCAGAGGGGAAATCCCCCGTCAAGCAAGTATTTCGGCCTTTAACTCCTGACGGTCGAAGGGGGACGGGCCGCAACCAGGTCATGACTCCTGGATACTCTTCTGCTGTCGCCATTTTTTTGTTTTTAAATAGAAATTGTCCTTCATCTGGAATCGAATCCACGCATCCAAGGTGGTCAGGCGTATCAAGGCATTCAAGGCAAAGTCTGCCTTGCGACGGATGTCTTAAAAAACCACTTTGCTATTGGACACCAGCAACATATAGGAGAATTAGAAGCCGTATGAAGTTCACTTTTGTACCTCCTGGTCCAGATCCTGCCTTGAACTCCTCAACAATGGATTTTAGGGGTAGCTTCAGCTTTTCCTGAAGACAGTAGGGCAGAGCGCAACGTCAGTGAGACTCGGAGGGACACATTTGATGATTTTCGCCGCCTCTGATTCCACTGTGCTAGTGCAGATATCGTATAGCAACAGAGGCCAGAGAAGCGTTGCAATGAGCATGAACTGCAGGCACCGTACTTGGTATTTGCCATGAAAGCCTCAGCGGTCTGTTACCTGCAAACTTTCTTTTGCTGTTTGTTTGGTTTCCTTACCCCTTTGTGTATCTCTCAGAGAGTCGTCATATGATCATCTTCTGAGGATTTTCATTGGTTCTTCTGTCACTGCTGGAATGGACTGATTGGCTATTGTAAACGTTACGGTTTCGTCTAGTTTACCTTTCCTCGGTAAGAGGCTCCACGACTTTTTCGATTTGAAATTCATCTTAGATGAGGCGACGACATTGTCCAACTGCTTTCAGGGTCAGCGTGTCTCTTCTTTTTTTTTTTTTTTTTTTTGGGGGTGGGGGGTGGGGGGTGGGAACTGTGGTGTCATCCATGATGGCTTTTAAAAGGGGCATTTGGTATCCTTTTTCGAGTCAGCTGGGCCTGAAGTCCTCACTGCTGCTTTCAAGATGATTTCTATTGCTAACATGAATGATATTGGAGAAATAGATACTTCAGCTGTGTGGTATTGTTGTAATTATTGTTGTTGTTTTCGTTCCAAATTTTCTGGGATGCTCGTGCGCCAGTTGTTTTGCACTGCACATACTGCGCAGCGCTCATACTCGATCTGTGGTGGGCATGCATGCTTAGTGTTTCCTTGCTTCCGTAAGCCGCCGTACACTGACGTAATTTACAGTGTCTTTAACGCGTGTTTGATGTTCTGCCTGCGTCAGCACACCAAGTAGGTTTAGGTACTACGTGTAGCAGGTCTGACCTGGGAGATGGAAAGAATCTCTCTACCTTTTGCCCATCAGACGGGAGGTATCCAGGTTGCTTTCGTACCGCCGTACACTGAAATTATTTACAGGATCTTTAACGTGTGTTTGATGTTCTGCATGCGTCAGCACACGAAGTGGGTTTAGAAACTAGCGGGTCTGACCTGATGGCGAGACGATCTAGAAAAGTTCGACAAACAATGGACCAGAACAGCAGTTAACCGGCAACAGTGGCGTGCGATGAGGAAGGCTTATGTCCAAGCAACGGACCCAAACAAGCTGAAGTGAGGTCTGACCTGGGAGATGGAAGAAAAAAAAAATCTCCACCTTTTGCCCATCAGTCTGGAGGTTATCCAAACAGGATCGTACCCCAGACCTTCTCATGAGAAATGTTGACGTCGTACCCGTTTGATTATCCGCGTCCGTCGTATTGTTGACGACGTTTGGGAAGGGAACAGACAAGCGAAGTGTTGATAAACGAAAAGAGGGAAAAGGAAAAAGGGGAAAGACCTAAGCCAAGCAGTCGGCAGTGCCGAAGCTAGCAGACAACAACAAAAGTCGCAGCAAACCTTTGTCCGTGCACCAAGATGCAGGCTATTGTCATAGTGGTGGTGGACGACGGCGAGGTGGGCCCGGAGATGGGGATGGGGGTGGGGGTGGCGGTCGCCAGCTACAGCTACAGAGCCTAGGGGCAAATTGCTCCCAGTGTACAAATAATCGATAGCGCGCATCCTTTTAGTGCCTACAAGCTGCCTTCCTCTTAGCTTCCAGAAACTTCAAGGGGAGAGAGAGGGGGGGGGGATAGAGAAGGAGAGAAGGTGGGAGGGTTGAAGGGAGGGAGAGTTATTGATCCTTTTACACTGATCTCTCGCTTCGCTTTGGGGCATCGAGGCCATTGTTGTTGTGTCCTTTTCTCTGTGTTCATTTCCGCCTCCTTGTCCATTCACTACCAACCTCATCCTCCCGTCTCCCTCCCGCCCTCCTTCCTAGCTCATCCAATTTCTTGGTGTCCCGAGAGTCGTTTCTGGGTGTGGGAATGGTTGTTCCGTTTCCCTGCGAGGGCGCCTGCATTGGTGATTGTAATTTTTATGGCGTTGCTTAGAATTGGACCGACCTCGTGAACTTACGGCTGTTTTGGTGTTTTGATTAGTCTGAAGACTCCAGTGGATACAAGCGAGGTTTTCCTTGTCACGTTTTGATTTGGGGTTGGTGAGCAGGAAGAAGGTAGATCAGGGTATTTGCTTGTGTAAAGTCGGTTTTTCAGTTTTGTTTGTTCGTTGTTGTTTTTTTCCTTTTCTTTCTTTTTCTTCTTCTTCGTTTCTGACTTTGCAGAATGATGTACTCGTATTTAAAGGAAACCCTTTTTTTTTCTCTAAATTTATTTTTACGAATTTTTGAATGTAAAGGGTAAAGCCTTATTTTCTCGTTTGCTTAGTGCGTGGGTGTGTCAGTTTTCGCTGTAGATCTCGGTGTTGATCGTCCCCCTCACTTCGTCTCTGGTCTCCTCTTCCCCCCCCCTCCCTCTGTCTCCGTACAAGTCTCTCTCTCTCTCTCTTCTTCTTTCTCTCTCTCTCACTCACACACACACACACACACTCTCTCTGTCTCTGTCTCTCTGTTCTTCTCCTTCTCTGTCTCTCTCTCTCTGTCGCTCTGCCTCTGCCTCTCTCTACCTCTCTCTGCCTCTCTCTCTCTCTCTCTCTCTCCGCCATCATTCCCTCTCTCTGTCTGAGAATACCAGATTAGTTGTAAGTCCTCTGATGGCGCAGCAAACACAGCAGACACCGACAAGCACATTTACTTCTGTTTCTAACTACTTTGTCACTGTCAGATAACTAAAAAAAAATCTTTTTTTGAGATGGAAAGTATACGCAGCAGTCTGCGACAGAAAACTTTTCGATTGGACTTAGAAGCTTTAGAGGATTGAAGGCTTTGTGATGGATGAAAGAAGAGGGGATACCAGAGTTGTGTATTGTTAGTATTTTCTTAGAGGGGTGTGTGTGTGTGTGTGTGTGTGTGTGTGTGTGTGTGTGTGTGTGTGTGTGTGTGTGTGTGTGTGTGTGTGTGTGTGTGAGTGTGGGTGAGTGAGAGAGAGAGAGGGAGAGAGAGAGAGAGAGAGAGAGAGAGAGAGAGAGTTGTGTGTTGTACGCATTTTATTCGGGATGAGAGAAAGAGAGAGAGAGAGAGAGAGAGAGAGAGAGTTGTGTATTGTACGTTTTTTTTTTAGTGATGAGAGAGAGAGATGGTATTGTCAGCATTTTCTTAGGGATATGAGAGGAGAGAGGAGAGAGAGAGAGAGAGAGAGAGAGAGAGAGAGAGAGAGAGAGAGAGAGTTGTGTATTGTACGTTTTTTTTTAGTGATGAGAGAGAGAGAGAGAGCAGAGAGAGATGGTATTGTAGGCATTTTCTTAGGGATGAGAGAGAGAGAGAGAGAGAGGAGAGAGAGAGAGAGAGAGAGAGAGAGAGAGAGAGAGAGAGAGAGAGAGAGATTACTTCACCACTTATGCTTGTTGTGTATTATGACTGGTTGTTTGTGTCAAAGAATGATTTCAGAAATATGTTTTTCATAGAATTTGTTTCGAACTACTGTTACAGATTGTCCAGGCAGGCAGTTTTTTCTTCTGGAGTTGGAAGACTCAAGATAAAGGAAATATTTTGTTTATCCCCAATCTGTCATTATCTCAGTTTTCTTTAAAAAAAACAAAAACAAAAAAACGCTCACTGTCTCTAGCTCTTTCTAGCTCTCTCTCTCTCTCTCTCCTCCCTCCTTCTCCCTCTCTCTTTTCCTCCCTCCCTCTCCCTCCAAGCCCTTGTCACAGGATGCAGCCTTTTGAAGAACACGATGACAGTGTTATGCATGTCTCGATGTAATCATGATATGTAACATTGTTCAAACATGTGTTGTGTCGCAAATATTTTGCGTATCATGTTGTACGTTTGTATATATTGTGGTGTCAGTATGAGGGATATCATCGTGAACAGAATATGCATTTCATGGTGCAGATTAACGTTATGTGTGTGTAATGATGCAGATACGTGCATCAAGCAATGTACAAGTGTTTTATCACGATACGAAGAGAATATTGTGAATCTTGGTGGAATACGTGATATGGCTCCATTACATGAATATGCGAATTATGGTACACATATTCGTGACTGATACGTTGGATGCATGTATACTAATGGCTCCTTGATCACATTGTTGTGGTTAAACGTGGCAGAACGTTGCTTACGTCAGTGATTGGTATGGCACAGACACCTTGTCCACATTGTGTTTTGGATTATGGCCCAAGGCTAGTGGTCATTGAAACACGCTCTCTATCTCTCTCTCTCTCTCTCTCTCTCTCTACCCCCTTCCCCCCACTCAGGACCAGTGTTCATTGAAATACGTTCTCTCTCCCCTTTTCGCTCCTAAATCCTCTCTCTCTTCTCTCTCTCTCTCCTCCCTCCCTTCCCCTCACTCAGAACCAGTGTTCAATGAAATACGTTTCTCTCTCTCTCTCTCTCGCCGCTCTCTCTCTCTCCGCGCGCGCCGCTCTCTCTCGCGCGCGCGCGCCGCTCTTTCCTTCGGTCTCGGTCTTGCTGTCTTTGTCTCTCTTGTCTATCTGTGTCTGTCTGTCTGTCTCTGTCTGTCTGTCTCTCTGTCTCTGTCTGTCTCCTTCCCCTCCCCGTCTCTTCCTTTCGCTTTTAGAGTCGGGTGTGGAGGATGCGGGGGCACCGAAGAGAAGGTCGGCGGACAGGCAGAGGATAAGGAGAAGGGCTATTTATTTTTTTTCCAGATTATTATTATCTCCATTTTACCTCCACTGAAAGAGTTCCAGACAACTGTATTCAGCGTCCCTGTAGGAGACTGGTGTATCAGTTTCTTGGGCCTTGTTGTTGTCCAACTTGGAGGATAACGCCTAAACGGTGTTTTTTTTTTTCTTTTTTTTTTTTTTCTCTGGCTCCCTTTACTCTCTGTCACTGTCTTACTTGGTGTCTTCTTCTTCTTCTCTCTGCCTTCTCCTCTTCCTCCTCCTCCTCCCTCTCTATCTCTCTCTCCCCCCTCCCCCTCTTCTTCTCCCACCGTTGGATCTTCTTTTTTCATTCTCATCCTATTCAGTCCCTGATCTCTCTCCCCCCCCCCCCCCCCCAATTTTCTCTTTGACCTTTTCGATCACAACAGGTGTTCGATTTCTTTGATGATTAGCTTTTCTGCGCACACCCCCATTCTCTGTATCTATTTCTCTCTCTCTTTGTCAGTATTGCTTTCTGTGATTTCTTCTGCCTGCCGTGTTTTCTTGCCTTCTCTCCCCCCACCCTCACCTTTGTGTGTGTGTGTTGTGGTGTGTGTGTGTGTGTGTGTGTGTGTGTGTGTGTGTGTGTGTGTGTGTGTGTGTGTGTGTGTGTGTGTTCTGTTGTGTTGTCTTGTTTTGTGTGTGTGTGTTGTGTGGGGTGTGTGTGTGTGTGTGTGTGTGTGTGTGTTGTGTGTTTGTGTGGTGTGTGTGTGTGTGTGTGCGTGTTGTGTTGTGTTTTGTATGTGTGTGTGTATGCGCGCGCGCGCGCGCGTGCGTGTGGTGCGTGCGTGCGTGTATGTGTGTGTGTGTGTGTGTGTGTGTGTGTCGTTCCATTGATCCCTATCCTCCACCCTTTTCCCCACACTCCTCCATCTGTGTCCATTTACCGTCTGGACGACGGCAGCTGTATCATTAGTGGGTTGAAAAGCTATTTGCCTTTGTTTCCTGTCGGGTGCCTACTGTTTTCTGATGGTCTGTCTGTCCTGTGTTCTCTTGTGTTGTGTTCGATTATCTGTTTCGTGTCCATTTTCTCTGTGTTCTGTGTGTGTGTGTGTGTTGTTGTGTGTGTTTGTGTGTGTGTGTGTTTGTGTGTGTGTGTGTGTGTGTGTGTGTGTGTGTGTGTGTGTGTGTGTGTGTGTGTGTGTTGTGTGTGTGTGTGTGTGTGTGTGTGTTCTGTGTGTTTTGTTATTTTGTCATACGTCTTTGTCGCCGCGCCTTGTGTTCATATTTTGTCTGCTTGTGTTTTGTTCTGTTGTCAGTTTCGTCTGTGATCTTTTGTGTATTTTGTATTCTCTGATTTCTGTCACTGTCTTCGTTTCTGCCTTGTTCCCTTGATTTCTGTCATTTTTTTCCTATCCTTTTCTGCTTCGCTGGTCCATTCACGTGTATTGTGTTCGATAAAGTCTTACGTACTTTAGGATCAATAATTGGGTACAAATGTTAAGTGCATTTTAGGCTCTAGGGAAATGTGTTATGCGGAAGCAATTTTAGGTAATTTAGGCCCGTTTTTTAATTTTTATATGTATATACTTTAGTGTCCTTAATTACGTTTAAATTTGTATTCGAATTTTTGAGGGTTCCTGTGTGATAAATTGGGACAGATGGTCAACGCCAGGGCTTATCACACTAGATTATGTGCGCGAATGCATTGACACGTGTACTTAATTTTCTTTTCCTTTTTTTCTCTGAACTCTTAAGCAGTCGGCTGGGCTTTAAACAAAAAGAACAATAACATGAATTTTGTGTTTGGCACTGTATATCCATTATTTTGTCGATGTTCTGTTCAATAGCCTGTTTATGTGTGTTCTCTGTGTGCTTTTTTTATCATTAGCCTAAAACGTTCTAGTATTTTTTAGAATTTTTTTGTTTTTTTTTTCATTTGCTTTTTTATTTTGTGTTTCCTTATTTTGTCCTTTTGTGTTTTGTTTGTTCGTCTGTTTCATATCTGTTCTTTTTTTATAATTTGTGTTTTACATTGTGTATCCATTATTCTGTCTGTGTTCGAGTGTCTGTTTCATGTGTATGTTCTATCATACACTATCGGAGATAAATGATAAATAGGAAACACACACACACACACACACACACACACACACACACACACACACACACACACACACACACACCACCACGCACCACGACACGCACGCACGCACGCACGCACGCACGCACCACGCACCACACACAACACACACACACGTATACATTATTTGTCTCTCCTTGTAAAGAAAGAACAAGTAGGCCTAAAAAAAGAAAAGGACGAGGGGAGGGGTGTGGAGGGGGAACGGATTATTGAGAAAGGGGAGAAAAAAATCACCTGCCTTCGGCTGATTTGATGCGTTGAGCAGGTGAAACGCCTATGTTCTTCAGCTGTTGCTCATGGGGGGAACACACCAAGTAGTGCACATAAAACACACACACACACACACACAAACACACACACACACACACACACACAACACACACACACACACACACACACACACACACACACACACACACACACACAGAGGAGAGAGAGAGAGAGAGAGAGAGACACACACAACACACACATACGCACGCACGCGCGCGCCACACAGACACACACACACAGACACACCACCATACACACGCCACACACACACACCACACACACACACACACACACACACACACACACACACACACACACACACACACACACACACACACACACACACACACACACACACACACACACACACACACACACACACACACACACACACACACACACACACACACACACACACACACACACACAAACTCACACACACACAGGTCGATTAATTAGAACCGCTCACTCTCTCATCCAGATTTTTTTTTCAAATGATCTCGAAAAAGAAAAAAGAATCTCTGTTTGTTAGGAGACTATTCAGTAAAGGATTTATTTAGTTAAGAAGGACTTACAGACAGATTCACTTCATTCTGGCCTCGATGTCAATGGGAAAACTGATTGGGGGTGCGAGAGGGGGCAGGCTTGTCATGAACAAGGTGAACACGTTCAGATGTTTGCGAGTTTCTCAGTGTATGAATTGATTAAATCTATGTGATTGAGATCAGAGGTCTAGCTCTTTGTAAAGTGGACATTCAGCATTTCTTGCAAGGTATTAGTTTCACTACCCTACTCCCTTTCTCTCTCTCTACCGGCGATACCCTATCTTCCATTCGTCTTTTCGAGCTTCCCACTCTGATAGGTTGATTGAATTTTTACGTTGACCTCATGTTTCTCAGTGTTACAAGATCAGTATCTGTGAGAGAAGGTTGAAACGGGTATATATATATATATATATATATATATATATATATATATATATAATATATAATATATATATGTATGTGTGTGGTGTGGTGTGTGCGTGTGTGTGTGTGTGTCTGTCTCTCTTCTGTCTCTCTTCTGTCTCTCTTCTGTCTCTCTTCTGTCTCTCTGTATCTGTCTCTTTGTTTGTCTGTCTGTCTCTGTCTGTCTGTCTCTCTCTCCATGTCTGTCTCTCTGTCTCTCTCCCTGTCTCTCTCCGTCTCTGTCTCTCCTCCGTCTCTGTCTCTCTGTGTCTGTCTGTCTGTCTGTCTGTCTCTCTCTCTCTCTTTCTCCCCCCCTCTCTCTCTCCAACGTGGATAATGATATAGTTGGGAGAACAGTTTTGTGAGAGGCTGGGCGGGAAGATTCCTGATCGCCTCGCTACCTCTCAATGCCAATAAATGGCTGCCTCACAAAGTTTTGATGGTTGGCCTGCGCATTCGATAGCTCGGGCTCCTGGCCACAAATTTAATGACTTTTGCCGCGCGTTTCTTCTTTTCTTTCTCTCCTCCTCCATTCTGCATCCCCACCGAGCACCTATAATCGAGACGTGTAAAATTTTATCGCTCGCACTATTAGGACGTGTTGACGATTTACTGAGAGAGAGAGAGAGAGAGAGAGAGAGAGAGAGAGAGAGAGAGAGAGTGGGTGGGTGGGTGGAGGTGGCTCTCTGTCTCTCACTGTCTCTGTCCTCTCTTCTCTGTCTCTGTCTCTCTGTCTCTGTCTCTCTCTCTCTCTCTCTCTCTCTCTCTCTCTCTCTCTCTCTCTGTGTGTGTGTGTTAATTTTTGCTTCAAGTGCACTGAACGAGGAGACGGATGAAATGGCGTTGACTGAAAGGCCACATGAAGTTTTGTGATTGACTTGCCTTTGTTTAAAGCCCAGTGATCTGAATAAATAAAACTACACAAAAGAATGCTTTGTTTAATGCCCAGTGATATGAATAAATAAAACTAATCAAAAGCATGGATCTGCATAACAGTATACAGAAATGCATATGAGAATTTTAAAGTCCTGTGATATGACTAGGTAAATAAAACCAGTCTAGCGATTGGACCTGCATAACGACATTGAAAAACGAACTTCGAAAGTCTAGGCGTAAAAACGCTGAAACTTGATCGTCTAATACTAGAACGCTAGTCTCTGTCTCTGTCTCTATCTTTCTCCCTCCCTCTCCCTCTCCTCTCTCTCTCTCTCCTCCTCCTCCCTCCCTCCCCCTCTCCTCTCTCTTTCTCTCTCTCTGTTTTCTGCCTCAGTCTCTACCACCGCCAGTAAACTCTTAATTGTTGTTGTTATGAATATGGGTTGGATCCCTCATTTATCAAAACAAAACGAAAACAAAAACAAACAAACAAACAACAATAACAAACAAATAAAAACGACAACAACAAAAATCGTAGGTCTTTTCTGTCCTGACCGTCTCCTGCCCAGAGTTGAACGTTCTCTGGGAGGGCTTATTGGAAATACTAGGACGATACAGTCGAGTTTCGTGCATTGTACGGATGTGTCATTGAGACCTATACAGACTTGATTGTCCCTTCGTTGTGCGATATATGAAGCAGTCAAGATGCTCCACCATGCACGGTCCTCAGCCATTCTGCTGGTGTCGTTCCAACTTTTGTTTACGAAATGGAGGGCCCTTTCCAACGTCTGTCGCCAGGGGGGGGGGGGGGGGCCCTTTCCAACGTCTGTCACCAGGGAGGGCCCTTTCCAACGTCTGTCGCCAGGGAGGGCCCTTTCCAACGTCTGTCGCCAGGGAGGGCCCTTTCCAACGTCTGTCGCCAGGGAGGGCCCTTTCCAACGTCTGTCACCAGGGAGGGCCCTTTCCAACGTCTGTCGCCAGGGAGGGCCCTTTCCAACGTCTGTCGCCAGGGAGGGCCCTTTCCAACGTCTGTCACCAGGAGGGCCCTTTCCAACGTCTGTCGCCAGGGAGGGCCTTTTCCAACGTCTGTCGCTAGGGAGGGCCCTTTCCAACGTCTGTCACCACGGAGGGCCCTTTCCAACGTCTGTTGCCTGGAAGGGCCCTTTCCAACGTCTGTCACCAGGGAGGGCCTTTTCTAACGTCTGTCACCAGGGAGGGCCCTTTCCAACGTATGTCGCCTGGAAGGGCCCTTTCCAACGTCTGTCACCAGGGAGGGCCCTTTCCGACTTCTGTCACTAGGGAGGGCCCTTTCCAACGTCTGTCACCAGGAAGAGCCCTTTCCAACGTCTGTCACCAGGAAGAGCCCTTTCCAACGTGTGTCACCAGGAAGAGCCCTTTCCAACGTGTGTCACCAGGAAGGGCCCTTTCCAACGTCTGTCACCAGCTCATCCAAGCCGCCCTGTTTGTGTCAGATGGTAGTGTCAAATGAAGAGCTTAACGACAGATCACAACAGCTCCCCGTGTCACCCACTATTTGCAGACCACGCCTCTGCTACTGGGGGCATGTCTGGAAGCTCCCAACAACAAGACCTGCAAGTCATTAAATGAACGTCATTGAGTGTGTTGCTCAAATTTCTTGATCAACACGCAGGATTGTATCTCTCGGGCTGGTTGACAGCAATATATTACGATAAAAAGCGCAGAATGCCGTCGTATAACTCAATCTTAGGTGGAATTCCTTAGCTTTGTGGTCACCATCCCCATTATTGTGAAATCGTCCATCATCATAGCGTCGTGAAAATGGGTCTCTTCATGCTGTGCTCATTTCGTGATGACCTCGTTCCGGTTTCATTTATCGCTGCTATTCCTGGGATGACTTCAGGTTCGGGTCTTTGGTGTCCATAAATCGTGGAGGCTGTCGTTGGAGGGCCTGGTGATGGTGGTCTCCTGACTGGTGTGTGTGTGTGTGCGTGCGTGCGTGCGTGCGTGCGTGTGTGCGCGTGCGTGTATTGTGTGTGTGGTTGGTGTTATGTGTGTGTGTGCGCGCGCGCGCGCGTGTGCTAAGTCTGGCTCAGCGACCGAGTGATATTTGTCGGTAACAGAGGCTTGGATCTGAATATACGCTGTTGACCTCCACTGAGGTGACTCTGATCTGTAACCATGCAGGGTGTCCTTAGGTAGGTAGCAGCCCTGTTGCGGACTAGCTTCTCTGGCTTCCGTGGACATCCTGGCACTGGGAATTTGACTGAATGAACTTGGTGTTGATGGAGTGTGTTGTTGAGCCAGAATGAGCAGCGTGGGATCTGCTCCGCTGATAGGTGTAGAAGTTGGGATATTAAAAAAAAAAAGAAAAAAAAAAAAAGAAGAAAGATAAAAACATTTTCTTCACAGTGTAACGAACCATTGAATGAGACTTTTGACGGACGGGCCATTTCTGTTAAGACCTCTCGTTGACACCACCGTTTCATTTATTTTAACCCTTTGACTCCTGCATCCTGTCCCGGCATCCTGCAATATCAACCATGCTAGCGAAGCAAAAATATGACTGACTCCCTCACCTTACCCACCAGCTTTCTATGGTGAGGGAGTCATAGGATTATGTTTTTGCAGCTGGTGGATAGGGTGCGGGAGTCAAAGGGTTAAGCGGCTGATATCTTTTTCACTCACTCGAACAAAGTCACTCGGCGTTCATGCGTCATTGTTTGGTGACATTGAGGGAAGGATGAAATCGCCAGCACCTCTCCTCTCCTTCACGCCCCCCCCCCCTCCTCCTGCACACACCAATTGGGAAGGAGTGGCGGTTAAATTGATGTATGCCATGTGATCATGCTGAAGTCTCAGTTCATTGTAGAAAAACACAGATTTGATGTAGATCTAGATCCGTGTTGTGAAACGTGTGCATATGGCGCATCGTTCTAACTGTAAGCAGTCAGTGAGTTCTGTCACAGTCGTGTGTTGCAAAAGGCCGTTTTCCACATCAGTGTGTTGGAATGATGTTCAGTTCTAGCCTCTACGGCAGTTGTCGCGCTTGTGAGAGAGAGGCACTGTAAGGGCACACCACACGCGCACACGCACGCACGCACGCACACGCGCATGCACACACAGACGCGCGCGTGGAGGGCGGGAAGGGTAAGATTATATTTATTAATATCGGGATTATGCTTTCTCTAATATCATGCTTGATGATGTTTATGTGCTAAAAGCAACCACTATATGATATGACTTAAAGGATCTTTAACGTGCGTATTTAATACTCTGCATGCCTATACACACGAAGATTTAAGTACTGGTAGGTCTGTGCACTTGTTGACATTGGTAAATATCTCCATCCTGTAGCCACCATCGAAGGTAGACGACAGATCGAACCCAGGACCTACCGGTCGGAAGTACACACACCACACACACACAAAGAGAGAGAGAGAGAGAGAGAGAGAGAGAGAGAGAGAGAGAGAGAGAGAGAGAGAGAGAGAGAGAGAGAGAATAAATTTGAGGAAAGTGTCACTGACGAATTCCGAACAAAAAAGATAGTCACAGTCCCTGTCGTTCTTGTTGCCGTTTTTCTCACCTTCCTGCCCTCCGTCCTGCTCCTGTCTAAATGTTGTGTCCTTTCTTTCCTCTTCCCATTCCCCCTTGTCCCTCCAAGTCTCCACGGCTGAATGCACCGCGGACCGCCTCTCGTCCGTCAGCGAGCGTCGCCCCATGATGGCACACACACACACACGCACACAGAGCCAAGCAAGGGCAGCCCTGTCTTGCCGGGAGAGAAGGATCGAAGGGGAAAACAATGAGCGCGTTTCATGGACAGGGGACAACCCAGGGGGCCCTGCTAAACCACCTGAGAAGGGACGATGGAGAGGGCGGGAGGGAGGGAAGGGAGCGAGTCCCCAGTCACCGGTCTGGATGGAGAAGAAGGGAAGTCCATTATGGGCTTCGCGGAGTGGAAGGGAAGGGGGGGGGGGGGTGAGGTGGGGGGATAAACGGGAGACAAGGGGATCAATCAAGAGAGAATGGCTGACAGAATGAGATCAGGGGCATAGTTGCGCGTACGGCTGTGACAGGCCTTACATTACCTATCCTTCCATTAGCAAAAGCACAGGCCCTTCCTTCGCTTCCTCTCTCCCACCCCCGCCTCGTCTCTTTCAAACCCTTCGACTTTCTCACTCTCTCAGTCCTTTTCAAACTCTGGACAGTAGCGAAACGCCTTCCTTGCGCAAGGGATATGTTGATCATCTTTTCGCGCATCTTTGTGTTGTATCGGCTGTTGCGGCTTGGGTTGGCCAGCCTGTTGCTTTAGCCGCTTCCTAGTCTGTCCCCATCCCTTCCCCTAACCGTCTGTGATATCTCTTACTCTTCTGTTCCTTCGTTTGTAAACGGCCTTATCTTCGTGGGTCAGTTTGAATGAGTTTTTGAACGCAACAAGTCAGTATTTCTGTGGTCTCCTTCGTCACAGTTCGCCATGATTGGATGTTGTCGATGCAGGATGTGTGAAGGTGGGTATAGTTTTGTGAAGTTGAGGTATGCGTGTGATTGTTAATATATTTTTTCATATATAAATATATCTTTTTTAATTTTTGATTTTGGTAGTATTGATTTTACTATTGTAAAAAGTTTGAATTTTGATGGTGATTAGTTGAGCCTCCAGATTTCATTTATGATCGCATTAGACTCGTTCTTTTCGTTGATGGGCGTAGGTTTTTAAAGTTTATTTTGATAGTTTAACGCACTTATTTTCATAAATTTAGCTACAAGACTTGCAAGTAAATCACCATCGACTTAATGCGTCAGTTTGAGGCGTTTTGTTGAACGAATATTTGGGATCTTCTTTGCTTGAAGTGTATGACCTAATACATATGAAATCCAGTCACATGTTGTCGAGTTTTCCTTAGTGATTTGTTACAAAGTTTCACATGTTTAACCCTCTGACTCCTACACTCTGTCCGCCAGCATCCTGCATTGCCAACTATGCTGGCAAAGCAACAACTTAACCCTTTGACTTCTTCACCCTATCCACCAGCTGCCTGCAGTTGGTGAATAATCAATCAAAGGATTAATACAAAAAGTTTTGTGATTGTGGATGTTTTGGCTGGTTGGACCTATTGAATTTTTGTATAAAATCTTCTGTCGCCAGGCTTTGACATTTGTTGTGTTATGGAAGTCACGTCAAAAAATGTAATAATGGGCAGTTTTTAATTCGTTTTATTTACATTATATTTCCATTATTATTTGTTTATTTAGCCCTGTTGCTCAGTCTGTCAAGGTATCAATTGCTCATTATGATAGACTTGCAGCCAGATGCTTGATGTTGTACACGCGAAAACATTGAACATGTGGGGTGTCTACTACTATTCTACTGTGACTTTTACTTCTACTACTATACAGCTAGTGAACTTAAAAACAAAACAAAAAACAAACAAACAAACCCTGCTTCTGTTAATGCTAGTGAAGCTGTTGCTGCAATTCTCACTACTCCTCTTACAACTACTGTTGTTACTACACCATCAAGAACAGCAGACAATGTCCCTGGTAAGTCAGTGAATGGAGTAATCAGGACACCTGTCTACGATACTCTCAGTAACGCGAGAAGCAAGGTGACCCACATGATGCTGGTCTCGTATTCCTGACGCTACCTGTGATGCTGTCATCATGTTGCAAACGGCACAGTTTCCCCTCTTGTTCAGCGTTTGAACTCCACTGCGTCAGACGGTTTGTCAGCATTAGAGAACTATGCCATACAGAAGCGGTTACTGTTTTATGGGTAGGAGTGGGGGTGGGGTGGGGAGTTGGGTCCCATGATGGCCAAACCATGCTGACATTCTCCACTTTCGCGTGATGAAAAGAGAAACAGCAACAAGCGAGCAATAAGACAAAAGACGTTCATCTGACAAGTGTTAGCAGCAAGACAACGACGTTAACGACGTTCATCTGACAAGTGTTAGCAGCAAGACAACGACGTTCATCTGACAAGTGTTAGCAGCAAGACAACGACGTTCATCTGACAAGTGTTAGCAGCAAGACAACGACGTTCATCTGACAAGTGTTAGCAGCAAGACAACGACGTTCATCTGACAGGTGTTAGCAGCAAGACAACGACGTTCATCTGACAGGTGTTAGCAGCAAGACAACGACGTTCATCTGACAGGTGTTAGCAGCAAGAAAGAGACGTTGATCTGACAGGTGTTAGCAGCAAGAAAGAGACGTTGATCTGACAGGTGTTAGCAGCAAGACACAGACGTTCATCTGACAAGTGTTAGCAGCAAGACGAAGACGTTCATTTGACAGTGTTAGCAGCAAGACAAAGACGCTCATCTGACAAGTGTTAGCAGCAAGACAGAGACGTACATCTGACAGTGTTAGCAGCAAGACAAAGACGCTCATCTGACAAGTGTTAACAGCAAGACAGAGACGTTCATCTGACAGTGTTAGCAGCAAGACACAGACGCTCATCTGACAGGTGTTAGCAGAAAGACAGACGTTCATCTGACAGGTGTTAGCAGCAAGACACAGACGTTCATCTGACAGGTGTTAGCAGCAAGACACAGACGTTCATCTGACAGGTGTTAGCAGCAAGACACAGACGTTCATCTGACAGGTGTTAGCAGCAAGACGAAGACGTTCATTTGACAAGTGTTAGCAGCAAGACACAGACGTTCATCTGACAAGTGTTAGCAGCAAGACACAGACGTTCATCTGACAAGCGTTAGCAGCAAGACACAGACGTTCATCTGACAAGTGTTAGCAGCAAGACACAGACGTTCATCTGACAGGTGTTAGCAGCAAGACACAGACGTTCATCTGACAAGTGTTAGCAGCAAGACACAGACGTTCATCTGACAAGTGTTAGCAGCAAGACACAGACGTTCATCTGACAGGTGTTAGCAGCAAGACACAGACGTTCATCTGACAAGTGTTAGCAGCAAGACAGAGACGTTCATCTGACAAGTGTTAGCAGCAAGACAGAGACGTTCATTTGACAAGTGTTAGCAGCAAGACACAGACGTTCATCTGACAAGTGTTAGCAGCAAGACACAGACGTTCATCTGACAGGTGTTAGCAGCAAGACACAGACGTTCATCTGACAGGTGTTAGCAGCAAGACAGAGACGTTCATCTGACAGGTGTTAGCAGCAAGACAGAGACGTTCATCTGACAGGTGTTAGCAGCAAGACACAGACGTTCATCTGACAGGTGTTAGCAGCAAGACGAAGACGTTCATTTGACAAGTGTTAGCAGCAAGACACAGACGTTCATCTGACAAGTGTTAGCAGCAAGACAGAGACGTTCATCTGACAAGTGTTAGCAGCAAGACGAAGACGTTCATTTGACAAGTGTTAGCAGCAAGACAGAGACGTTCATTTGACAAGTGTTAGCAGCAAGACAGAGACGTTTTTCTGACAGGTGTTAGCAGCAAGACAGAGACGTTTTTCTGACAGGTGTTAGCAGCAAGACAGAGACGTTTTTCTGACAGGTGTTAGCAGCAAGACAGAGACGTTTTTCTGACAGATACTTATACACTCCTCTGGCCGCCGTGACCAAATACTTGCTGTAGCCATTCAGAGCCACGTAAGAGCGTATTTCCAGTTATTAGCCGCCTTATAAAAGAACCTGTGACTTGTATTTCGGGAGGATCCATTATGTATGAAATATTTAGAAATCCTTGTTGACATGTGGGATATGTGCGGACGCATACTGGCTACATACAGACATATACAGTCACATAGAGCACACACCCACATACCCCTCCCCCCCTCTCTCTTTTTGAAAGAGTGGGGCGTGGATCTCTATGTTTGTCTTTCTCTGTCTCTGTGTCTCTGTCTCTTTCTCTCTTTGCCTCTGTCCCTCTGTCTCTTTCTCTGTCAGTCTGTGTGTGTGTGTGTCTGTCTGTGTCTCTGTCTCTGCCTGTGTCTGTCTGTCTGCCCCCCCCCCCCTCTCTCTCTGTATGTGTGTGTGTGTGTGTGTAAGGAGGGGGAGAGAGGCCGGGGGTCGAACATCCAACCGCATCACTCCAGGGGCCGATCCGAACTGACTCACCCCCCCCCTTACTCCCTTTCCCTCCCCCCTGTTAAAAGTAAAGAAACTTGTGAAAAAATCGATTTCCCAATAGGCGTTTTATCCTCGGTTTGATTGATACACAGAGCAGGGTCTGGTTGCCAGCAAACCAGTCAAATTAGCCAGCATGGCCGGCCGCTAAGCAAACCAGCAGACATCTCTAGCCGGCCATCTTTGGCCGTGGCCGTGGCCGTGCGTAGGCTAGGCAGACCTTTGCATGGCGCGATTCTTGTCGCTCGCAATATTGATCGGAGGGGACCCCATCTTCAGCTATCAATGACTCTTTCCGACTTGGAGCGTGTTAACCGCTTTTTCAATCTCTTTTCTCCTATCTCTCCCTCCACCCTCCTCTCTCTCCCTCCATCCTCCTCTCTTTCTCTCTCTCTCTCTCTCTCTCTCTTTCTCTCTCTCTCTCTCTTTTCTCTCTGAGATAGTTTTCATGTTAACCGTTAGCTGTGTGTATGTGTGTGAGAGGGAGTGTGAGATAGTTTTAATGTTGACCGTTAGCTATGTGTATGTGTGTGAAAGAGAGAGGCAGTGTGAGATAAGTTTTAGTGTTGACCGTTAGCTATGTGTATGTGTGTGAGAGAGTGTGAAATAGTTTTAGTGTTGACCGTTAGCTATGTGTATGTGTGTGAGAGAGTGTGAAATAGTTTTAGTGTTGACCGTTAGCTATGTGTATGTGTGCGAAAGAGAGTGTGAGATAGTTTCAATGTTGACCGTTAGCTATGTGTATGTGTGTGAAAGAGAGAGTGAGATAGTTTCAATGTTGACCGTTAGCTATGTGTATGTGTGTGAAAGAGAGTGTGAGATAGTTTTAATGTTGACCGTTAGCTATGTGTATGTGTGTGAAAGAGAGTGAGATAGTTTCAATGTTGACCGTTAGCTATGTGTATGTGTGTGAGAGAGTGTGAGATAGTTTTAATGTTGACCGTTAGCTATGTGTATGTGTGTGAGAGAGTGTGAGATAGTTTTAATGTTGACCGTTAGCTATGTGTATGTGTGTGAGAGAGTGTGAGATAGTTTTAATGTTGACCGTTAGCTATGTGTATGTGTGTGAAAGAGTGTGAGATAGTTTTAATGTTGACCGTTAGCTATGTGTATATGTGGAAAGAGAGTGTGAGATAGTTTTAATGTTGACCGTTAGCTATGTGTATGTGTGCGAAAGAGAGTGTGAGATAGTTTTAATGTTGACCGTTAGCTATGTGTATGTGTGTGAAGAGAGTGTGAGATAGTTTTAATGTTGACCGTTAGCTATGTGTATGTGTGTGAGAGAGTGTGAGATAGTTTTAATGTTGACCGTTAGCTATGTGTATGTGTGTGAAGAGATGAGTGTGAGATAGTTTAATGTTGACCGTTTTAGCTATGTGTATGTGTGTGAAAGAGAGTGTGAGATAGTTTTAATGTTGACCGTTAGCTATGTGTATGTGTGTGAAAGAGAGTGTGAGATAGTTTTCAATGTTGACCGTTAGCTATGTGTATGTGTGTGAGAGAGTGTGAGATAGTTTTAATGTTGACCGTTAGCTATGTGTATGTGTGTGAAAGAGAGTGAGATAGTTTCAATGTTGACCGTTAGCTATGTGTATGTGTGGAAAGAGAGTGTGAGATAGTTTTAATGTTGACCGTTAGCTATGTGTATGTGTGTGAGAGAGTGTGAGATAGTTTTAATGTTGACCGTTAGCTATGTGTATGTGTGGAAAGAGAGGTGAGATAGTTTCAATGTTGACCGTTAGCTATGTGTATGTGTGTGAAAGAGAGAGTGTGAGATAGTTTTAATGTTGACCGTTAGCTATGTGTATGTGTGTGAAAGAGAGAGTGAGATAGTTTCATGTTGACCGTTAGCTATGTGTATGTGTGTGAAAGAGAGAGTGAGTGAGTGAGATAGTTTTCATGTTGACCGTTAGCTATGTGTATTGTGAGAGAGTAGATGAGAGAGTGAGTGCAGGAGGAGAGAGAGAGAGAGAGAGGAGAGAGGAGGAGAGAGAGAGGAGAGAGAGAGAGAGAGAGTGTCAGTTTTAATGTTGACCGTTAGCTATGTGTATGTGTGTGAAAGAGAGAGGCACGGGATATGTACGTATACATGCACCATGCACGTCCGTTAAGAGAATAAAGTGTATTTACATAAAAAGAAATCTGAGATGTTTTATGAATGGGAGTTTACCATGTTCGTAACAAAAACCTGGTCTGTTGAATTAGAG
Organism: Monoplex corrugatus; assembly: GCA_030674185.1. Classification (NCBI taxonomy): domain Eukaryota; kingdom Metazoa; phylum Mollusca; class Gastropoda; order Littorinimorpha; family Ranellidae; genus Monoplex; species Monoplex corrugatus. The sequence goes on along the minus strand of JAPXFY010000025.1, from coordinate 47,178,259 downwards.
GGAATGTGTTCAGACCAGGGACTGCCCACCTTCCACATCTACTTGTTTGAAAGGAAAAGGTGATGGTGGACAGAAAAACGATTGGAACCCCAAATTTTGGAAAACTTTTTGAATTTCTGGGCAGTTTATCTTCGTATTTTCTTTTTCGTTAGTATTATTATTATGGTAATTTGTCTGGAGATTTCATTGTTGTTATTATTATCATTATTATTGTTATTATTGTTGTTGTCGTTGTTGTGGTTACAAGATTCGGGTGACATGTTTAGCATTTTGTGGATATTTATTTAACGAGTTTAAACGACATTGAGCAGTTTTGCAGGTTACTGTCATGCAAAGTCTCTGTGACAAAAGGGGAAGTAATTGTTCAGTGGTCTTATTACGTCCCTTGTGTTAACATGTGCAGGTTCTGGTCCTGTTTTATATAAGAAAATGACATGGCTGGTATGGCTTGACAGTCTTATTTTTTTCTTTCTTTTCTTTTTCTTCTTTTTTCCTTCCACTGCTTCGTCAGTTATTTCTCTTTCCCCTGCATTTCCTTTTCTATCCATGGTATAAATGATCGGTCTTGCAGAGGGGGAGATGGGGAGATGCTGCGGTAGTGTCATTTTGGAGTCGAGTATTTGTTGTAATCGTCAGTTCTGTAACGCCGATTGCTACTAGAACTGCTTGGCAGGAAGAGGATACGTATGTTTTGCATTGTTTGGATTGTTCGTTGTATCATTTCCTGATGGCTTGTGTTTGTTGCACACCGTCCGTCCGTCTCTCTGTCTCTCTTCCTCTCCCTCGCCCCCCCCCCCCTTCCCTCCCCCCTCTTTTTCCCCTCCCCCTCTCTCCTCCCTCCTCTCTCTCTTTCTCTCCTCTCTCTTCCTTCTCCTCTCTCTCCCGCCTCCCCTTTCTCTCCTCTCTCGTTCCTTTCGTTTCTCTCTGTCAGTCTCTGTCGTCTGTGTCTGTCTCCCTCCCCCCCTCTCTCTGTGTGTGAGAGAGAGAGAGAGAGAGAGAGATGTTTTCTATGTAGGTATTTTTATTTGTCTGTCTGTCTGTCTGTCTGTCTCGCTCTCCCCCCCCCCCCCCCCACTCTCTTTTAGTCGAGCTTTCTCACCCTCATCTCGTCGCTCCCTCTATTCCTCTTTTTCTTCCCTCATTTTTCCTACCCACCCCCCTCTCTTCTCTCACATGCTCCAATACTTCGTAAATCTTCTTCCTGATTCCCTATCTATCTATCTATCTATCTATCTATCTATCTATCTATCGATCTATCTATCTATCTATCTATCTATCTATCTATCTATCTGTCTATCTATCTATCTGTCTAGATAATGTGTCTGTCCATTCTTCTCTGTCTCTCTTAACTGTTTTCTCCTCCCTGTGTCTCCTTCATATTCCTTCTTGATACCGTCACTTGCCCCCCCCCCCCTCCCCCGCCGCCTTCCCACCGGTCCCTCTCGGATTCCCTGATCTCCACTTTCAAATGGGGATCGATAATTTGGCAACAATTTTCTCTGCTGGTGGCTATACCAGAGCCGTGTTTTTTTGTGTTTTTTTTTTTTTCGTTTTTTGTTTGTTTGTTTTGTTTTTGAGCTTGGCTTGTGATATTTTGCAGTCGAGCTGTCCTCTTCACCCTCCCCCCCCCCCCCCGTCTTATTTTATGTTTTTTCATTTGTTTATTTTGTATTGTTAGATGAAGATTGTTGTCAGGGAAGAAGGAGGTGATGGAGGAAGAGAGGAGTAGGGTGGGGGGGGGGGGGGAAACAATTACCTCAAAACAAAAGTGAGGCATCAGAGCAATCTTTGTTTAGTAGAGCAATGGAAAGCTGTGGTATGTAACCCGAGAGACCATCTATTAACTAGAGATTGCTTGCTGCGCAGATCCAAACTGAAAGAGCGAAAGGATTAAGACTGGGAGGAGAATTGAAAGGGAAAGGGAAGACGGGGAGCTGTCAGTGAGTGAATGAAAGAAGGAAAGAGAGAGACAGAGACAGAGTGAGTGACTGATATATCGAGAGAGAGAGAGAGAGAGAGAGAGAGAGAGTGTGTGTGTGTGTGTGTGTGAGAGAGAGAGAGAGAGAGAGAGAGAGAGAGAGGGAGGGAGGGAGGCAGGCAAAATGAATTGCGCTGCAAAGACAGATTGGCGTGTAGCATCAGTAACAGAATGGGTGTGAGTAGATTGGGGTTATGTATAGCGTCAGAAAGTGTGTGGTGTGTATGCGTGCGTGCGTGCGCGAGCGCCTGCGCGCGTGCGTGTGCGTGCTGTATACGCACGGGCGGATCTGCATACGTTAGCGTTTGTGCGCGCTTGCTTGCATAGATTTGAAACAGCATCCATACGCATTTTGACTCTGAACTTGTCACTTACCTATCTCACCTGTATCTTTGTTCGTATCACAGCTGAAATACTATGAGTTCTGAAGATCCATAATCGAGGAAAGGATGCATGCGTTCTGCAAATGCAAACAAGCCTGCCCTCCACCCCCTCTCTCTATGTACGAATGTCTCTCTCTCTCTCTGTCCCTCTCTCCCTCCCTCTCTCCCTCCCTCTCTCCCTTCTCTCTCCCTCTGTCTCTCTGTCTCCCTCCCTCCTCTCTCTCTGTGAGTGTGTGTGTGTGCGTGTGTGTGTGTGTGTGTGTGTGTGTGTGTGTGTGTGTGTGTGTGTGTGTGTGTGTGTGTGTGTGTATACTTAACGGAAAAGTGACACGTGCACGGAACAAGTACGAACAAAACTTGACGTGCTTGTAGTTCCGGCTTCTTTACTTAACGCGAAAAGGTTTGCAGGTAGCAGTTGCGAACGCTTGTAGTTTTCTGCTGAACGAATAGGCAAGCGTGCGCATTGCAAGTGAGAACGAAACTTCGGGTTGTTTTAACCTTTTGACTCCCGCAGCCTGTCCTCCAGCATCCTTCATTGTCAACCATGCTAGCAAAGCAAAAACTTAACCCTTTGACTCTCGACCTATCTACCAACTTCCTGCCGGAAGCTACTGGATAGGGTGAGGGAGTCAAAGGGTTAAGTTTTTGCAGTTGGTGGATAGGGTGCGGGAGTCAAAGAGTTAATGTGCTTAGTAGATGAAGAGCGTGCATGCAACACTTAGTAAGTGAAAAACGATTAAAAAAAAAAAAGAAAAGAAAAAAAGCGTACAACGTGGACTGTATACGAACAAAAGTTTTGTGCGTGTAGCTTCATATTTCAGCCAAAAGGGCATGCACGTTTCCAGTTCGAACAAACCTCTCTCTCTCTCTCTCTCTCCTCTCTCTCTCTCTCTCTCTCTGTGCGCACGCGCGCGCATTCAGGTCCATACGAAGGCGAGACAGGCATGTATGCAGGCAACAAGTATGCTCCAAACTTTGTGTGCATGCATGTGCTCCAGAAAAGCATTCATCACGCAGTAAACAAGAACCATCTTCTCTCTCTCTCTCTCTCTCTCTCTCTCTCTCTCTCTCTCTCTCTCTCTCTCTCTCTCTCTCTCTCTCTGTGTGTGCGCGCGCGCGCGCCGATACATACTAAACAAAGTTAAAAGGCGTGCTGAAAACTTGCATCAAAGTGGGAAGGAGGGAACTCGACATCAGTGTGCTTCCATATGGACTCGTCGACAGAAGAGTGGCCTCAGCAAAGTGACATAAATGTTGTCGGTTCATTTGACCGCCACATTCACCGCCTCCTAAGACCGGCAGATCGGCAGATTGGCAAATGGCCTATCGATTTGATACGGTCTGTTAATCGACTGTAGACAGTTGTTTGTTGCATGCGTGCGTGCGTGCGTGCGTGCGTGCGTGCGTGCGTGTGTGTGTGTGTGTGTGTGTGTGTGTGTGTGTGTGTGTGTGTGTGTGTGTGTGTGTGTGTGTGTGTGTGTGTGTGTGATGTCGCGTGTAGACGTCAGGATTTCTCTGATTTCTCCGTCTCTCTCTTTGTCTGTCTGTCTCTGTGTCTGTCCATGTCTCTCTTTTTCTCTCCCTCCCTCTCTCTCTGTCTCTCTCTCTCTCTTTCTCTCTCTCTCTCTCATACATGCATGCACAATCGCGCGCGCCACACATATACAGATATAAGGCACACGCACACATACACACACACAACATACATACACCGCACCACACCACACACACCACACCACACCACACCAACCACATCACACCACACCACACCACCATCATCATCAGCAGCAGCAGCAGCAACAGCAGCAGTAGCAGCAGCAGCATTGTCTCACGTAACACTGTACACAGACATCATTAATCTAATTTCTTTCTTTAGTCTCTACGGATGATTGCACAAGAGATGTATAAGAGTGAAATAATCGAAAAGTCTGAATCCAAACCGCTGCGCGTAGCTCCGCCACTGATCGTAAAATGTCCTATCGATTCGTTTAACATCATTTTATGGACGTCCATTAAAAGGCGAGCTTGTCAAACAGACCACGTTCTGAAAACAATCGGCAGCTCCAAGGTAGAGAATAAGCCTCGGAGCTTAGCACTGTCGGAAAACTTAGATATATAGAAACCACACAGCCTACTTATCGTGGAAAGCAGTTGTGTGTGGATGGAGACTAACACACATTTTCGACAGACCGCATTTGGAAACCGTTTTACACAGAGCGAGAGAACAGACAAGACCGCATTTGGAAACCGTTTTACACAGAGCGAGAGAACAGACATAACTGGAGTTCTTACGGTAAACATAATTAGATTAAGAATGAATCGTTATACACAAAACTCTGTAGAGATACAAACATACAGGCCTTGCTTGGAACACATTCACATTCGTAAAGGAATACAACAAACAGGAGTCACTTTGCTTGGAAAACGGGTACACAGATACAGGGAAACAAGACTTGCTTAATTATTATAATTAATCGTGTTTCCCCTACAGCAAAAAGCTACAGTAAGTTTGACACAGCATGCTGCTTAACTCCCTGCTTGTCGTAGTGGTAGAGAGCTCCCTGCCTTCGGAAGACAACTCAAAGAGTTCGACTCTTGACTTTGAAAAATCTTTGTGCATATACAATCTATTGTCTGCCCAGCTGTGAACAGGTACCAGCGAGAGAGAGAGAGAGAGAGAGAGAGAGAGAGAGAAGAGAGAGAGAGAGAGAGAGAAGGGGGGGGGGGAGGGAGGTGTGTGTGTTCAGGTTCAGGTTCGTATTTCTCATAGCCCAGCCGATGGTTCCAGTACGTATAATCATATCAGATGAAATCTATTTATCTCGTTAAAACTTACAAATTGAACCCGGAGGAGTATTTCTGAAGAGATTCTACAAGGAGTCTGCTGTATAGTGCTGGTCTCATATCGTGCTAGTCGAAGCATTCAATAAGGTGATTGACACTGAGTGGCTCGCCACATGGTATACACCACGGTGCTGCTTCATTTTTTTAAAAAGATATGTGTGTGACCCGCGTGTAACCTACATTACTTTGTCCCTTTCCTGCGGTTCATTGGGACGGATGGAATAATCTGTTGAAGGTCAGGTGGATTTGGAAAAGTTTGCTGTCTGTTTGCTTGTTGCAGTCCTCCTGCCAGAGATTGTATTTTACGTACGTTTGTAATTTGGCTTTCAGATCTGTATGAGTAATAAAGGAAATAGACATCTGTTCCCTTGTAGCATTCTTGGCGAGGCAGTCAGCCTTTTCATTATACTCCTGATAATAATAATAATAATTACAATATTTATATAGCGCAAAATCTTGATAAAAATCAAATCTAAACGCTGATACCACCGTGGCCAGGAACCCGGCAAGAACAATGTAGTAACCTTCGGTTGTCAAAAAGGAAAAAAGTTCAGAGATTTTCAGAAGTTGTGGGTGACTGTTGTTTTGGCCAGCAATTGCCTGCAAAGCGAAAAGGAAGCTGAAAAGACAAAGTTTTATGTTCGGATTGGGACGCCATTCGCAGTGCCGAAACTACGGCAGTCAGTCAAATAGACAGAATTGTTAGACGAAATGTTTTGAAAATGATTGATTGGGAATAGCAGAACAGAAGGCAGCACCAGATTTTGATGCGTCTGTGAAGAATTTTTGGACGCATGAAAATTTTTTTTTATATATAATTTTGCACAAAACGATTTGCATGACAATGAACTGGTTGTCTTTACGGAAGGACGCAAAATCAAAAGAGACGTTTCGAAGGTCCTTGATGGATTTTCAGAGAGAGAGAGACAGAGAGAGAGACAGACAGAGAGAGAGAGAGAGAGCACCACCTCATGCTACTAGTCCCGATAAAAGTTGGTTTATTACCTAATTGCTGAGTCCCTTACCACCTCCAATCTTAGAAACTATCTTTACTACCTTTACTTATTTGCCCACCCCACCAGAGGAGTAGGGATGACGAGCCATTTTTCATCATTTGAATGCTTTCAGTTTCGTAACAGCCAAAACTGCATGTGTTTACAGACAACCATCCGGCGCCACATAGAAAGCTATTCGTGTCTCTCTGTCCACCATATGCATCTTATTCCCATCCCCAATCTTCTTTGCCATTTTCTTTCTATGTCAGTGTATTGTGTGTGATTGGCTAATCCTGTAAGTTTTCCAGCTTTTTGTTGTGCTGATAGACACTGGTGGTATGTGCCCACGCAAAGTGAACAAATTTGTTTTCAGCCGAGACTGAAAAAGACGGACCTAACCTTTTTTGTTGTTGTTGTTGTTGTTGTTACACTCATCATGAAATGTGAAATCATTTACTGTTGAAAGCAATAACTTTTGTGTCAGCTCAGTACAATCAACCTGTGTCTTGTAGCCCTATTGTCGAGTTCTCATGACAAATGTGTTCTGAGTTCTCTTCCCATTTTTATCTGTCTGACTTAGTATTGTTGTTGTTGCTGCTTCTGTTGCGGTAAAAGGTAGTATGACAGTTGACATTGTATCAACTTCAATGTACGTATTTGATAACGGATGAAATTTCGGCTGCTTGCAGGCCCGTGCCAAAGAAAAAGAAAGAGAACTCCAGCGTCTGTTTGCCGAGAAAGAACGACAACTGCAGGAGACGCAACTCTCAGTGGCGCGCAAACTCGGGGAGGCTGAGCAGAAAATTATCTCCCTTCAAACTGGTGAGTTGCACCTTTTTGTTGTCTGACCTTTGGTGTCATGTTTGCAAGGTTTGCAATTAAAAGGTCAAAGGCCCTTGGAAGATCGAGGGGGATGGGGGGGGGGGGGGGGAGGGAGAGAGAGAGAAGTCCAGTCAGCCATTAGAGAGTTAGGGAGAGAGAGTGAATGTGAGTGGGTCTCTCATTTAATGTCTGTGATGTCTGTTTATTTATATATAATATATGTATGTTTATGGGACATTCTTTTCTTTGTGCGTGTGTAATTTTCAAGAAGCAAAAACATTACCATAAACAACATAAACAACGAGACAAAATGAACATTACAATATAGTCAAGTAAACCAAAATGCAAGTAAACCAACACACAGGACAAACATATAAATACAGTAGAAAAAACAACAACCAGCAAACAAACAAACAAACAAGCAAACAAGCAAGCAAACAAACAAACAAACAAAGTTGTATATCACGTTCACACGCATTATATTCAACACAAGTTTGAGAAGTTACATAATAATGTGTTATGGAACAAACAAAAGTGATGATTCAATAAATCAGTACTATATTGTTATTCGTCAGGCACCCCAATGAATCACATACGATACATATTGCGGCAGATATGCATTATCATAGTACACATCATAGTATGAATATGCCAGGCATATAAATGAATATAATGTTTCTGATTCATTCCCAAATACGTATTCAACAATAAAACATCCATGCCAGTTTGAGATCGGGCATATAACTCCCCTCCCCCTGTGATTTGTTGATTCAACAATAAATTCCATATGTCGAATAGTGCTTTGTATGGAAACCAGTCATTTATATGAATTTATTATATGAAACATGCTCATTAATGATATGTTTCTCATTGTCATTAATGTATTCAACTACCAGTTGAATTGAGTTATAGTTTGGTTATCTTTTTACTTGAGTTTGTGAAGTAAAATTTTCATTAAGCAGTGTTAAGTATACTGTGTTGTCTGATCTGAAATAAATGTCGTTTCCATACAATAGAATTGTTTCAGTAAATTCTGTAGAGGTAAAGTTGACACAAATGATCAGAATTGTGAAGAATTGTTCTCAGAAGGTTAGAACCATTCTACATTTCCAAAACGTTTGTTGCGAACTGACCTGTTCATGTCTACAAAAAGAACACACATTAGCATTTCTAATACCCATTTCGCGCAAAACAAAATTTGTTGCTGATATGCATTGTATAAACCCTTCGACTCCACACTCTATCCAACAACTGCAATAATTTAGTCCTTTGATTCCCTTTCTTTATGGTTTGTTTATAACATACTTTAATTGTTATTGTTCACAAATCAGTGTAGTTGTCTTTTGTGTGTAGGTTTTTATGTGTCTTGCGTGTGTCAGTGCCTGTCTGATATATGAAAAAGAAAATTTATCTGAATGTTTGTTTTATGTTTGTTTTTTGTTGTTGTTGTTATTTGTTGTATGTCTTGCCTGTGTAATGTCTGATGTATGATAAAGAAAATTGATCTGATTATGTTGTGTGTGGTGTTTTTTTGTTTTTTTTTTCCTCTTGTAATGTATTTTGTTGTATGTCCCGCCTGTGTAACTGCCTGTCTGATGTACGATAAAGAAAATTGATCTAAATGTGTATCGTATGTAATAACATGCAAAAAGTGACCATGATTCGTCAGAATGTATTCATTCATTCGAAGTCAGTAATGTAGAGTGATAGAGTTGTAATGCCTTTTTGATGCTGAATCAGATGGTATTTTTCCCTCGCTTTTTTGTTTGTTTGTTTTTTGTATGCATACAGTCGAAATCGGTGTTATTGGTATTTAGCCCATAACGAGTGTCATTTGTCTGGTGAATCATGCAGTAATTGGCGTTTAAGGGGTGCAGATAGATGGTTTGGCAGACAGACGATTAAGCTGTCAGCAGAAAGAAACCTGACCTTTTGAGTTGGTTGCATAAAGCAGTGAGCAGTTTCCGAGCCCGAGAATGACCGTTATGAGAGGAAACTGAAGAATTGACCCGTTGAGATGGACTGAGCACGTAAACTATAGTGAGCTATTTCCTAGAGTGACTTGTGAAGGGAATTGAAGAATTGACCGTTCAGAGTAGGTTGAAGAGCTGATTGCAATGAGGGGACTAAAGAGTAAATCTCAGAACCAGAGCTATTTCTGTGAGAATGACGTTGATGAGGGAACTGAATAAATTGACCGTTGTGAGTGGGACTGAAGCATCATCAGTCTGTGAACTAGTGAACAGTTACTGAGAATGAACGCTTTGAACAGACTGAAGAATTGACTGCTATGAGTGGGACTGAAGAATCAGTCTGTAAGTTACAGTTGCCGAGAATGAACGTTACGAGGGAACTCAGAATTTACCGTTTTGAGCGGACTGAAAAATTGATCTCAACCCTTTGACTCCCGCACCCTATCCACCAACTATAAAAACAACCCATTGACTCCCTCACCCTAGGAAGCTGGTGGATAGGGTGAGGATGTCAAAGGGTTGGTTTTTTTTTGTTGCTTTGGTAGCATTGTTGACAATGAAGGGTGCTGCTGGACAAGCTGCAGGAGTCAAAGGGTTAAGAGCGGATATACGATTTGACTGTTATGGGTGTGACTGAAGAACTGATTGTTACGAGGGGGCTAAAGAATTGACGGTTATGAGGAGAGGAGACTGAGGAATCACCCATGAACTAATGAAAAATGGCTGAGAATGACCTTTATTAGAGGTATGAAGACTTGACCATGATGAGGCGGCAGAAAAATCCGTCTCTGAACCAGTAAGCTATTTCTGAGAATGATCATTATGAGGGGATCTGAACATCCAGCTCTTGAAGTTGTGAATAGTTTTGTTTGTTTGTGAACGACCATTTTGAGTGGGATTCGAAACGTTAAACTTGAAGACTTTTCATTTGTCAGAGATAGTAGCATTAGGTTCCGCTGGACCTGTTTTAGAGTCAATTTTTGCCATTCTACACATGAGAGTGATGATGGTGGTGGTCTGTCTCATCAGTTCGACATATAAGTAGGCATACTGGTCCGTATCGCTTGGTGTGAGTTTTCTTGTAGGCCGATTTTGGAGGGACGTGTTCTTCTATAGGTATTTCGTGGGAAGGAGTTCTTTGACACTAGGCTCTGCCACACATATGAAGATACTTACATAAGAGGAAACAAACATTGATTACAACTGGAGAAACAAAATGAAAAAAAGAAGTTAGAAACGAATTACTGACGCTTCAAGAACCAACATGTCAAAGAGTACAGTGAAACCTTTTTTTAAAAACTGACAGTGAGTGGAAATGAAAGATCAACGTGTATTCCGGAAACAAGGGCATTAAAGGTTTTCAGTGTCATCTGAAATGATAGGGTACTTACGGACTTGCCCAAGCATAGATATGTTCTTTTGAATAGAGGAGGGGGGAGGAGAGAGAGAGAGAGAGAGGGGGGGGGGGGACGAACTCGGTGGTAACTTTTATTGAAAAAGGTTGGGATGGATGGCAGCTTGTTGAAGTAAAACGAAACGTTTTTGTTTAACCCTTTGGCTCCCGCACCCTATCCACCAAGTGCAAAAACTTAATCCTTTGATTCCCTCACCCTGTCCACCAGCTTCCTACAGGAACCTGATGGATACGGTGAGGGAATCAGGTTGTTTTTGGCTTTGTTGGCATGGTTGACAATGCAGAATGCTGGTGGACTGGATGCAGAATCAAAAGGTTGTGTTAGAGACATGAAATGTACACAGATCCTTCGTAGATGTATTCCTCGACTGGAAACCCGATGATACGGGCTACATTGGACGGTGACAATCGTAAAGGAAACAGACAGATTAAATGGCTGGAATGGTTTTGAACAGAGAATAGAATACACATAGAATTAGCGTCGACAGTATTCATACAGTGAAAGTTGTAAAGCAAACAGACTGATTAAATAGCCAGACTGTTGGTGCATAGAATACACACAGACTGTGTCAGTATCGACAGTATTCATACGGTGAGAGTTATAAAGCAAACAGACTGATAAAATAGCCTGATGTTGGTGAATAGAATATATACAGAACTTGAGTCGATTGTCTCCCGGTTGGCTTTCAGATCTTAAGTTTCACGCAGTCGGTTTTGCTTAGTCGGTATAACGTGTGCCTGTGGATCATGATAATTTCTTGCATACACAAAGAAACGTTACTATGACGGTATTAGTACTGTATGCATGACATGTGCCTGTGGATCACTGTTGCTTATTTCCTGCAGCTTTTCTTCATGAGCGTTTCTTCGAGTACATTTCTGTTAGATTACCTGTCATGGATACGACTGTGTTTATCAATTATTGTGTACCTGCGTGTGTGCTTTTGATTAAGAAGGAGCATTCTTGCGGGTCTTTGGAACGATGAGTGTTTGGCACTCCGCTGCTCTTCCTCTCTTTGTGTGTCATTGTATCTTGTCTTCTGTCTCTGTTTCTCCCTTCTTTATGAGCGTGATTTTCTTTCTCGTTCAGTCTGTCTGTCTGTCTGTTTGTATGTCTGTGTCGGTTTTCTGTCCACTTCCTCTCTTTTCTCATGTTCTCTCTGCTCCATCTCTATCTGTCTCTGTCTGTCTGTCTGTCCACTTTCTCTCTTTTCTCATGTTCTCTCTGCTCCATCTCTCTCTGTCTCTTGTCTGTCTGTCTGTCCACTTCCTCTCTTTTCTCATGTTCTCTCTGCTCCATCTCTATCTGTCTCTGTCTGTCTGTCTGTCCACTTCCTCTCTTTTCTCATGTTCTCTCTGCTCCATCTCTATCTGTCTCTGTCTGTCTGTCTGTCCACTTCCTCTCTTTTCTCATGTTCTCTCTGCTCCATCTCTATCTGTCTCTGTCTGTCTGTCTGTCTGTCCACTTCCTCTCTTTCTCATGTTCTCTCTGCTCCATCTCTATCTGTCTCTGTCTGTCTGTCTGTCCACTTCCTCTCTTTTCTCATGTTCTCTCTGCTCCATCTCTGTCTGTCTCTGTCTGTCTGTCTGTCCACTTCCTCTCTTTTCTCATGTTCTCTCTGCTCCATCTCTATCTGTCTCTGTCTGTCTGTCTGTCCACTTCCTCTCTTTTCTCATGTTCTCTCTGCTCAATCTCTGTCTGTCTCTGTCTGTCTGTCTGTCTGTCTGTCTCAGTTTGTTTTCTGTTCACTTCCTTTTCTTTTCTCATGTTCTCTCTTCTCCATCTCTGTCTGTCTGTGTCTGTCTCAGTTTGTCGGTTTTCTGTCCACTTCCTCTCTTTTCTCATGTTCTCTCTGCTCCATCTCTATCTGTCTCTTGTCTGTCTGTCTGTCTGTCTGTCTGTCTGTCTGTCTCAGTTTGTCGGTTTTTCTGTCCACTTCCTCTCTTTTCTCATGTTCTCTCTGCTCCATCTCTGTCTGTCTGTCTGTCTGTCTCAGTTTGTCGGTTTTCTGTCCACTTCGTTTCTTTTCTCATGTTCTCTCTGCCCCATCTCTGTCTGTCTGTCTGTCTGTCTGTGTCTGTCTCTCTCTCTCTTGCTGTCTATCGGTCCGTTTATATGTCTGTGTGTCTCTCTCTGTGTCTCTGTCTCTCTCATTATTGCTTTTTTCTGTCTATATCTTCTGTCATGCCCTCCCCCACCCCCACCCCCCGTTCTTTCTTCCTTCCTCCCTCCACACTCCACCTCTCTGCCTCTTCTTCTACGTCTCAGTCTTCTGTGGACCCTTGCCCTCATCTCGCCTGCCCGTGTGCATGGGCGTGTGTGATTTTGTGAGTTCGTTCATGCGTGCATAATGACAACAGAAAGTGATGCAGTACGTGCCTGTCACAAGTGTTGCGATGTTAATCCAGATATATGACATCCCCGGATAAGTCAGCCGCTTTGATAAACTTGGCGAAGATAATGGGGATGTAAAACGAAGGGAAGGGAAGGAAGGTTTTTTTAAACGACAAAAACGAGGGGCGATGAGAAATTAACCCTTTGACTCCCGCACCCTGTCTATCAACATCCTGAATGGTCAACCATGTTAGCAAAGGAAAAATTGAACCTTTTGACCCCCTCACCCTATCCACCAGCTTCGGAGGAAGCTGGTGGATAGGGTGAGGGAGTCAAAAGGTTCAATTTTTGCTGTTGGTGGATGGGTTGCGGGAGTCAAAGGGTTAAGAGAAGTGTGATGGCCTGCTAGTGTCATCTTGTCAAAAGTGATTTAGCCCTTCTTCTTATTTTCTTTCCTTTGTCTTTTTTTTTTACTTTCTTTGTTTCTCAGATTCAGTTTTGTCCGTCTTGTCTATTTTTCAACACCTTTTATTATTTGAATACTGTTTCCACGGCATTATTGTGCCCATGTCGTAAATCCTACTTACTTACAGAACACGAAAAATGTGTGCAACCTCGCGTATATGTATGTGTAAAGTACCAGCGAGAAAAATGTCCTGTACTGCGTTTGAGGCAGCCGGTCCTTGTGTTAAAGGCACAGCAGGATTACTTAAGATTGTTATAAAGCTCAGAAGATCCTTTTCTCCTTGAAAGTAATGAGACAGTTAGCGTGCATTCGTTCATCTGTTGCAACGGGCTTTTTTTTTTTTTTTTTTTTCCCCACTCCAAACAGCTCACTTGAAGAGCAAGGTCCTTGATTAAGGAGTACAGCTTCATCTTCGGTCTTTAATGTTTACAGTGAGGAGAGGAATGTAAAACCTAATTGATCTTGTGTTTGTTGAAATCAGACTTTAATAGGGAAGTGTGCTGATTTGTTCAGGATTTTGTGTGTTTTGTGGGGGAGGGGGGTGGGTGGGTGTGTTTCGTAATTCTTTGCAATTTACCGTCATGATTTGGCATTGTCTTAAAGCTTGTTGTAGGTATTAAAGGTCACAATTGTTTTTATGCCAGTGGATACGAATTAAAGAAAAAAATTATCTCAGGAACAACAAAAAGTCTAAATCAAAGCAACTGCCAGCGTTCAAGCAGATAGGAACCAGAACCGGAAAACAACAACAACAGCAACAACAACAACAACAACAACAACAATCCCCCCCCCCCCCCCCCCAAAGAATCAGAAGATATATATTTGTTATAACAAGATAGGCTCGAAATTTCGGCAAGCCAAATATGCGTTCTGATGTGTGTGTGTGTGTGTGTGTTCCTGGTTCTTAACCCTTCGACTCCGGTACCCTGTCCGCCAATTGCAAAGACTAAACCCTTTGATTCCTTCACCATATCCAACAGCTTCCTGCAGGATGTTGGTGGACAGGGTGCAGGAGTCTTAGGGTTAAGGTTCAATAAATATACGTTTGATGACAACAGATATTAATTTCAATGATTTAAAATCGATTGAGACCACTAATTAAGATAGGATCACAATGTGTCATGTCTGATGAGGGTTGTTGTTGTTGTTGTTGTTTTGCATTATTTGTGTTCAAACCTGGCTCCCATTCTGCCCTTGCCCGCTTGTCCTTTATTTTAATTCAGTGGTTGCTTGCCAGAATGTTGTTATGTACCCTTGAGTTTTTGTCATTGTAAGTGAAGTGTTTTCCGTGAATGATGATTGTGTGTGCTTTGATTTGATTTGTATATCAAGATTTGGCGCCTTATAATCATCACCATCATCATCATCATCATCATCATGGTGATGGTGGTGGTGGTGGTTGACCATTATGATGATGATTTGATGATTATAAGGCGCCAAATCTTCACCACAAACCACCACGATGATGATGATGATGATATGATGGTGGTGGTGGTGATGATGTGCGTTTCTGATTCCTTTTGTGATACCCTCGAGTTGTTGTGTTCGACAAAAGGTTCTGCGCATTTTAAAGCAAGTGATCTACTATGCAGAAAAGGTTCTGTTTTGTGTCATAAGAGTGTCTATCAATGGTAATGCATGTGTCAGCCATGCATAGTATATAATGTTTGGTAAACATAATCATTATGAAGGATGTTTTATTGGGGAAAGAAGAAAAAAAGGTCAAGTTTGCATGAGCGCAACGAGTGTCTCCCCCTCCCCCCTTTTTTGTTTGTTTGTTGTCTTTCCTTGTTATTCCAGTGAGCATCTTTTTGTGCTCCATTATAGTAGTGTTAGTGACTGTAATTTTTCTCTTATACCACTGACAGCTTTAAAAAAATATTTCTGTTCTTTCTCTTATTTTGTTTTCTTTTTAAATAATATAGTGCGGTTTTCTCGAGGCGTGCTTGGGGCATGTTTGGAATAATTATGTATACGGTAAAAAGGTTTCCGTCCGGAGGTTATCTTCCGTTAGGTGGACTCGGAAAATGCCATGAGGTAGGTCTGGCGTGGGAACCTGCAACAGAAAGGCCTGTGTGTTGTTTGAGAGAAAGAAGCAGAAGCCATGGTTGGTCATTAATTAACAAAGGATCTCGTGACAGGTGTCACCACAATCCGGCCCCACTAGCTATCAACCGGGGGCCCAATTTAGAGCCGTCTGTCCCCCATTTGCCTCTTAAATCATACTGGTCCCCCACTCTTCCTCTCTCTCTCTCTCTGTCTCTCTCTCTCTCTGTCTCTCTCCCTCTCCTCCCTCCCTCCCTCCCTCTCTCCCCTTTCTTCTCCCTTCAGATTTGTTTGCGAAATGAGCAGAAAATGCATCCTCTTTAAAGTCTTCCCCCTATCTTCTCCTTGACAAGTCAACTTTTATAGTTTTAACTCGCCTGTTTGTGTTCCTGAAGGAGTAGTTTTTTTTTTTGTTTTTTGTTTTTCTTTTTTTTTAGATTAAGTGGATAGGGTGATGTCCTTTTATCTACTACACTGAGATGGGTGGGGGAGAGAGGGAGGGAAGGGGAGAGAGAGAGAGAGAGGGAGAGAGAGAGAGAGAGCAGTACGGGTTGGAAAAGAATGAGGGTGAGAGTTATCTCGCGGTAGATGTTGACAGACATGGTGAGGGCTGATTCAGTGATTGGTACTAGAGTCTGTTTGATTACGGGCATAGTAAGCGATGACGGATTCAGCGTCCCTCTAGTTCTGATAAGGACTGTCGTTCTGTCCAGGTCCTCGTCTTGTCTCTATCGCTTGTGTAGTGTGTGTGTGTGTGTGTGTGTGTGTGTGTGTGTGTGTGTGTGTTGTGTGTGTGTGTGTGTGTGTTGTGTGTGTGTATGTGTGTGTTTGTGTATGTGTGTGTGTGTGTATGTGTGGTGCGTGCGTGCGTGCGTGCGTGCGTGGTGTTG
>JAPXFY010000025.1:47132113-47157113 GCA_030674185.1 Monoplex corrugatus | reverse complement strand
AAATTTGGCGTTTGCCAAAACTTGAGAAGTCTCTCTCTCTCCCCGTCTGTCTGTCTGTCTGTAAGTATGTCTCTTTCTCTCTGTCTTTCTCTCTCTCTAACCGTTTGACTCCCGCACCCTATCCACCAACATTCTGCATTGTCACCAGTGATAACAAAGCAGAAATTTAACCCACTTACTCTCGTATCGTATCCGCTAACTCCACGCAGGAAGCTGGTGGATAGGGTGAGGGAGTCAAAGGGTTAAAGTTTTTGCAGCTCGTGGATAAGATGCGGGAGTCGAAGGGTTAACATAGCATTTTCTGTCCCTGTAGCTAAAAAAAAGGTTACCATAGACGCGGTATGCGAGACGCGCAAGACGAGAATGATGTGTGCATAGAAGCGATTGGAGAAACGAAGAGAGAGAGAGAGAGAGAGAGAGAGAGAGAGAGAGAGAGAGAGAGAGAGAGAGAGAGAGAGAGAGAGAGGGGGGGGGTGGGGTGAGGGGGGTGAGGGGAGACTACTTGCTGTTCTTTTAGATAATAGTAAGCGTGGCGTTTTGTTGTGTTCTTGTTGTGCGCCAAGCAAGCTCGCGCGCTTCTCTTTCGTTTTGCATTGATGATAGATAACAGCTGTGTCGTTGGAGTGGGGGTAGGGGTAGGGGGGGGTGGAGAGCGAGTGGAAGGAGGGAGGGGAAAGAAGAAATGTAGAAGGCGGTTGGAGGAGGGGGAGGGGGAGAGGCAACAGTGGAAAACATGGGCTAAAGAGATAGTTTTCTTTTTTATCTTCGTGTTTACGATAAAAAGTGTCTTCTTGGACATAGGAATGATGAGGGTTTTGGGGTGGGAGGGATGAGGAAGGAGAATGAGATGTGTGTGTGGGGGTGGTGTGTGTGTGTGTTGTGTGTGTGTGTGTGTGTGTGTGTGTGTGTGGTGTGTGTGTGTGTGTGTGTGTGTGTGTGTGTGTGTGTGTGTGTCTGTCTGTGCAGAGGGATTCGGGAAAAAAGGCGTTAGTCGGTGTGGAGAGAGAGAGAGAGAGAGAGAGAGAGAGAGAGAGTGTGTGTGTGTGTGTGTGTGTGTGATGGTGGTGGTGGTGGTGGTTCGATTCCTTACGTTTGATTGATAGGTAACACTTGTTACTGACATGCTTACACGCCTTACTGTATTCCAGACACAAATGTCCGTGAATTATGCAGAAAATGCTCTCTCTCGCTGTCTCTCAGTCTGCCTGCTTCTCGGTCTGTCTGTCTGTCTGTCTCTGTCTGTGTCTCTCTCTCTCTGTGTCTGTCTGTCTCTCTCTCTGTCTGTCTGTCTGTCTGTCTCTCTCTCTCTCTCTCTCTCTCTCTCTCTCTCTCTCTCTCTCTCTCTCTCTGCCCGTCTCCCTTTCTGCTCTCGCCCCTCTCTCTGCATCTATTAGGTGTCTCGAGTCTTAACACTCTTTCGCGGGATTGCACTCCTTCACAGGTTTGAAAATGGACAGAATCAGTGGGGGTGGTGTGGGGTGGGGGTGGGTTACGAGTGAGGATTTGTGGGGGGGGGGGGGGGGGTGATGCCTTGCAGACGAGTTTATCAAGCAAGTCACGTTCCGTGAAGCAGGATGCCATCGGTTTGTGTCCTCCATTTGTGTCCTGCGACACGCATCGTTTGTCTCGCTGCTAGACAGGTGTTGATGGTTAGCTCTACCTGCTCTCTCCTCCCCCCCCCCCCCCGTTCCACTCTTCCTTTCCCTCCCGCTTTTGCCTCGATCGCTTTTTGGGGTGGGGGTGGGGGGAGGCGAGGTGGTAGTTTTGGGGGAAGGGAGGGGTTAGAGTTTTTCGGCGGGCTTTGAAGATCATTTGCATTTTGTGCGTCGTTAATATTCAATCAGAAAGGAGCTATGGCTTGCCAGCCTTGTTTGTTTATAGTGGGGGCTTGCTTTCTTTCTTTCGTTCTTACTTGCTTGATTGTTTAAATGTCAGTTGAAAGATGAAAAAAAAAATCTGTTGGTTAGATGGACCACAGGACAGTTTTTGTTTGTTTATTAATTACTTGTTTTTCGCTGTTTATTTGTTTTCCAATGCGGTTTTTCGCTGTTTATTTGTTTTCCAATGCGGTAATGGTTAATCACGGCAGATGATGGTGTGGTGAAAAAATCGTCACCATATGCCAACAGAGCCTGAACGACAGACCCGATTTTGTGAGTCACCCAGTGTCTTGGGTTTAGACTGCTTTAGGGTTCTAGCCTTTTCGCTGAGACCTGCAGTATGTATGCTCTTACTTGTCTGGAAGGTGAACAGCACTGAATGGATGAACATAAACATAGTGATAATAGCACTTGTCAGATTTCATGATGATCAACTTAGTCATGTGCTTTCTGACAGTAGTACTTGTCGGACTTAATGATGATGATCAACATAGTTATACACTTACTGACGATAGTACTGTCAGACTTCATGATGATGATCAACATAGTTATATACTTACTGACGATAGCACTGTCAGACTTAATGATGATGATCAACATAGTTATACACTTACTGACGATAGTACTGTCAGACTTCATGATGATGATCAACATAGTTATATACTTACTGACGATAGTACTGTCAGACTTCATGATGATGATGATCAACATAGCTATACACTTACTGACGATAGTACTGTCAGACTTCATGATGATGATGATCAACATAGTTATACACTTACTGACGATAGTACTGTCAGACTTCATGATGATGATCAACATAGTTATACACTTACTGACGATAGTACTGTCAGACTTCATGATGATGATCAACATAGTTATATACTTACTGACGATAGCACTGTCAGACATCATGATGATGATCAACATAGTTATACACTTACTGACGATAGTACTGTCAGACTTAATGATGATGATCAACATAGTTATACACTTGCTGACGATAGTACTGTCAGACTTCATGATGATGATCAACATAGTTATATACTTACTGACGATAGCACTGTCAGACTTCATGATGATGATCAACATAGTTATACACTTACTGACGATAGTACTGTCAGACTTAATGATGATGATCAACATAGTTATACACTTGCTGACGATGTACTGTCAGACTTCATGATGATCAACATAGTTATATACTTACTGACGATAGCACTGTCAGACTTCATGATGATCAACATAGTTATATACTTACTGACGATAGTACTGTCAGACTTCATGATGATGATCAACATAGTTATATACTTACTGACGATAGTACTGTCAGACTTCATGATGATGATCAACATAGTTATATACTTACTGACGATAGCACTGTCAGACTTCATGATGATGATCAACATAGTTATATACTTACTGACGATAGTACTGTCAGACTTCATGATGATGATGATCAACATAGTTATACACTTGCTGACGATAGCACTGTCAGACTTGATGATGATGATCAACATAGTTATACACTTGCTGACGATAGTACTGTCAGACTTGATGATGATGATCAACATAGTTATACACTTACTGATGATAGCACTGTCAGACTTCATGATGATGATCAACATAGTTATATATTTACTGACGATAGCACTGTCAGACTTCATGATGATGATCAACATAGTTATATACTTACTGACGATAGTACTCTCAGACTTCATGATGATGATCAACATAGTTATATACTTACTGACGATAGTACTGTCAGACTTCATGATGATGATCAACATAGTTATATACTTACTGACGATAGTACTGTCAGACTTCATGATGATGATCAACATAGTTATATACTTATGACGATAGTACTGTCAGACTTCATGATGATGATCAACATAGTTATACACTTACTGATGATAGTACTGTCAGACTTCATGATGATGATCAACATAGTTATACACTTACTGATGATAGCACTGTCAGACTTCATGATGATGATCAACATAGTTATATACTTACTGATGATAGTACTGTCAGACTTCATGATGATGATCAACATAGTTAAACACTTACTGATGATAGCACTCTCAGACTTCATGATGATGATCTAAATGGTTATATACTTATGACGATAGTACTGTCAAACTTCATGATGATGATTAACATAGTTATATACTTACTGACGATAGTACTGTCAGACTTCATGATGATGATCAACATAGTTATATACTTACTGACGATAGTACTGTCAGACTCCATGATGATCAACATAGTTATATACTTACTGACGATAGTACTGTCAGACTTCATGATGATCAACATAGTTATATACTTACTGACGATAGCACTGTCAGACTTCATGATGATCAACATAGTTATATACTTACTGACGGATAGCACTGTCAGACTTCATGATGATCAACATAGTTATATACTTACTGACGATAGCACTGTCAGACTTCATGATGATGATCAACATAGTTATATACTTACTGACGATAGCACTGTCAGACTTCATGATGATGATCAACATAGTTATATACTTACTGACGATAGTACTGTCAGACTTCATGATGATCAACATAGTTATACACTTGCTGACGATAGCACTGTCAGACTTCATGATGGTGATCAACATAGTTATGTACTTACTGACAGTAAACACTCGTCAGACTTCACATGATGACTCAAACAGGATGTAGAAAATTGCCATCTTCGTGTTTTTATTCTTTGCTTTGTGTCATAGACGCAAAATATACTTGTTCAAGAGGAGTTTGAGACAAAAACACCAGCTGAAAGATTGCTTTGAGACGTACGGATAACATTTCCACATTGCTTGATGGGATTCATACCGGTTTAATATATTCTGAAACACAACAGGCATCCAAATCAAAGCACGCTTGCAGCGTTCAGAAGTGCTTGGAGGGAGGGAGGGGAGGGAGGGAGAGAGGGAGAGAGAGAGAGAGAGATACTAAGTGGGACAAAGTTACAAAAAATCCGGTGGAAGTTGAATTGCGAAAAAAAAAAAAATTCTTTTGAACTGCGAGAAAATATACCTGAGCCTGCTTCATTCTAAACGTGCTCGTGCTCGTACTGCCTTACTCGTCGTAGTGTGAACACGCGTGACGCATCGAAGGCATTAGTGCTAAATTTATGTATTAGGACACTTAACTACTGTTTTGTGGCCGGAGAAGGGTTTTAGTGGGAACGTCTGTGTCGATAGTAGTAAATATGCTGTTAGTACGTGAACGGATGACACTCCTTACAGAACTGAAACACAAGTTAGACTTGTACACCTCCGTAGCTGCAAGGTGGACAACAACAAACAAACAAACAACAACAACAACAACAAAACCGCTCCACAACCCACCCCATAGACCTCATATAAGAGGTCTGTGGTCCACCCCCTGCACCCGTGCAGGCCCCAGTAGCTCAGTTGGTTTGAGCGTCGGATTCACATGCTAATGGTTCTGGGTTCGAATCCCGGGATGTGCTACATTAAAACTGGCCTTCTCACTGTCCCATCTTAACATCATTGTTGTTCTGGTGGTGTCAGCATAGGATTAGATAGGTCCCCCCTTCCCCCACTTCCCTGGGATGGTTATCCCCGTCGGCCATATCACCTGAGGTGGGGTGTCGACGTAAAATCTGAACCAAATCAGTCAAAACCCTGCAGCGTATCTCTTCTATCCAGCGCCCCCTTCCACACCTCTCAGCGCTTAGATTTGATTTTATCAAGATTTTGCGCTATATAAATATTGTAATTATTATATTATAATTATGTACCCCACCCACGCCCACACAAAACACACATGCAGTGTTTCAGAAACACCAATCGGGGATGTCCGCTGGACGAGAATATTTTTTTTCTTCTCCCCCACCCCCAGCCCCCGTTTTTGAAAGGGTGGGGATGGTTTGACTGTGTGCTCAATCGGCAGTCTTAACAGTTGATAGAGAGATCTTTTAGTATTTTCTTACGTGTGAATTTGAACAAGGATCGGTCGCAGTGGTGTATTGACACAGTAAAGTCCGTAAGCAGGCATCATATCTCAAGCTGGTTTTCACCCACTCCGGATCTTCGCATTTCACACCCACTCCCATTCGAGGGAGTCACAGTGAGTGATAGATACACTCACGTGCGCATGCCTCGCTCACTCAAACGCCCACACAGTGCGCATACACACACTTACACACACACACGCGCGCGCACGCACGCACGAACGCAGAGTTCACGTAGACTGTTTTAGTTTCCTTGCTATTTTATTCTCTCGCTCTTACTAACAATGTGTTAACCCATGGGTTTTTGTTTGTTTGTTTGTTTTTTTCCTCGTCTTTGGTTGATCCTTTGTCACATTTTCTGTCTGTTACTATCTGTTCTTTTTCCTTTCGTGTAATGTCACTTAGTTTTAACATCTTTTTCCTTTTGTCTAAGTCACTTAGTTTTAACATCTTTTTCCTTTTGTCTAATGTCACTTAGTTTTAACATCTTTTTCCTTTTGTCTAATGTCACTTAGTTTTAACATCTTTTTCCTTTTGTCTAATGTCACTTAGTTTTAACATCTTTTTCCTTTTGTCTAATGTCACTTAGTTTTAACATCTTTTTCCTTTCGTCTAATGTCACTTAGTTTTAACATCTTTTTCCTTTCGTCTAATGTCACTTAGTTTTAACATCTTTTTCCTTTCGTCTAATGTCACTTAGTTTTAACATCTTTTTCCTTTCGTCTAATGTCACTTAGTTTTAACATCTTTTTCCTTTCGTCTAATGTCACTTAGTTTTAACATCTTTTTCCTTTTGTCTAATGTCACTTAGTTTTAACATCTTTTTCCTTTCGTCTAATGTCACTTAGTTTTAACATCTTTTTCCTTTCGTCTAATGTCACTTAGTTTTAACATCTTTTTCCTTTTGTCTAATGTCACTTAGTTTTAACATCTTTTTCCTTTCGTGTAATGTCACTTAGTTTTAACATCTTTTTCCTTTTGTCTAATGTCAGGAACGAACACACGCGCGCGCGCGCACAACACATACACACACACACACACACACACACACACACACACACACACACACACACATACGCACACACTCACTCACACACACTACCACTACGCACGCACGCACGCACGCACGCCGCACGCACCTACACATCTTCCTATATGTCTATCACTTTCTCTCTCTATTCTTCTGTCTGTCCCTCTCTCTTTCCTCTCTCCCCTCTGTCTTCCCCTCCTTTCCTCTTCCTCTCTCCATCCCTCTGTCTGGCACTCTCTCTCTCTCTCTCTCCTCTTGTCTGCCTCTGTCTGTCTCTTTATCTGCTCATGGTTATAGAGACATGCTGCTCCTTAAGATGAAGCAATACACTAAGATCCTGTTATATGCGTTACATGCAATCAGGTGCACATAAAATCATAGCTTGTCTCAGGTTCTTTTACACACACACACACACACACACACACACACACACACAACACACACCACACACACACACACACACACATACACACACACACACACACACAACACACACACACACACACACACACACATACACACACACACGCACACTCATACCACACACATACACACACACACACACACACACACACACACACACACCACACACACACCACACATACACACATACACACACACACGCACACAACCACACACACACACAACCACCACACAACACAACACACACCTCTCACATACACACACACTCTCTCTCTCTTTGTCTCTGTCTGTCCCCCTCTCTTTCTCTCTCCCTCTGTCTTCCCCTCCTTTCCTCTCTCCATCCCTCTGTCTAGCACACACACACACACACACACACACACACACACACACACACGCACACGCACACGCACACACACGTACACACATATTCTGTCTCTGTCTCTCTCTCTCGCTCTCTGTCTCTTGTCTCTGTCTCTCTGTCTGTCTCTCTCTACCTCTCTGTACACAACACACACACACACACACACACACACACACACACACACACACACACACACACACACACACACACACTCTCACACTCACGCACACACACACGCTCTCTCTATACACACACACACACACACACACACACACACACACACACACACACACTGCTCTCTCTCTCTCACACACTCACACACAAACAAACACACACACACACAATAACAAACACACATACACACTCACAACACACACACACATACACACACACACTCTCTCTCTCTCTCTGTCTGTCTCTTACACACACACACGCACTTACACACACACACACACACACACACCACACCACTACACACACACACACACACACACACACACACACACACACACACACACACACACACACACATCACTTTTATCAGTTGGATGATTATTCCACGAGCCACACCTTCCTCATACCTCCTGGAACAGCTATAATATTAATAACAGAGCAAAGCATTTATGGGGACAGGTGAGCCAAGAATGAGGAGGTAAGGTCAAGTCGTGATAATGGCGCCTGATGACAAAAACAGCCGGTCTTAATCCGGGCCCAGGCTGCCATTAACAGAGAATGAAACATCTCACCGGAAAGGATTAGAAGCGCGTGGAAAGCTATGGAAAGCCAGAGGAGTCATTAGGAAAGATTATTATTATCATTATGACTTTGGGGAAGGACTGCTTCTTTGCTGTTAAGCGCGTCCCACCCTCTCTTCCATGGTACATAACTAGTGTATTACATTTCCCGGTTTGTGGCGTGTTTGCTTGCTCGCTCCGCCGAGAGAGAGAGAGAGAGAGAGAGAGAGAGAGAGAGAGAGAGAGAGAGTGTGTGTGTGTGTGTGTGTGTGTTGTGTGTGTGTGTGTGTGTGTGTGTGTTCGCCCGCCTGTGCTGTAAGCGGCCGCATTTGGATGGGCATTCATTGTTTATCAGCATAATATCCTGTAAGTTTTATGGGGTAACCTTCCAACCAGGTTTTCGTTTTCTTATTTTATATTGACATAATGTCTTGTACGCTTTGTGGGGGTATTGTTCTATTATCCGTCGTAGTCAGTTTTCGTCAATACCTGATGCATTTTTCATACGAATTTTAAGTAAGTTAAATATCTAATCTTCCAAGTATACGCAAGAACATTTTGAGTTTGGCTATTAACGTTCAACGCATGTTCCATTACAAATATATGCAGTTTTCAGTTTCAGTGGCATATCGTAAATGTTTATTTAACTTGGTATTCACCAAAGTAAAAACCGCAGTTAACTTGAGCAATCTACCTCCCTGTCATTTGCCAGAATTCTTGTAGCTGTGGCTTGCTCTCACATGATCTGCATGCGATCCGCTTTGACCAATCAGTGGTCTCCACTCGGCTCCATATTGCACCACTGGTTGAACCTGAGAATGGAAGAGAGATGGAGGGTGGAGACAATTGAAAATAAATAGTTCATAAAACAAGTTTATGTTTTCAGAAAAACAGAAACTGAAAAGAAAAAAGAATATGAGAAGAAAAACAAACCCATGATTTTGAAATACGTTAATGTAAGAAGACGTTAAGTGAAGAAAGAGAAAGGGGCGGGTGTGTGTGTGTGTGTGTGTGGGGGGGGGGGGGGGGGTTATACGAAGAAAAACACGTCCGTAATTTTTGTGTAACTTTAATGTGAAGTGATGTTTTTACAAAGAAAGAAACAAACAAACGAGAAACACCGAAACAAACAAACAAAGAAACAAACAAACAACAAACAAAAACAACTCGAGAGAAATGTGTGTGAATATTTTTTTTAGAATATTGTTGTTGCTGTTGTAACTTTAAAAAGGAAACCACATAAGAAAAGAAAGTTAATTCGAAGACAGAAATATAGGCGAAAGGAAAACAAATGCGTGGCCTTTATGCAACTTGAATGTGTACAAAAAGACCCGAAAAGACGGCGAATCCATAAAGAAGAAAAATGTGTGAAGAGAAACAAATACGTGATTTTGCTTCCCCCTCGTCGTGTCATCCCACGGAGCTGTCTGGTGGAAATGAATCTTGTCTAGGAGCAAAGAAGGAAGGCTGAGTCTGGAGTGATTTGAAAACTATGGAGAAGGGGGACCAGTGGAGTTTAGAGGGGAGGGAACAGTGGCAGGGGTGTACATTAGGGATTTATGGAGCGGTTGTCTGTCACAGCGAAAGTCTCAGCTACCTGTCATTGTCACGCTGTGACAGCCGTCCCCTACTAATAGATTTAGATACATCTACACTTCTACCTTTCTCTCTCCTTCCCACCACCCCTCCCTCTGTCACCTGTTCATCGTTCCCCCATTACCGATCACCCCTCTCCCTCCCCATATCTATAAAATACCTCTTGACTCATCCCAGTCCCCTCCGTCCGCTTCTTTTCCTGAATGTCATCATTGTCTTCCAAAAACAGTTGTTCTTCTTGTGTCTTTGTTGGTTTTTATGATATATGCATAACCTGTGCTTGTATTTGTTTTCTGTGTCTTGTGTTTTTATGATACATGCATACTGTGCTTGTATGTTTTTTCTTTGTGATCAGACTAATTTTGTATCACAAAGAGTCTCTGACTTCCGGTAGTTAGTATGTTGCCGGGAAAGTTGTATCTTTTGAGTACAGTTTAGAAGACAGTTACTGGTGAAAGCTAAAGGCATTTTGATAGAACTGATAAGAAACCAGTGGGGTAGGGGATTAGGATTAAGAGAGGTTAAACAGTGAAAGATTATTCTCTTCTTGAACAGCAGATCTGCTCGTTTCCTTCAAACGAAACCCAGACACGTGACGAATCGTAGAAGTATACCGGAGTGGTGGATGCTATGGTGTGGGTGGGGTTGGTGTTGATGTGGTGGAGAAAGTATTCATTATTGAGAATACGTTTCATTTAAAACTATTGAACAAAGACAATTTATGTGGGTTGGGGTGGGGTGAAGAAAATGCACATTATTGAAAAGTCTTTTTCACTTGAAACTGGAATCGAAAACAGAAAAATTATGAACTGGGGTGGGGTGAAGTAGGGTAGAAAAGAGAGGGTGGAAGGGATATAAACATTCTAAACTGTGGGGTGAGGTAGGGTAGAAAAGAGAGGGTGGAAGGGCTATAAACATTCTAAACTGTGGGGTGAGGTAGGGTAGAAAAGAGAGGGTGGAAGGGCTATAAACATTTTAAACTGTGGAGTGAGGTAGGGTAGAAAAGAGAGGGTGGAAGAGGTATAAACATTCTAAACTCCAGGGCCCACGAAGTCCAAGCCCTGGTCAGTTCCTCAGCCCTTGCACATTCCGCCCCACTGGCAGCATATTAGCGTGCAGGGAAACCCTTCATCACTCACTACTTGGAGAACATCTTCCAGAGACGAACGAACGCTTCCGCCGGGCCATCCATCCTGGTAGAAAACACTGCTGCCTCCGTCTACGGCTCCACAGTTTGAACGAGATGGGCGACACGCCCCTCTTCTGTTATTTAAATTCAGCTGCATGTTTTGATTGGTGTATACCAAGCTAAAATGAGGATCCCTCTCCCTCCCTCCATCTCTCCATCCCTCTCTCTCTCTCTCTCTCTCTCTCTCTGTGTCTCTCTCTGTGTCTCTCTCTCTCAAATTTCCCTGTATCTACTATACTTACCAAATCAAAAACTCGGATTCACACCCAGCCAGCCCCCGCTCGTACAGCTTTGGTTCCCACAAGTCTTTACCGGAACCAGAAGAATGACCATGGGGACTGTTCAGCACTCAGTGTTGGAAGAACCTGCCACCGGTCAAGATGGATCACATGCGGATCGTGTAGGAGCCATGGACAAGCTTTATGAATTTTGGCATATGACAGATGGCTACACCGGTCAGGCTAGCGACGCTTTTTGGCTTGGTCAGTTTACTAGTCAAACAGGGATTGGAGGAGGGAGTGGGGGGAAAGGGGGGGGGGGGAGGAAAGAAGAGAGATAGAGAGAAAAAAATCCCTCATTTTCTCTTGAAACTGTCGAATTGAACACACACAAAAAGCAACCCCAGATTATTAACGTTTACGTTTTTTGCTTCTCTCTCAACCCTCCCCTAGACATTGACTATCTGGTATCACGAAACAACGAGCGGTTGTGCAGTAGTGTGATGAGGATCATCACGCAAAAACAAATCCCCCCACCCCACCCCTCTACCCCTAAATCCCCTATTTTTATCGTTACTTCAGGTGTTCGTGTTCCTGTCTTTGTGCTTCACAGAGCTCTGCCTTTTTCAGTTTATGTCGCACACAAATCACGTTGTCTCTGGTATGCCAGTTCACTTAAAACAAGTCATTGTGTCTCGTGTCCGTGTGTTTCATGGAGGAATTCATCTAAGTTGCCTCTGTGTTCCCCCCAATTTATCTTGCAAATAAATAATTACGGTTCACTGAACAAGTCATTGTGTGTCTTGTCCTTGTTCTCGAGAGATTCGTCAGTGTCTGTTTTATGTTCCACATAGCTCATCGTGCCAGTCCCCTGCACGGTTCACTAAGCAAGTCATTGTAGGCAACCGACCACCGTGAAAATGATGGTTGTTGGTGCTGCCTCACTTGCTGAGAGATCGAGGTTCGAATCTTTTGTCAGGCCAGAAGAAACTAGGTCTCTCTCTCTGTCACACTTTGTCTCTGTCTCTCTGTCTCCGTCTCTCTCTCTCTCTCTGTCTGTCAGTCTGTCTGTCTCTCTCTCTCTCTCTCTCTCTCTCTCTCTCACACACACACACACACACACACACACACACACACACACACACACACACACACACACTCTCTCTCTCTGTCTCTTTCGCTCTCCCTCTCTCTCTCCCCTCCCTCTCCCCTCCTGTCTGTCTCGCCACCCTCCATCACATCGTCTGTCTCCCCTGCGTCCTTGCTTCCTTATCTTCCCGTCCATGCAGACGTTATTGTGGTCAACGCTTGGTCACGGCAGATTCAGGACCATTTGTTATGCTTCCTTGGGGCCGAGATGGAAGTCTGTGCTAACACACATATCAACTATTCATTTACCAGCCGTGTCGTCTCGGTCCAGTCTGTCCCTCTACAACGTAAGGCTGTGAATTTTGAGTGGTGCTTCTGCTGATTGATCGATTTACCAGGTGTCTGCATTCCCGGACCTGGTTGACACCAGTGTTTTGCGTCTCAGGAGTGAGCGTGGAATGTGTCATCTTTGACACCAAACATATGTTTTCTGGGAGCAAGTGTGGAATGGAGGTAGCCCTGTCAGGTGGTCTCGGATATATTCTGAGAGTAAGTTTAGAATTTAGGTAGTTGTCTGTCAAATTGGCGGGCTTAACTCTAATGGATGACCACGCATCATCTGCCATCATCCTCATCCCAGAGCTATGAATATGATAAGTAAAGTAAGTCCGGTCTTTTGTTGTCAAGGCTAGACAACCATGGAATAAAATGAGGTTAGGGATGTACCATAAAACAGTTTACGTGCTCATATCATTACATCCGGATGTTTGTTGTTGTTGTTGTCGTCGTCGAAGTCGTCGTCCGTCGTCGTCGTCGTCGTTGTTCTTTTATGGTAGGCCCGGCTCCTGTCCTTTGTTGCTTGACCTTCATTAGCTTTGAACATGCATAGATAACTGTTTACAACTGAGAGATCTTGAGACCACACACACACATAGTTTATGCTCTAGGCTCGAACCCTTGCATTCAGACTGGAAGGTGACTTCTTTACCTTGACACCGACCAAATTTTCTTATATAAACGAGAATTACCCTAAAATGTTCATTGGTACAGCTAGAACCACATATTCATTCCATGGTGGTCAAAAAGTTTCTGTGTCTGCTGTCTGCAGGAAAATGGAAAATTTTCAATGGCTTGACCTTTTTTTTTTTCAATTGAAAAAGAAAAATCTTAATTTTTTCTAGTTGCACTGCACAAAAACATCCTTACTCGCACATGATGGCGACCATTTTGCTATGGTGAGGTCTGATGTACATGTTTTGATGATGATGTCAACGAAAAGATTTCACCGTGTCAGGTTTATGGTTGGTGAGCGAATATATGAATAGGTTAATGAATCGAGAGAAAGTCGGAGCGAGAGAGAATGGGGCAGAGGGAGAGCAAGAGGGAACAGTGATGTGTTCAGTGTCAGGGGCAATTGACAAAGCCATTTATCAAAGGTTGGGGAAAGGGGGTTAGAAAGAGGAGGAGGAGGAGGATCCACAGGATAAAGGGGAATATGCTCCCTTTGCTTTGTTAATCTCCGTTATCTAAAAAGTATGTTTATTTTGTCACTCTTTTTTCCCCCTTTTCTTTTCGTCTTCCCCTGGAGACAGACAGATATTGTTTGCTGTACAATATCTCAGCTTACTTAAGAAGGGAAATAGGCGTCCATCAGATTCAGGTCTTGCTGCAGCTGGACAGGAAGTTTCAAGAAAAAAAGTTGATTGAGCAAGCCCCCCCCCCCCCCTCCCCCTTTTTCATTCGTACATACTTTTGTTGGTTGGTTCGTTACACGATTTTTTTGTTTTTTGTTTTTGTATTTTGTTTTTCTTTGTTGTTGTTGTTGTGTGTGTTTTGACATAGATGACAGGATGAAAAAGCCGGGGTTCTCTCTCTCTCTCTCTCCTCTCTCTCTCTCTCTCTCTCTCTCTCTCTCTCTCTCCCCTCTCTCTCTCTCTCTCTTCACTCTCACTCTCACTCTCATTCTCACTCGTTGTGTGCGTGTGTGTACAAAAAAGAAATACTCAGCATTAATATCTTCGTTATCGGTGGATCATCATCATCATCATCATCATCATCATCATCATCATCATCATCATCATCATCATGTGCCCTGCCGCATGGCGTTGGCGATCGTGGCCCTCCATACGAATCTATCTATCCCTTGTCACTGCAAATCCATCTCTCACCTTCTCTGTCTTCAGCCACTCTGCAAGTCCGTCCAGTATTTTCTCCCTGGGTCTGCCTGTTGTTCTCTTTCCCTCCAGGTTTCCTGTTGTGACCAGGTGCTCTTATTTCTCTTGCCTCATAAAATGTCCTATAAATGTTGCTTGTCTTTTCCTAATCTTCTTTATTAATGATCTTCCTGTGTCTGCTTCCTTCAAGACTGTCTCGTTTGTTTTCTTTGCTGTCCATGGAACTTTCAACATTCTTCCTAGAAACCACATTTCAGTTGCCTCAGTTTTGTGCAACAATATCAGTTCTGTGTAACACTCAACTCTCTTCCTGATGGTAATTGATAGGCATTTGTTGGTAAGAACGCTTTTCATCTTTTTGAATGCTGTTTTAGCTTGGCCGATTCTGCTAGTTCTGATGTGCATCTTCCGTCTGGTGAGATGACCGTTCCCAGATATTGAAACTTACCAACCTGTCTCAGTGTTGTGCCGTTTGGTTTTATTTTGAATGAGGGGATTTTTTTAATTGTTTATTTTTATTTTATTTGTTTTTTGTTTTGTTTTTTTGCTATTTATGATGATGATGATTGATATCTTGATCATCGGTTGATGCACATGTCTTTTAAAGTTTTACTTACTTGCTTTTTGCCACCTGTGCCTACCATCTGTCTTCGCTCTGACGGACAGATCACTGTCTTCTGCACTGAGTGTAAAAAGTATGTTACAAATTCTTGATAGGTTGCACTGTGTGTTGAGAGATTCTGTATCTTAAGATACACTACTATCGTGTCTCTGTGGACAGTATCAAAGGCTCCTCAAAAATTAGCGTAACTGTTATACAGCTGCCACTGACAATCTTTATGTGCTGATCGAAGACGTTTCGTGCACTCTTGCTTTTTGTGCTTTCCCTATGGAACCCTGCCGGTCCTTTTCTCAAGGTTTTCTTTTTTTCTTTCTTTTTTTTTCTTTCTTTCTTTTAAAAAAAAAAAAAAAAAAAAAGAATCATTGCACTCACGGAGGTTACCTTTGTGCTCACCTTTCTTTTTCGTCCCATTTTCTACGCCACCTTAAATGCCACAGAAGCTGGTATATGTTTTTTTTTCTTTTCTTTTTTTTTTTTAACAATGCGATGATGATGATGTCGATGAAGATGTCGATCATGATGCTATGGAGTTTCATCTAGGATTGAGACTGCGTGACAGGGCTGTACTCTACGCTTACTATAGTAAGATATCCTGGCGTCAACCAGGCCTGAGAGATACAGACATCTGCGGTGCTGGTAAGATGATTTGAGCAACACCCTCAATGACGCATCCGTGAATTGGATGGGACTCGATTGCGTGGTCCCAGTCTTCCCTTGACCCCATAGCACGCCCAACTCTGGGTAGGAGCCGGTTAGAGCCGAAAAATTCCCCAATGATATGTTTTTGAAAGGACTGATGGGGATTCGAACCCACAACCTTCCAGTCGGTAGTCCGTCGCGTTAACCACTACACCACGCCGACTGTTTTTTTTTGGGTTTTTTTCTCAAGGGTTTATTTGCTGTTTCTCAGACGCGCTGTGTAATGTACTTAATAAGAACCTTGTAAGGAATGGAAAGGAATGCTGTGTGCCGCAGTTGTTTCGGTCGCCGAGCGCTTTGTGGTTGGTGATTTCTTTGTCCCATTCTTAAAACACTTTATCTGCTCTCCTTTTTGCAGTGAAAAGTGGATTCAAAATGAGACCTTCAGACTGTCGTGACCATTTTGGTTGAGGATTTCGGAAAATAAATATATGTCCAAACCAGCACCG
This sequence comes from Monoplex corrugatus, assembly GCA_030674185.1. Classification (NCBI taxonomy): domain Eukaryota; kingdom Metazoa; phylum Mollusca; class Gastropoda; order Littorinimorpha; family Ranellidae; genus Monoplex; species Monoplex corrugatus. The sequence continues at coordinate 47,140,650 of JAPXFY010000025.1, read as the reverse complement.
CCAGCGCGGAAATGGGCATAGTTTCACAATATGTATAAGTCACAAACTGACAAATACAGTAACATAAAACTGTTGACACGAACGAACAGCGAATGAAGAGCAAGGAAGGGAGGGGATAGGGAGGGGATGAGGGACAGTAGAAGACGAGCGGATGGGAACCAGTCGGATGAGGGAGGGGTGTGTTGAGAAGTTGGGGGAGGGGGGCGGGAGGAGGATCCCGAGTAATGGATGTCAAGAGAAACGAAAGCTGATAATATATTTCCTGAAGCTAATGCAGATGAATTTGGAGACAAGGGAGGAGCAGGCTAACTGTCAAATCCGCTGAAACCCAGGCTTGTTCTCCTGACAAGAAGTTATTTCATTTGAGCCTGCTTCGTCGGTGATCACTTCTCACAGTTTGACACGGTCTTCCAGACAGCGAGTTGGTCGTCCTGGAAAAGAGGAGAGAGGGTAGGGGTAGGACGTGTTGATGGTTGGGAATGAGGTAGGGGACTATGGTTGGGAGTGGTGAATGATGGTTGGTGGGGGATGGGGTGTGTGTGTGCGGGGCTGTAGTTGTGTTTTGGTGGAGAGGATGAAGTGAAAATAATGTGGGATCTGTTTTATTTGGCCATTAAGGCTCCTCGCCCGGCATGACTAATTAGCACTGTGGCCGTTGACATGAAGCTGTACGGTTATTATTGTTTTGTTGTAAAGAGGGCATTATTTAGTGTGGTGTGTGTGTGTGTGTGTGTGTGTGTGTGTGTGTGTGTGTGTGTGTGTGTGTGTGTGTGTGTGTGTGATTTTTTTTTATTATTGGTTTGGAGGGGTGTGTGTGTGTGAAATTTACTAAATGATTATCCATATTCTTTTTTTTTTTTTTCCCCCACAATGGATTTACCATGTGAAACTCTGGTTTCTCTCCCCGTTGAGAGGGCGCTGCCACGGTTCTGTGCCACCTATTTTTATGGCCTCGGTGTCTCCATCATGGTACATGAGCTGAGTTTCTCATTTCTTTCTCTTTCTTTTTCTGTATTTCTGTCTTTTTCATGACTCCCATCATCACTCTGTAGATCATTTGTTGGTCACTCCTGTTTTACCCATTCGATTCTTGTGAAGAATGGAAGAGACCCGATGATGTATGTATAGGGGTCGAGTCCTAGACGAACTCGAAGAGTATCAAACTTGTGTTAAAAGACTGAAACTAACGCTTATGTACTGGAAAGGGGCTGCAGTCTTGTCACTGAAGACACCTTTTTTTTTCAGGATGCTTAGCCTGATTTTTTTTTTTCCCGGTTTCGAAGAAAGCGTACGTCCTTTGATTGTATGGTTTTGATTTGAAAGAATTCTGTAGAGTGTTTGATGATTTATTTTTAGGACTGGTTTGACTGTTCATCGAAAATACTCTTATTCTTAAATTAAACATTTGATGATTCCATATGTGTGTGTGTGTGTGTGTGTGTGTGTGTGTGTTGTGTGTGTGTGTGTGTGTGTGTGTGTGTGTGTGTGTGTGTGTGTGGGGTGTGTGTGTGTGTGTGTGTGTGTGTGTGTATTTATATATATATATAATATATAAAATATTTATAAAGTTACTTTTTTTTGCGGTCAATGGTACTTTAAACCTAAACTTAAATAAGTGAATCTTGACCTCTTTCCGTCCTCTCTTCAAAAGTACTATTTATGATTAATTGAGATATACATCCTCTAAAAATTTTAAACCATATTTTTTCCATCTCCAGAATTTAACACATGTCGGTATAAATTAACTTCTAAAGGAGGTGCTTCTTTGTTGACAAAGATGCCTTTATTTGTTACCCATATCATTAGCGGATATGAACTTTGTCGGTTTAACAAAAAAAAACGGCCATGAACGTCAACTGGACGGTATAATTTAGTGTTGACAAAGATCCTTTCATTTGTCACCTGATTATGTGACTGTGAAATTAAACACCCTTTCCCGTCCTTGGAACCGCCTGAGTTGTTTCGTTGTCTTTCTCTGTATTATCCGTCTTGTTTCTTCTGTCGTCCTTCCTTGTTCTTTCTGTCACTCATCTTCTTTGTTTTCAGTCTTCCGGTCCATTAATCTATCTGCATGTTTTAGAGCATCACCACTCTTGAGTGTCTGGGGGTCGTCTTTGCAATGGACACGAGAGCCAGTATTTGTTTTGTAGACAGGAAGTTTAAATAAACCATTATGGACAGAAGAAGATGTGCTTGCGGCAAGAAGGGATAGATACATATGGCGGGCCATGATCGCCAACGCCCTGTGGCAAGGCGCTTGACGGTAATCGTTATGGACAAGGGAAATAACCTTTGCATGTATAGGATGTCTAAATCTGAAAGCTTTACGAACATGGAATATAACCTGTGCAGTGTTCGTAGAATGTTTAACCTTCCTCACCCCTTTCCCACCCAGTTTCTTCGTGGTTGTAAGTCCTGCGTCATCTTTGACCCTTTGACTTCCGCCCCCTATCCACCAACTGCAAAAACTTAGTCCTTTGACTTCCTCACCCAATCCGCTAGCTTCCTGCATGAAGTTGGTGGACAGGGTGAGGGAATCAAAGGGTTACGTTTTTGCTTCGCTAGCATAAATGACAATGCAGATGTTGGTGGACGGGGTGTGGAGTCAAAGGGTTGTCGAGGCGTTTACGTTTTCGTCTGGGTTTTTCTTATCGATTTTGTTTTTAACCTTACTATTAAAACATACTCTGTTTTCGGGTGTGTAATGCCGGGTCTTCGTGTGTTTATATAATTATAGGGCTGCTGAATAGTGCCGGCTGCTGAATAGTGCCGTGGCTCACAGGATCTTTGACGTTTTTGTTTTTCTGCATGTGTGTACACATGAAGAGAGTTCAGGCTTTTAGTTGGTTGGTCTGAACATACTTTCTGACCTGGGAGACTAGAAAAAAACCCCCCCCCCCCCCCCCAAAAAAAAAATCTATCCTTTACCTTCCAGGCCCAAACAGGTTTGAGCACAGACAAACAGGTTTGAACACAGACCTTCCAGTTCCAAGACCGTGTCCATATCACCTGACTGTTTCACCCGCTGTATCGTGTATCTCAGTGCATCTAGGAGATAACCCTTACAGTCAGAGACTCTGTGTGTGTGTGTGTTGTGTGTGTGTGTGTGTGTGTGTGTGTGTGTGTGTGTGTGTGGTGTGTGTGTGTGTGTTTTGAACCCGTAAACCTCAGCGGATATAGGAGACAATCTTGGCAATGTATCGGATGTGAAAACCTATAAGCCTCTATGCATAAGGGAGATAATCGTTGAAGTGTATGAAGGATGTCTCCTGTAAATCTCCATGTATGTGGGCAATATTAGTTGCTGTGCATACTTGAGTATAGCATGTTTAAACCTATAAATCACCACATGTATAAGAGATAATCATTGCTGTGTGTGTAGGTTGTTATCTGTAAATCTCCCTAGTATCCGTTTCAGCGTATATATATATAAATATATAACATGTTATAACCTGTACATCTCCACCTTCTCTCTCTCTCTCTCTCTCTCTCTCTCTCTCTCTCTCTCTCTCTCTCTCTCTGTGTCTGTCTGTCTGTCTGTCTGTCTCTCTGCTGTCTCTCTGTCTGTCTGTCTCTGCTGTTTGTCTGTCTCTCTCTAGTCTGTCTGTCTGTCTGTCTGTCTGTCTCTCTCTCTCTCTCTGTGTGTGTGTGTGTGTGTGTGTGTGTGTGTGTGTGTGTGTTGTGTGTGTGTGTGTGTGTAAAAACACGTACATCGCCATGGATATGGACGGTGACCATTCCAGTGTATGTAGGATATTTGTTATTTGTAAATCTACATGGATTTGGGAGATGACCGTTGCACTGTCTATAGGATTCCAGTAAATCTCCATGGATTTGGGAAATAATCATTGCATTGTTTGCAGGATGCATGTAAATCTCCATGGATATGGGAGATAACCATCGCAATGTATATAGGATGTTTACATGTAAACCTTTATGGATATGGGAGATAATCTGTACAGTGTATGTAGAGCTTTAAAATCTCCCTTGACATGGGGCATACCTTTGCAAAGTACACAGTATTCTAAAATGTACGGACTAATTGGTCACATTATTCAAGCTAATGAAGCAACGTTTTAGAAAACGAAACGTTTATGTATAAGAGAACATAGTCAGGTTTTCTGTGCTAAGATTAACTTTCATTATTTGAAGTTTATTAGTATTCACCTTGTGCTGCATGCGCAGTATGGGATTGGGAAGAGTAAAACATTGGTCTTCAGAATTTGAAGTTCATTAGTATTCACATTGTACTTGCCTCTACAGTATGGACTTGAGAAGAACAAAAACATTGGTGTTCAGAAGTTGTGTTCAGAAACTTTCTGTTGTCGATTCATCAGCTATGGTTATCGGAATAGGAAGCAAATGCAAGATTTGTAGCGCTCTGTGTGTGTGTGTGTGTGTGTGTGTGTGTGTGTGTGTGTGTGTGTTGTGTGTGTGTGTGTGTGTGTGTTGTGTGTGTATGTGTGTGTGTGTACGTGTGTGTTTTGTGTGTGTGTGTGTGTGTGTGTGTGTGTGTGTGTGTGTGTGTGTGTGTGTGTTTTTTCCTCCTCTTATATGTGTTTGCTTAAAATCAACATAAAACCATCGTTTGTTTTATATAATGCTTTAAATTGAAGGTGTATATACTTTGTGTGTTACAGCATTGGAGAGCGTTCAATCTGAGCTGTTTGAGGTGAAGTCCAAGTATGATGAAGCTACGAGCGCCAAGTAAGTGAAGTGATTGCAGTTTTTTTAAAATATATTATTTATTTATTTATTTTTATTTATTTATTTATTTATTTATTTTATTATTATTTATTACATCTTCATGCTTTGGCGTGTTATGCTTTTGTGAAAAAGTGTGTGCGAGCTACTTAGGATTCATCACTACAGAGTTTGTCTCATGTTGGTGAAATGTGTGCAGATAGGTATTCTTTTTTGTGTTGGTTACTCGTTTTAAGTTTATGTTACTGCAGGCACATAATAAAAGTTTCAGTCTTCAGCGGAAATGAATAGTCCGTGGTACTGACCATCTTGGCATGTCCAGATTTGGCTAAATAACCTTTGAGTTTGATATAAAAAGTTGATCACACCTTCTCAGTTTGTTTGTGTAAAACAAGAACATTTCACAATTTCCGCTGTCCGTCCGTCTTTTTCTTTGTTTCTTTCTTTTTTTTTTTCTTTTTTTTTTTGGTGATTGTCGACGCCCTTTCCATACCAAAGAACAGAGCAATTATTTTGGGTGTATAAAGGACAAAATGTTACGTTTACCAAAGAACAGTGGAATTATTTTGGGTGTATAAAGGGCAACATACTACTTTTACCAAAGAACAATGGAATTAATTTGGGTGTATAAAGGACAACATATTACTTTTACCAAAGAACAGTGGAATTATTTGGGCGTATGAATGGCAGCATAGTACTTTTACCAAAGAACAACAGAATTATTTTGGGTGTATATTACATTACATTATATTATTTTGGGCGTATATTACATTACATTATATTGGGCAGCATATTACTTATTCCAAAGAAGAGTGGAATTATTTTGGGCGTATAAATGCTAGCATATTACTTTTACCAAAGAACAAAGGAATTATTTTGGGCGTATAAATGGCAGCATATTACTTTTACCAAAGAGCAATGGAATTATTTTGGGCGTATAAATGGCAGCATATAACTTTTACCAAAGAACAATGGAATTATTTTGGGCGTATAAATGGCAACATATTACTTTTACCAAAGAACAAAGAAATTAATTTGTGTGTGTAAATGGCAGCATATTACTTTTACCAAAGAAGAGTGGAATTATTTTGGGTGTATAAATGGCAAAAAAGACATATTACTTTTAATCACATAGACACAAGAGATATTGTGTAAAATTCAAATTATTGGCGTTTAAAAATGGCAGCATATTACTTTTCCAAAGAAGAGTGGAATTATTTTGGGTGTATAAATGGCAACATATTACTTTTACCAAAGAACAATGGAATTATTTTGGGTGTGTAAATGGCAGCATATTACTTTTACCAAAGAACATGGAATTATTTTGGGTGTGTAAAAGGCAGCATACTACTTTACCCAAGAAGAGTGGAATTATTTTGGATGTGTAAAGGACATTTATTACTTCGTTTATGTTCTAAGTTTTAAAACCTCTTGCCGGTATCTAAATCGGTCAGTGATGTCATTATTCGTTTTGAGACTCCTAGCGGTAACCTGTCATTTTTTTTCTTTCCCTTCTTGTGGTTTTGGTCCTCTCCGCCACCATAACTGTGCTACCCCTCCTCATTTGAGAGTCTTTCAACCTGATAAGGACAGTGATGGATCTGACGGTAATCTGCCTGCCCAGTTAGGTGTGCATTTCGCCATGCTTGCCATGCTTGCAGCTTGCTATTCATCCCACCCAGATGATCATTATGCGCTGCATGTGTAGGGACAGATTGCTCCTTAGGAACCTTTGGTTAGCCCTCTGCTTAGATCTGAGTGTCGGCGGGTTAATGCCTAGTCTGCAGTTGTGTGTGTGTGTGTGTGTGTGTGTGTGTGTGTGTGTGTGTGTGTGTGTGTGTGGTGTGTGTGTGTGTTTTCTTTTCTTTTTTTCTGTTTTGCCCCCTGTATTAACTTGGGGTATATGACGTCAGTTGGGGGTAAAATAAGGGACTCGTATTTCCGTTATGTTTGACGGTTTGATCTATGGAGGGAGAGAAAAGAAAAAGAAAAAGGGGAGGGGGGGAGGTCTTGTTTTCGTCGGTCTCGGTTAGGCCTGATTGATTGTTAGAAAGGAGCGGATGGCTCTCGGATAATGGATTGTCACAGCTTTGATGAATGAGCAAGGTTCTGTATTTCAGTCATGTTGCTTTTGAAAGAGTGAAATGAGCTGAACAGCGTTTATATTCATATCAGACATACGCTTTATCATAGCCGTTTTATCATTTGTATGTTTTGGGAATTTTGTTTAAGGTTGCTGGTTTCGTATTCCTTAAAGCAAAAGTTTGACTGATTTTTTCACCCTATCCACCAGTTTCCTTAGGAAGCTGGTGGATAGAGTGAGGGAGTCAAAGGGTTAAGTTTTTGCAGTTGGTGGATAAGATACGGGAGTCAAGGGTTATTAAACTGTGGGCTTGTATTTTTTTTACTGCGAGTTGATCCTGTGTGCCTGTGGAATTCTGGTTATTTTCGGTTATAACTCTTATATCTAAAAGATAGTTTTATTTTACTCTTTAGATGAAGGATATTTGAAAGTAGATTTGTTATAGAATGTATTCACAGTTGTCTTTTCCTCTTTAGATGAAGAAAGTTTGAAAATGATTTTTTCTCTGTTGGGCGTACACAGTGTTGTTCTAGTTGTGATAATGGAGGGAGGATTCTGTGATACATGTTGTACATCAGTTGTTAGTTGTTTTTGCGTGGTTGTTACTTTTTTCATAATGCGAGTGACCGTATGGATGTTTATTGGTGTGTAAAGGGCATGAGACAATGTCTGTTTTCATTTCTTGCATGCACATTCACCTTAATTTGTATCTATGAGATACATATACATTTGCGTTTATTGCAAGCACTTATGAAATTGTATGCACGCACACACGTGCACGATTATGATAGCAAAATGCTGAACACACACACACACACACACACACACACACACACACACACACACACACACACACACACACACACACACACACACACACACACACACACACACACCTACCTATGCATACACTTAATACATGTACGCACGCGCACACACGCAGGCATGCATGCGCGCGCACACACACATGTATACACTCGTTCTCTGTCTGTCTCTGTCTCTGTCTTTCTCTGTCTCTGTCTCTCTCTCTCTCTCTCTCTCTCTCTCTCTCTTCCTGTCTTCCTCCCCCCCCCCCTCTCTCTCTCTCTCTCTGTGAATGTCGTGTTTGTCTTTTGGTTTGCTTGTCTGGTTTTCATTTGTTGTTGTTTTTGTTTGTTTTCTTTAGATTTTAATTCCTTTATAGTATCCTATTTTCTTTAACATAAGCAGATCAGTAACGGCAGGTACGTGAGTTGGCTGCATGGCGTAATGTCTGTGGGGTTGGAAAATAAAGATTATTTCATTTCACGTCGTCTCTCCCTCGCTGCCCCCTCTTCCCCTCTCTCTTTCTCTCTCTCTCTCACTCCCTCTCTCTCCCTTCCTCCCTCCCCCTCTCTCTATCTCTCCTCCCTCTCTCGACATAGCAACGGCTGCAGGCACACTTGTTACTTCTGCAACATCTTGCAACAGGATTACCTGTCCTCCCCACCCCGAAACCCTCTCTCCCCAAGTTTAGTTTTCGATCTCTTCGTTGTTAATTGATTTTTTTCCCCCTGTCATCAAATGTGTGCTAAAACAGCAGGATTTAGAATTATTCTCCATCTCTCTCCATTTCATCTGTATTTGTCTTGAACCGTTTAAAGATGTATCCGGTAAACCAAGCCTGTGCATGTAGCCAGTATCCATGGTAATTTGCATTGTCTTTTCAAAGAAAATTTGTGTATTGTGATGGTGGAGCTGTGGCTTGGAATTTCGGGAAAGTAATCTGCCT
>JAPXFY010000025.1:47117113-47129613 GCA_030674185.1 Monoplex corrugatus | reverse complement strand
GTTCCCAAAGGGTGTGTCTGTTTGTCTGTCGGTCTATTTAATCAAATCTGGTCTATATATCTATCTTTCGTCTGTCTGTTGGTCAGTCAGTTGGTCGGTCTGCTGTCTGTCGTCTGTCAGTATATAATATGTCATCGATTTAAAGACACTGTAAATTTCCAAACACGTCATTGCTCGAGTTACAAATGTATATGTCATTGATTTAATGACACAGTAAATTTCCAAACACGTCATTGCTGAAGTAACAAATGCATATGTCATCGATTTAATGACACAGTATATTTACAAACACGTCATTGCTCGGGTAACAAATGTACATGTATATATGTCATTGATTTAAAGAGACAGTAAATTTCCAAACACGTCATTGCTCAAGTAACAAATGTACATGTCATCGATTTAAAGACAGTAAGTTTCCAAACACGTCATTGCTCAAGTAGCAAATGTACATGTCATCGATTTAAAGACAGTAAATTTCCAAACACGTCATTGCTTAAGTAACAAATGTACATGTCATCGATTTAAAGACAGTAAGTTTCCAAACACGTCATTGCTCAAGTAACAAATGTACATGTCATCGATTTAAAGACAGTAAATTTCCAAACACGTCATTGCTCAAGTAACAAATGTATGTCATCGATTTAAAGACAGTAAATTTCCAAACACGCCATTGCTTAAGTAACAAATGTATGTCATCCATTTAAAGACAGTAAATTTCCAAACACGTCATTGCTCAAGTAACAAATGAAACCACATATAATTACGTAGTACAAAGACACTTTTAGAGTTTAAAGATGACACAGCTGGATAGACCAAAAGTGGAGATTGAAAAGAATTCTTTAATTTGCTCGTTCTATGTAAACCTTGCTTCCTTCTAGTCCTTTTCTCTCACAGATCGAGGCAGAAGGGAAGTTTTAAGTCTTTTCCTCCAAATTTTTGTATTTGGTGTTTGTTCGTATGTGATCTTAAGTTTACGCTCGACAAAGGTCGGTTGGCCGAAAATTTTCGCCTGTCTTGTCTGGTTGTATTTAAATACGCGTTCTGGTTGTATTTTCGTGCCTGCTTACTTCCTTAGCTGAAAAGTTTTGATTCCGTTTTTAGATGAAAATATGACTTTTCTTGTTATTGGAATGGTTTCCTGTCCACCCACCTGTGAATGGGTGTCTAATCATGTTCGTTGTTTGAGAAGGTAAAGCAGCGAGAGAGAGGAAGTAGGCACCTCCCTGGTGATACTGGCCCAGAGAGAAGTTGTTTTCTCTACCACTTCCTTTCTCTACGACCTTAGAGGGTCATGGGACAGTTTATATTTAGACTGAAGTGTGATGATGTGCGCTAAAAGTTTTTGTTTTGTTGTTGTTGTTGTTGTTTTTTGTTGTTGTTGTTTTTTTAAACCACTACGTGTGCTGAGAGGCGTACACCGATGTAGCCTACATTTTTGCAAGATGTGTTGAATCGAGAGCAAAAGGCATTTAGGTTACTATGTCGCATCTGTGTTTTTGTTTTAAATTAATGACGATACGGCATTCATGCATGAGGAGGGGTGGTAGACATGGAGAGAGAGAGACTATTAACCATGTTTTTGTTGTTGTTGGTGTTGTTGTTTTTAAATAAAGTAAAACAACCACGTCGTGGTAAATAATAACTGTTGTCAGAACTTAAAGGAAATGTGATTTCCTTTCTCACTTTTTTTCCCCGTTTTGTGTGTTTTTGCCTGTTTGTAATGCTGTCTTTTCTGTGTTTATTTAATGACTGTGAAGAGATCATGAATCAAAAACAGTTCCTCGATCCTTTTTTTCTACCACCCCCCTTCTCCTTCCTCCACCTCCCTTTTTCTTTCCATCTCTATCTCCTCCTCCCCTCACCCCCCCCCCCAAGTCCCTCTGATTTTGAAGACAGGGCGGGAAGAAACAGACGGAGGATTGTTTTATGATGGATGGGCACGAAAATGAATGACAGGCAGTGTTGCTGTTGTAGCTGGCTGGCTGTTTGTGTCTATCAAAACGGGTCCACCGAAAAGCTCTTGTGGGGCTGCCTTTGGGATTGCTGATGTCGAGTGATTTCTTTCCAAAGAGGGCTATTTATTTATTTACTTTCAGATCAGAGGATCCACGAACATAAAAAGGAAAGAGGCAGACAAGCAGGAATACGAAAATACGAAAAAAAAACAAACAAAAACCCACAGACGTTCAAATATAAAAACAAGGCGGCAGAGAAGCAGCCAGAGAGAGAGAGAGAGAGAGAGAGAGAGAGAGAGAGAGAGAGAGAGAGAGAGAGAGAGAAGAGAGAGAGAGAGAGAGAGAGAGAGAGAGAGAGAGAGAGACAGAGAAGAGAGAGAGAGAGAGAGAGAGAGAGAGAGAGAGAGTGAGTAACGTTTGTTTTTGTTGTAAAGCCCAGCCGACTGCGTAGAGCTGTAACAGGGCTATAATCGTTTCAAAAAATGCACCATACTTCAAGAGGGGGGGGGGGGGGGCGAGGAAAAGAAAATTAAGTACATATTTCAGTGCATTCGCACACATAATTTAAGGAGATGTCCCTGATGTTGATCACTTCGTCCAATTTATCGCATATTGAATTTAAAAATCACACCTGAATACAAAATTAAACGTCACTAAGGACTCAAAAACATTAAAAAAAAAAAAAAAAAAAAACAAAAAAAAAAAAAAAACGGGCCAAATTACCTGAACTTGCTTCCGCATGTCTCATTTCCTTAGAGCCAAAAAATGCACGTTATACATGTACCCAGTTATCAATCCTAAGAGAAAGTATGTAAGACGTTATTGAACACATACAGGTGAATGGACCAGCAAGGCAGAAAAAGATAGGAAAAAAATGATAGAAAGCAAAGGAGTAAGACGAAAACAAAGAGAGTGACAGGAAACAGGAAATTTCTAACACAGAATTTCCAGGTGGGAATACTACTTATACTGAAAGAGCCCCTGGCATCCCCACGGGGTGATTGGGACTGGGGAGAGACGGACAGACAAACAGGCAGACAGAAGTTTTAAAAAAATGCAAAGACAGACAAGAAGACGTACAAAATGAAAGAGGTAGAGAAGCAGATGTGAAATAACGGGATAAATAAATAAATAAATAAATAAATAAATGAATATAGAGACAGACAAGCAGACGTACAAAATGAAAGAGGCAGACAAGCAGATGTGAAATATCGGGATAAATAAATAAATAAATGAATGAATATAGAGACAGACAAGCAAACGTACAAACATAACAGCAAAGAGATAAACAAGCAGACGTACAAAAATGAAAATAAAATGATAGACAAGGAGATGTACGAAACTAAAAACAAAGAGATAGACAAGCATATGTACGAAAATAAAAGGAAGGAAAGAATCAAACAACTAGGCATAGGATAATTCAAAAAAAAAAAAAAAAAAAAAAAAGAGAGAGAGAGAGAGAGAGAGAGCCAAACAATTAATGCGAGGAAAAAGACACGCAGAAGCACGAAAACAAAAGCAAAAAGACAGATATGCAGAAGTACGGAAATAAAAGAGACGGTCAAGCAGAAGTAAGAAATTAAAAGGAAATAGATGGTCAGATGTATGAAAATGAAAGCAAAGACAGAGATAAGCAGAAGTACCAAAATAAACGGAAAATGACAGATAAGCAAAAAGTACAAAAATATAGCAGAAGCAGACAGAAGGACGAAAGAAAAGGAGAAGCAGACTAACAACAAGTATGAGAATAAAAGCAAACGAGAAAGACGAACAGTAGTGCGAAAATTGAGAGAAAAAGGCAAACAAACAGAAGACTGAAAAAAATGAAGCAAAGAGATGGATAAACAAAAATACAGGGGGGGGGGGAGGGGGGGAGCAGAGACAGACAAACGGAAGTACGAAAATAAAAGATAGACAAGCAGGAATGTGGACGGGAGACGGGGCAAAAGGCGGACAAACATAAGTCTGAAAATATAAGCAAAGAAACGGACACTGCTACGAAAATACACGCAAAGACAGACATACAGAAGAAACGGACAGTTACGAAAATACACGCAAGACAGACATACAGAAGAAACGGACAGTTACGAAATCACGCAAAGACAGACATACAGAAGAAACGGACAGTTACGAAAATACACGCAAAGACAGACATACAGAAGAAACGGACACTGCTACGAAAATACACGCAAAGACAGACATACAGAAGAAACGGACAGTTACGAAAATACATGCAAAGACAGACAAACAGAAAAAATGGACACAGCTACGAAAATACATGCAAAGACAGACATACAGAAGAAACGGACAGAATTACGAAAATACAAGCAGAGGCGGACAAACAGAAGCACAAAAATTAAAACAAAGAAAAAGACAACAAGAAGTACAAAAATGACAGCAAAGAGACAACAAAAGTAAGAACAAACATTAAAACAAAGAAAAAGACAACAAGAAGTACAAAAATGACAGCAAAGAGACAACAACGTAAGAACAAACATTAAAACAAAGAAAAAGACAACAAGAAATACAAAAATGACAGCAAAGAGACAACAAAAGTAAGAACGAACATTAAAACAAAGAAAAAGACAACAGTAAGTACAAAAACGACAGCAAAGAGACAACAAAAGTAAGAACAAACATTAAAACAAAGAAAAAGACAACAGTAAGTACAAAAACGACAGCAAAGAGACAACAAAAGTAAGAACAAACATTAAAACAAAGAAAAAGACAACAATAAGTACAAAAACGACAGCAAAGAGACAACAAAAGTAAGAACAAACATTAAAACAAAGAAAAAGACAACAGTAAGTACAAAAACGACAGCAAAGAGACAACAAAAGTAAGAACAAACATTAAAACAAAGAAAAAGACAACAGTAAGTACTAAAACGACAGCAAAGAGACAACAAAAGTAAGAACAAACATTAAAACAAAGAAAAAGACAACAGTAAGTACAAAAACGACAGCAAAGAGACAACAAAAGTAAGAACAAACATTAAAACAAAGAAAAAGACAACAATAAGTACAAAAACGACAGCAAAGAGACAACAAAAGTAAGAACAAACATTAAAACAAAGAAAAAGACAACAGTAAGTACAAAAACGACAGCAAAGAGACAGCAAAAGTAAGAACAAACATTAAAACAAAGAAAAAGACAACAGTAAGTACTAAAACGACAGCAAAGAGACAACAAAAGTAAGAAAAACATTAAAACAAAGAAAAAGACAACAAGAAGTACACAAATGACAGCAAAGAGACAACAAAAGTAAGAACAAACATTAAAACAAAGAAAAAGACAACAAGAAGTACAAAAATGACAGCAAAGAGACAACAAAAGTAAGAACAAACATTAAAACAAAAAAAAGAAAAAAAGACAACAACAGAGAAGACAAAAGTCACAAGGCAAAGAGCAAACAAAAAGTAAGAACAAACATTAAAACAAAGAAAAAGACAACAAGAAGTACAAAAATGACAGCAAAGAGACAACAAAAGTAAGAACAAACATTAAAACAAAGAAAAAGACAACAGAAGTACAAAAATGACAGCAAAGAGACAACAAAAGTAAGAACAAACATTAAAAACAAGAAAAAGACAACAAGAAGTACAAAATGACAGCAAAGAGACAACAAAAGTAAGAACAAACATTAAAACAAAGAAAAAGACAACAAGAAGTACTGAAATGATAGCAAAGAGACAGCAAAAGTAAGAACAAACATTAAACAAAGAAAAAGACAAAAGAAGTACTGAAATGATAGCAAAGAGACAAAAAGTAAGAACAAACATTAAAACAAGAAAAAGACAAAAGAAGTACAAAATGACAGCAAAGAGACAACAAAAGTAAGAACAAACATTAAAACAAAGAAAAAGACAAGAAGTACAAAATGACAGCAAAGAGACAACAAAACGTAAGAACAAACATTAAAACAAAGAAAAAGACAACAAGAAGTACTAAAATGACAGCAAAGAGACAACAAACGTAAGAACAAACATTAAAACAAAGAAAAAACAACAAGAAGTACTAAAATGACAGCAAAGAGACAACAAAGTAAGAACAAACATTAAAACAAAGAAAAAGACAACAAGAAGTACAAAAATGACAGCAAAGAGACAACAAAAGTAAGAACAAACATTAAAACAAAGAAAAAGACAACAGTAAGTACAAAAATGACAGCAAAGAGACAACAAAAGTAAGAACAAACATTAAAACAAAGAAAAAGACAACAAAGTACAAAAACAAGGACAACAAAAGAAGAACAACAAAACAAGAAAAACACATTAAAAAAAAGAGCAAAAAAAAAAAAAAAAAACTAACAAAGAAAGACAAAAATACAACGACAAAAGAGACAACAAAAGTAAGAACAAACATTAAAACAAAGAAAAAGACAACAGTAAGTACAAAAGACAAGCAAAGAGACAACAAAAGTAAGAACAAACATTAAAACAAAGAAAAAGACAACAGTAAGTACAAAAACGACAGCAAAGAGACAACAAAAGTAAGAACAAACATTAAAACAAAGAAAAAGACAACAATAAGTACAAAAACGACAGCAAAGAGACAACAAAAGTAAGAACAAACATTAAAACAAAGAAAAAGACAACAGTAAGTACAAAAACGACAGCAAAGAGACAACAAAAGTAAGAACAAACATTAAAACAAAGAAAAAGACAACAGTAAGTACAAAAACGACAGCAAAGAGACAACAAAAGTAAGAACAAACATTAAAACAAAGAAAAAGACAACAAGAAGTACGAAATGATAGCAAAGAGACAGCAAAAGTAAGAAAAACATTAAAACAAAGAAAAAGACAATAAGAAGTACGAAAGATAGCAAAGAGACAACAAAAGTAAGAACAAACATTAAACAAAGAAAAAGACAACAAGAAGTACAAAAAAGACAGCAAAGAGACAACAAAGTAAGAACAAAATTAAAACAAAGAAAAAGACAAGAAGTACAAAAATGACAGCAAAGAGACAACAAACGTAAGAAAAACATTAAAACAAAGAAAAAGACAACAGTAAGTACTAAAATGACAGCAAAGAGACAACAAACGTAAGAACAAACATTAAAACAAAGAAAAAAACAACAAGAAGTACAAAAATGACAGCAAAGAGACAACAAACGTAAGAACAAACATTAAAACAAAGAAAAAGACAACAGTAAGTACTAAAATGACAGCAAAGAGACAACAAAAGTAAGAACAAACATTAAAACAAAGAAAAAAGACAAACAGTAAGACAAAAAGACAGCAAAGAGACAACAAAAGTAAGAACAAACATTAAAACAAAGAAAAGACAACAATAATACAAAAACGACAGCAAAAGACAACAAAAGTAAGAACAAACATTAAAACAAAGAAAAAGACAACATAAGTACAAAAAACGACAGCAAAGAGACAACAAAAGTAAGAACAAACATTAAAACAAAGAAAAAGACAACAGTAAGTACAAAAACGACAGCAAAGAGACAACAAAAGTAAGAACAAACATTAAAACAAAGAAAAAGACAACAGTAAGTACAAAAACGACAGCAAAGAGACAACAAAAGTAAGAACAAACATTAAAACAAAGAAAAAGACAACAGTAAGTACTAAAACGACAGCAAAGAGACAACAAAAGTAAGAAGAAATTAAAAAAAGAAAAAGACAACAAGAAGTACACAAATGACAGCAAAGAGACAACAAAAGTAAGAACAAACATTAAAACAAAGAAAAAGACAACAAGAAGTACAAAAATGACAGCAAAGAACAACAAAAGTAAGAACAAACATAAAACAAAGAAAAGACAACAAGAAGTACAAAAATGACAGCAAAGAGACAACAAACGTAAGAACAAACATTAAAACGAAACAAAGAAAAAGACAACAAGAAGTACAAAAATGACAGCAAAGAGACAACAAAAGTAAGAACAAACATTAAAACAAGAAAAAGACAACAAGAAGTACAAAAATGACAGCAAAGAGACAACAAAAGTAAGAACAAACATTAAAACAAAGAAAAAGACAACAAGAAATACAAAAATGACAGCAAAGAGACAACAAAAGTAAGAAAACATTAAAACAAAGAAAAAGACAACAAGAAGTACAAAAATGACAGCAAAGAGACAACAAAAGTAAGAACAAACATTAAAACAAAGAAAAAGACAACAAGAAGTACTGAAATGATAGCAAAGAGACAACAAAAGTAAGAACAAACATTAAAACAAAGAAAAAGACAATAAGAAGTACTGAAATGATAGCAAAGAGACAACAAAAGTAAGAACAAACATTAAAACAAAGAAAAAGACAATAAGAAGTACTGAAATGACAGCAAAGAGACAACAAAAGTAAGAACAAACATTAAAACAAACAAAGAAAAAGACAACAAGACGTACTGAAATGACAGCAAAGAGACAACAAAAGTAAGAACAAACATTAAAACAAACAAAGAAAAAGACAACAAGAGTACTAAAATGACAGCAAAGAGACAACAAAAGTAAGAACAAACAATAAAACAAAGAAAAAGACAAAAGAAGTACTGAAATGACAGCAAAGAGACAACAAAAGTAAGAACAAACAATAAAACAAAGAAAAAGACAACAAGAAGTACTGAAATGACAGCAAAGAGACAACAAAAGTAAGAACAAACAATAAAACAAAGAAAAAGACAATAAGACGTACTGAAATGACAGCAAAGAGACAACAAAAGTAAGAACAAACAATAAAACAAAGAAAAAGACAATAAGACGTACTGAAATGACAGCAAAGAGACAACAAAAGTAAGAACAAACAATAAAACAAAGAAAAAGACAACAAGAAGTACTGAAATGACAGCAAGAGACAACAAAAGTAAGAACAAACATTAAAACAAAGAAAAAGACAACAAGAAGTACTGAAATGACAGCAAAGAGACAACAAAAGTAAGAACAAACAATAAAACAAGAAAAGACAACAAGAAGTACTGAAATGACAGCAAAGAGACAACAAAGTAAGAACAAACATTAAACAAAGAAAAAGACAATAAGACGTACTGAAATGACAGCAAAGAGACAACAAAAGTAAGAACAAACATTAAAACAAGAAAAAGACAGTAAGACGTACTAAAATAACAGCAAAGAGACAACAAAAGTAAGAACAAACATAAAAAAAGAAAAAGACAACAGACGTACTAAAATGACAGCAAAGAGACAACAAAAGTAAGAACAAACAATATAAAACAAAGAAAAAGACAGTCAAGACGTACTAAAATGACAGCAAAGAGACAACAAAAGTAAGAACAAACATTAAAACAAAGAAAAAGACAGTAAGACGTACTAAATGACAGCAAAGAGACAACAAAAGTAAGAACAAACATTAAAACAAAGAAAAAGACAGAAGACGTACTAAAATGACAGCAAAGAGACAACAAAAGATAAGAAACAAACAATTTTAAACAAAGAAAAGACAAAAGAAGTACTAAATGACAGCAAAGAGACAACAAAAGTAAGAACAAACAATAAAACAAAGAAAAAGACAGTAAGAGTACTAAAATGACAGCAAAGAGACACAAAAGTAAGAACAAACATAAAACAAAGAAAAAAGACAATAAGACGTACTGAAATGACAGCAAAGAGACAACAAAAATAAGAACAAACAACAAAACAAAGAAAAAGACAGTAAGACGTACTAAAATGACAGCAAAGAGACAACAAAAGTAAGAACAAACAACAAAACAAAGAAAAAGACAGTAAGACGTACTAAAATGACAGCAAAGAGACTACAAACATAAGTACGAAAATGTAAGCATACAAACAGAGTCGTAAGACGCTTTGCACAGGATGGTCGGTCGTAATGGATCCCTTTGCCTCAAGTTCAATTTCAGCTTCAATTTTAATTTCTCAAAATGACGTCTCCGCGCTCGGAATCAATTCGATATGCACTATCGTCACAGGTGCCATGTGAAGGAGAAGATCCAGAATGATCATGGCACAGGCGTTTAAGCCTGCACATAAATCCATGAGCTGGCCAGGTGCTGAGGTCCTACCTAGATAGTTCCATAACCCTGGGGTCCTAGGGGAGTGAGGTGGCAGACACCTCAACTTTTCCTGGGCGAGTACCTTGAGGGCGGCGCCCATCCCCTCTCCCTCGCTTCAAATTCATATTCAGATTCACATATTACCAAGACTTCAGAAAGGCAAGAAGGCTAATTGGTCTTCAAGGGGTGGGACCTGGGAAATCAAACTGTCTTCCAATGTTTTACACCAAGGCAGCCGGATTAGCGTACACAGCCAGAAGGCACTCAGGTCCGACTTGTTTTTCGTCCCCTTCTGAAGGACTAGACGTTCAGTTCGATTTTCCAGTCAAACTGAGGAGAAAAGTCGAGGCCTTTACGGGGAGCGAACGTTGGAACCTCGAGTGTAGTTACTGGCAGGCGAACGTCTGGACCATTCTGCCACTCTTCTCCCTAGACTTTTTTTAATTTTAATTTATGCGTGTCCGTGCATCTGTGTCAGCCCGTACCAGGGGCTCTTTCATATATATGGCATCCCCATCTTTTGGAAATTCTTTACTAGAAATGTCCTCTTTTGTGTCACTTTCTTTGTTTCTGACATGCTCCTTTGCTTTCTTTCATCTCTTATCATTTTCTGTCTTGCTGGGCTAGTCACCTGAATATATAAAGTCTTACATACTTTCTCTTAGGATTGATAATTGCGTGCATGTATTGAGTGCGTTTTTGGCTCGAAGGAATTGTGATGTGCAGAAGCTGTTTTAGGTAATTTAGACCAGTTTTAAATAATTTTAGTGTCCTAGGTTATATTTACGTTTGTATTCAGGCTTATCATTTTTAAACCCTTTAGTAATGAATTGGATGGAACGGTCAGCTCCAGGGGTTATATCCTTAGATAATGTGCGCGAATGCGTTGATATGTGTACTTTATTTTCTTTTCCAGTTTTTTTTTTTTTTTAATGAGGCATTGTGAACATTTTGTAATGGCTGTAGCCCTGGTACGTCTGTGCAGTCGATTGAGCTTTAAACAACAAAAGTAATAATCTTGTTTCTCTCCCTTCCTTTTTATCTCTCCTTCCCACCCCTACTACACCCTTTGTATCGAATGCTGTCTTTCTCTATCTCTGTCTCTCTGTCCCTGTCCCTGTCTCTCTCTCTCCCCTCCCTCTCTCTCTCTCCCCTCCCTCTCTCTCTCCCCTCCCTCCCTCCCTCTCCTTCCCTCCCTCCCCCTCTCTCTCTCCTCACTTGTATCTGTCTCTTTCTCTCACGCTCTCTTTCTCTCTGTCTGTCTCACTCTCTCTCTTGATCTCTCTCTCTCTCTCTGTCTCGCTCTCTCTCTCTGTCTCTCACCCTCTCATATCTCACCAAATCTCATCATCTCACCTAATGTCATCACATCAGCCCAACTCATCTGATCTCATCTTTTCACTCATCTCTCTCCTTTCTTCCCATCTTCCCATCATCTCTCTGTGTCTCATCCATTCATCGCTATCTGTCTTTCCTGTTGTTGTTTTTTTTTCATTGCCGCCTCCTCCACCCCCCTCCCTCCCCCTCGTCGTTCTCTTTGTCCGTTTGAATCTCATTTTAATCTTGCGTGCACACAGAAGGTACTCGTTCTCACTATGCTTTTATGACGCGTCATGTTGATGTAAATTGATGCTCTGTCTCTCTCCCTCCCACCCTCCCTCTGTCCCCCCACTTGTATCTGTGGCTCTCTCTCTCTCTCTCTTTCTCTTTCTCTCTCTCACGCCCCTCCCCCCTCACTTGTATCCGTCTCTGTCGCTCTCTCTCTCGGTCTGTATCTCTCCCTCCCTCCCCCTCCCTCTCTCTCCCCACTTGTGTCTGTCTTTCTATCTCTCCCTCCCTCTCCCCCCTCTCTCTCCCCCCCTCCACGTGTATCTGTCTTCGGTCTCTCTTGTCTGTCTCATTTACTCACTCTTAAAGATGATATATAGATACAACACAAATCCATTCGCATCACGTAGGCCCGCCCTCTTCAAACAATGGAGCGCTTGTTCTCTCCAAGTCGGATTTTGTAATTCGGAAAGTGACTATATGGAGCGAAGGCATCGTTAACTGCTTATCACCAGCCAGGCCTCTCACACACACAGACACCGTCAGCGAGGAATCGAGATTAAGTAAAAGAACAAGATGATGTCATACAGAAAGGGAGTGGGGGAGGGGGAGAGAGTAAAAGAACAAGATGATGTCATACAGAAAAGGGGGTGGGGATGGGGGTGGGGAGAGAGAGTAAAAGAACATGATGATGTCATACTGAAAGGGGGTGGGGATGGGGGTGGAGGGAGAGAGTAAAAGAACATGTCATACAGAAAGGGATGGGGGTGATGGGGGAGAGAGTAAAAGAACATGATGATGTCATACAGAAAGGGGTGGGGGTGATGGGGTAGAGAGTAAAAGAACAAGATGATGTCATACAGAAAGGGGGTGGGGGGAGAGAGTAAAAGAACAAGATGTCATACAGAAAGGGGGTGGGGGTGATGGGGTAGAGAGTAAAAGAACAAGATGATGTCATACAGAAAGGGGGTGGGGGGAGTAAAAGGGGGTGGGGGTGGGGGAGAGAGTAA
>JAPXFY010000025.1:47104613-47107113 GCA_030674185.1 Monoplex corrugatus | reverse complement strand
TTTTCTGTTTTTGTTTTTGTGTGTGTTTTGTTGTTGTTGTTGTTTTTTATTGAGAAGGAAAAACAAGGACACTCACCCACACACACAGTCTCCCAGTTGTCTCCATCATACAAAACATTTTCTTTTTTACGGAACAATTGCCATGTAAAAAGAGATTGATGAAAAAAGGAAGGGGAGCAGAGAGAATTTGAAGGACGACAGGCAACATTTGCGATGACTGATGGAAGTCCCAGATAAACTGAACAGAAGAAGGGACAAATAATGTGGAGAAGCTTCTGCGAAACAATACAGGCCTTGTTTGTGTTATTATTATTCCTACAGGCCCCATAATAATGGCATGAACGTGACAGGTATATGGTCATAGCCAGAGATGTCGGGGACCACTGTCTTCCCCATTCCCCCCCCCACCCCCCCCCTTCTTCCTGGGTCTTCAGAAGAATGAGGGACAGGAATGTGGATCGGGGGACAAGGGTCGAGGTAGGGTGGGGTCAGAGAGGGTCAGCAGCCAAATAAAGGAGCCAGGAAAAGAAAGATGTCCTTCCCTCCTGACGTACGAAAAACGACGACAATAACAACACAACAACGAAAGAAAAACAACAAACAAATAAGTAAATAAAACAGAAAAGTGAAGAAACGTGAAGAAATAAACCTGATAAATGCATAAATTGAAAACAGAAAAGAAAAGCCTTGTCAGTTGTGCTGCCGTTTCTCTATTGTTTATTGTAAATACGTTGCACTTTTCTTAAGTATACCGTAAGCGCTGTTGTTGAACTTTTCTTAAGTATACCGTAAGCGCTGTTGTTGAACTTTTCTTAAGTTTACCGTAAGCGCTGTTGTTGAACTTTTCTTAAGTATACCGTAAGCGCTGTTGTTGAACTTTTCTTAAGTATACCGTAAGCGCTGTTGTTGAACTTTCATTAAGTATACCGTAAGCGCTGTTGTTGAACTTTTCTTAAGTATACCGTAAGCGCTGTTGTTGAACTTTCATTAAGTATATCGCAAGCGCTGTTGTTGAACTTTTCTTAAGTATACCGTAAGCGTTGTTGTTGAACTTTCATTAGATTTGATTTTATCAAGATTTTGCGCTATATAAATAAAATATTGTATTGTATTGTAAGAATACCGTAAGCGTTGTTGTTGAACTTTTATTACGTTTACCGTAAGCGTTGTTGTTGAACTTTTCTTAAGTATACCGTAAGCGCTGTTGTTGAACTTTTCTTAAGTATACCGTAAGCGTTGTTGTTGAACTTTTCTTAAGTATACCGTAAGCGTTGTTGTTGAACTTTTCTTAAGTATACCGTAAGCGCTGTTGTTGAACTTTCATTAAGTATACCGTAAGCGCTGTTGTTGAACTTTTCTTAAGTATACCGTAAGCGCTGTTGTTGAACTTTTCTTAAGTATATCGTAAGCGTTGTTGTTGAACTTTCATTAAGTATACCGTAAGCGCTGTTGTTGAACTTTTCTTAAGTATACCGTAAGCGCTGTTGTTGAACTTTCATTAAGAAGACCCTAAGTGCTGTTGTTGAAGTTTTATTAAGTATGTCCTATGCGCTGTTGTTGAAGTTTTATTAAGTATGTCCTATGCGCTGTTGTTGGACTTTTATTAAGTACACCCTATGCGCTGTTGTTGAACTTTTATTAAGTACACCCTATGCGCTGTTGATATGCACAAATTATGATGACGCCTTTTATACTTTAATCGTATGACGTCATTGAAAAGTGTGCTGTAACTGATTTCGCGTCCGAAAAAAATAGATTCTAGCGGAGAGCTGTGTCTTTAGAGGGCTCAGACTTGAAGAATGTGGACAAGTTGGTGTCACGTATGATAATTTGCCGCTGGATTGACAGTGTCAAACGAAGAAAACCCGATTGGAAAGACAAGTGCTGATACATGGACGTCACGTTAGGCCCAGAACGAGCAAACTGTTCACTTTGAAAAGAGAGAATAGTCGAAGAGCAATCGCATGTTTCAGTTCGTGAAATAAGTGAAACTTAACAGTGTTTCCTAAATCACAGTTGAACGGATCGTGCGGTTTGATTCTGATATAAAGAAAGCGGATGCCTGATGAACATGTCATCTTCTGACAGAGAAGCAGGGGAGGGGGGGGGGGGGGGACTCCAGCAACAATGAGTGCTTGAAGTGTTTGAACCAGAGGACCCCAAACGACTTTGTGACGTGATCACAAGTGACAGAATTCACCTTCGATGGCATCCCAGACAAAGGGTCCTATCAAATGTGGGTGTGCGTTAACCCTTTGACTCCCGCACCCTATCCAACTGCAAAATTAACCCTTTGACTCCTGCACCCTTTCCACAGCTTCCTGCAGGAAGCTTGTGGATAGGTTGAGGGAGTCAAAGGGTTACGCTTTTGCTTTGCTAGCACGATGCTGGTGGACAGGTTGCGGGAGTCATAGGGTTAATGACGAAAGACCAGTTGTACTGAGACTTTGTTTTCAAAATGGGAAGAGAATTTCTTTCATTTGTTTCAACTCCCAAGGTT
>JAPXFY010000025.1:47079613-47094613 GCA_030674185.1 Monoplex corrugatus | reverse complement strand
TCATTGTTCCATCCCACCCACCCAACAAATCGGTAAATAGACAAATTATTGAAATCCATCCATCCATCCATCCATCCATCCATCCATCCACCATCCATCCATCCATCCTCCCCTCCATCCAATTATGATCCATCCATCCAAAAGATAAAGAACCAAACAACCAAATAGCATGCTTGCATCCATTTGATAGACAAACTAGAGAACAATCAAAATGCCTTCTACTTTTTTCCAGAAGGTAATAGAATAATGCATTTTGATTGGTAGGCTGTCAGTCATTTTTTTCTGTGTTTTGTTTTCTTTCTGGTGTTTGTTTGTTTTGCTGAATACTGGAAAATACCTTGTATATACAAGTAGTACGTGTACATGTATACCTGTATTGTCTCATTTACTGATACATTTTATAGGATTCCATCCTGTTTATACAATTGTCCATCTGCCATCTATCCATTCTGCCATGCATCCCTTATTAGTTTTATTATAAATCGTTTGTTCATGGCGCTGTTCTACGAACTCATTTTGTCTCACCATGCATTACATATAATCATCCTTTTTACTGGAGCATGGATCCCCCCATGGGGATACCAGGGGCTTTTTCTGTATAAATAGTATCCCCACTTTCTGGAAATTCTGTGCTAGAAATTTCCTCTTTTCTGTCACTCACTTTATTTTCGGCCATGTTCCTTTGCTTTCTGTCATTTCTTCCGATCATTTTCTGCCTTGCTGGTCCATTCATCTGTATGTGTTCAATAAAGTCTTACGTACTTTCTGTTAGGATTGATAATTGGGTACATGTATTAAGTGCATTTTTGGGGGAAATGAGATATGCGAAAGCAATTTGAGGTAATTTAGGCCCGTTTTTATATATGATTTAGTGTCCTTAGTTATGTTTCAGTTTGTGTTCAGGTGTGGTTTTTTAAAAATCCCTTGTGTGATAAATTGGACAGAATGGTCTACGCCAGGGGCATCTCCTTAGATAATCTGCATGAATGCATTGATATGTGTACTTAATCCCCCCCCCCCCCCCCCCCCCTTGAAGTATTGTGTGTTTTGAAATGGTTATGGCCCTGATATGGGTCTATGCAGTCGGCTGGGCTTGAATAAGAAGAAAATATATATAAAAAAAAGAACCCACCACCAGTCAATGGAGCATGGAGAAATCCAGCTGTTAGGTAGCCTATCACATTTTACTGCCGTTGCACGATCTGTGTATTGGGTGGGCGTGCACATGTGCGTGCTGGTGGTTTCTTGTCTCCATAAGCCAGTCACTGGCATGACCCACAGATCTTTGACGTGCATGTTTGATATTCTGTATGAAGGGGTTTAGGTGCTGGCAGGTCTGCATACGTGTTGACCTGGAAGTTCAGAGAAATCCCCTCCCTTTACCCACTAGGTGGAGATGTCTTGGGGGATCAGACTTGGGGCCTTCTGATTGGAAGCCCAATTTTTGTCCACTTGACTGCTGCACCTGTTCATTCATTCATATTCATTCATTCATTCATTCATCCATCATTCGTCCATCCATCCATCCATCCATCCATCATCCTCCACTCCATCCTCACTGACTGTCCATTCATCCATTGTTCCATCCATCCATCCATCCATCCATCCATTCCATCCATCCATCCATCATACCATGCGTGAAGTAAAAAAAATTTAAATTGTATAGAAAACCAATTAACCGTCTGTTCTGTGACTATCCCACTCACCAGCGAGCTGCGTCGTCGGAGCGTGAGGTAGAACGGCTGCGGCAACAACTGCAGCAGGTGGCAGCACATAGTTTGCAGCAGCAGCAGTCCTCATCATCGGACCCCATGCGACAGACTCCAGACATGGAGCATGCCTTGGACATCCTGTCCAGGTCCAACCTCGAGGTGGAACTGGCTGCCAAGGAGAAAGAGGTGAGGAGTCTGACGCGTGTTCATGTGTGCGTGCGCAGATTTGTGTGTGTATACCTGTATCTGTGTTTAGATAGAAAAGAAGGGAGGGAATCATGGGGATTGGGAGTGGGGGTGAGGTAAATCTGGGATTTACTTCTGAAGATAAAAAGAGTAGCAAAGCCAGAACAAGAGTGAGGCAGCCAAGATGTGGTTTCTAAGAAGAATGTTGAGAGTTCCATGGACAGTAAAGAAAACAAACGAGACAGTCTTGATGGAGGCAGACACAAGAAGATCATTCGTAAGGAAGATTAGGAAAAGACAGGCAACGTTTATAGGCCATTTTATGAGAAAAGGGGAATTAGAGCACCTGGTCACAATAGGAAAGCTGGAGGAAAAGAGAACACCAGGTAGACCCAGGGAGAAAATATTGGACTTGCAGGGTGGCTGAGGACAAAGAGGGTGGAAGATGTGCTTGCGGCGACAAAGGATAGATGCATATGGAGGGCCATGATCACCAACACCATGCGGCAAGGCATTTGAAGATAATGATGATAAAAAGAGTGTCTTGGACGACCTGTGCAAGTCCAATCTGGAGACAGAGGTCTTTGCTGGGGATAGAACTTACATGGTAACCAGAAAGGTTATGGCATAGGGTTGTGTGGGATTGGAATGAAGTAGGGCTGGTGTGTGTGGGATTGGAATGCAGTAGGGCTGGTGTGTGTGGGATTGGAATGAAGTAGGGCTGGTGTGTGTGGGATTGGAATGAAGAAGGGCTGGTGTGTGTGGATTGGAATGAAGTAGGGCTGGTGTGTGTGGATTGGAATGAAGTAGGGCTGGTGTGTGTTCGTCTGTGAGTGTGGTAAGGGGTAGTGAAGTGGGTTGGTATTGATATGCTTGAGTGAGGATTGTGTGTATATGAGAATGAATGAGCTGTCATTGACATCCTGTCAAGAGTCTAACCAGGAGATAGAAGTAACTACTGAAGAGAAAGACTTGAGGAAGGATTATGGAAGCAGATGGGAGTGGTGTATGTATGGGAGAAGTAGTAATGGATACGTTGCACATGTATGAGAAGGAGCAAGCGTGTTTTCGATGTGCTGTACATGTCGACTTGCAGCGTGTTTCTTAGCTTAGGCAATTTGTTGGGTCAGTTTACTATACTGAAAAAGGGATTTACCTGTTGTGAGCATATATATTGGTCACTCGAAAATGCTGTCCCCAGATGGTCAGTATGTAAGATGTAGGTCAGTTGAAAACCAAGCACACCTTGGGCTAGGCTTGATGATTGGACTTGGGAGAAAATAACTAATCATTGCTGCTGGTCACAATTCAACGGGAGGCTTGTTCTGGGACGTTTCCAGTAAAACATCTGGTTGCCTTCAAATGCTAGAAACATTATGCACTATTTTTTGATTGTCATATTAAAACATTTATTTGTCTCCAGGTTGCAGAATGTTATGTGGGGTTGTGATTGTCACAGTAAATGATCTGGTTGCCTTCAAATGCCAGGAACATTATGCAATGTTTTGATCGTCACATTAAAACACAACATTTGGTTGCCTCCATGTTGCAAAACATTATGCAGCATTTTGATTATCTTAGGAAGAGATGCATTAGATCTTGGTTGAAATTAACTAGAATAGATGAGACTAGGTTACCAGTTAAGGCATGTAAAGTTAGTTATGTACAATTTAGATTCCATTGGGAAATTGTCATGGGCTTGTGATACTTATATGTGCTTGGATTTAAATTATGAATGGGAACAGCAGGGTATGGAATGTATATACAGATTTGTTTATTGCTTTCAGCAGCGATTGATTGATGTTTGTTGGCAAAAATATACTCTCTAAAATTTTCCATTGCTTTTATTCTGTCTCCCCATTTATAGCCGTGTGCATGTGCGTGTGCATGTGCGTGTGTGTGTGTGTGTGTGTGTGTGCGTGTGCATGTGCGTGCGTGCGTGTGCGTGCGTGCGTGTGTGTGTTTTAGCGCTTAGATTTGATTTTATCAAGATTCTGTGCTATATAAAATATTGTATATTATTATTATTATTATTAAAAATGGGACAGTCATATACATATACAATTGTATATACATATACAGTATGCACAGTCGTATGTGCAATAAGGACATGTTTTCAGTGTGTATATTGTTCAAGGCAGTTGATTGTTAATTGAACAGACTCATTTCGGGCTCTGATGAAATTTAGATGGGGCATTTCTGATATTATAGAATGACACAAACATCCTGATGAGCAGAATGCATGTTGTCATTTATGGCAGACTTCCACTGAAGATGAATCACATGTTATTTTATTGCCCCAGTCAAAATGACTTACTTAGCAATTTTGTTCCATCTAGACGTTATGAAAGTCCAAATGTATTTCAGTTGTCATTGCATGCTTTTCTCGTTCAAAAATAAAGATCATATCAAGAAGCTCGTGACATTTCCACATAAATGTCAAAAGAGACTCAGAGAGATTGCATCACAAAGTATTATTTTTGTGTAATATTAACCCGGTTGTATGACAGTTCTGTGTGTATATCAATCATGAACAAGCATTAGTAATATTTCTGTAAAATGTTGTTCACAACCCTTCATTAAGGGGTTATGTTCTGTTTGAGTAAAACATCCAGTGTCCAGCATCCACCCTATTCTCCACTAGAGTCCATCCTTTCCCCCTTAGTTTGTTAGATGGTACTCAATAATATGGCTGCAGGGAATAACAATACAAGCTCTTTTTACTCAGAAAAACTGGCCTAGGTCAATATGGATTTCTCAGACATTTGGTTGAACAGAGGCGTTGGAAGCAAATATCAAAAGCACATTTTCAGATTTTTTATGCAAAGAATGGTTTGTATAAAAATACATTTTCAGATCTTTTTTAAAAAAGGATGGTATGTTGGTTTATGCAACACTGCTCCAGTAAATTTAAGCAGTAGTGGCAAATATGCAATCTGTCATTCATTTGAATTGTTTGTTCAGCCATAAAAATGCCTTTCTGACATTACTATTGGTAGATCAACCCTTTGACTCTTACACCCTGTTCACCATCATCTTGCATTGTCAATCATGCTAGCAAAACAAAAATGTAACCTTTTGACTCCCTCACCCTATCTATCAGCTTCCTGCAAGAAGATAGAGTGAGGGAGTAAAAGGGTCACGTTTTTGCAGTAGGTGGATGGGGTGTGGGAGTCAATGGGTTAAGAACTGCTTTCGCACAAATTCTGTATGGGTGTTTTTGTAAATGATTTAAAGATACATAGAAAATACAAAATAGTCGTAAAAACATGTGATTTTGCGATTAAAAACATAACTAAAATAACCAAAACCGAAGCCGAAACATTTCGTGATGGAAATTAATTTGTGGAAGCATTTAAGAGAAAAGTTGTCTTTCGGCATTACAAGAATAGGTGCATAAATGACTACGCTCTTGCCTTTTTACTACAGAATAGCAAGGAGGATGTTATCAGTTTCTACATTCATTCATTACATTTTGCGAGTCAGAAGTAGAATATCTGTCTAAAATATGCTTAGATTTCTTGGATAAATTATCATTACTTACTTTTCTGGTTTTTGTTTCTTTTTTTCTTTTCATCTTCTGTTCATCGACTATGTATGTCAGAATGTGCAGTGCTGCGCGAGTGCTGTTCTGTGTTTGATGCATTTTTTGTTGTTTAACATTTGAGTCTTAAATTTGTAAGTCAAGTAGTACATGCAACCCATTTATACAGTATGGTCATATTATGTAGAAGTTTCAGAGCTAATATCTTGTCATCACTACCACCTCCACTTGATTTTGTACCCTGTTCTGCATCTCTGTCTCTCTCATCTCTACCCCTCCCGTATTCTCATCTCTCATCCTCCTTCCATCTTTGTCTGTCAGTCTGCCTGTCCCCTGTCACATCTCTGTCGTTTTCTCTCTCTCTCTCTCTCTCTCTCTCTCTCTCTCTCTCTCTCTCTCTCTCTCTCTCTCTCTCTCTCTCTCTCTCTCTCTCTCTCATCTGTCGTTTCTCTCTCTCTCCTCCCTCCCTCCCTCTGTCTCTTTTCATCCGAATTTTAACTTCGTTTTTAAGAAAATGTGGTTTCCTGCCTTTGTCCTACCTCTCTTTTTCCCTCCCTCCCTCTCCTCTCTCACCAGCCTTTTG
This sequence comes from Monoplex corrugatus, assembly GCA_030674185.1. Classification (NCBI taxonomy): domain Eukaryota; kingdom Metazoa; phylum Mollusca; class Gastropoda; order Littorinimorpha; family Ranellidae; genus Monoplex; species Monoplex corrugatus. The sequence continues at coordinate 47,088,588 of JAPXFY010000025.1, read as the reverse complement.
TGTGTGTGTGTGTGTGTGTGTGTGTGTGTGTGTGTGTGTGTGTGTGTGTGTGTTTTGGTGTGTGTGTGTGTGTGTGTGTAACAGTAGCTATTTTGTCTCCTGCGCTGCTGCTATTTTCAAGTGCATATTCTTGAAAGAACAGATTCCTTTTCCAAGGGTGAACTCTCTCTCTCTCTCTGTCTCTGTCTCTCTCTCTCTATCTCTGTCTCTCTCTCTCTGTCTGTCTCTGTTGTCTGTCTCTGTCTCTCTCTGTGTCTGTCTCTGTTTCTCTTTCTCACTGTTTCTGTCTCTGTCTGTCTTGTCTCTGTCTCTGTCTCGCTCTCTCTGTCTCTCTCTCTCGCTCGCGCTCTCTCTGTCTGTCTTTCTCCCCCCACCCCCTCCCGCTCTTTCCCCTGTGCTCAAGTGTAAATATGCTGACGTGTGTTGACTGTTTATGTGTCCATCCGCGTACGCGCGTATACGTCAAACCGCCGTGTGCACACGCCCATTAAAAGTCAGATTATGGCCAAAAGCGTGTACAGCCACGATGAACACCTGCTGAAGATGTCGAGGGAAGAGAGATCAGGCATGAGTGAAAGAGACAAGGCACATATTGTCACTGGTTTGGCAGTGATCGATTGATTTTCCATAAGACTGATTCCCTGTCAGTTCTCTCCCTTTCCTTCCCCCCCAACCCACACCCCCCCCCCTTCCTCCAACGTGTACCCAACTGTACTTAGTAGCTGGCCAGTAGTCGAGCCAACCAACAGTTTACGCCCTCAGCCCTCAAGGGCAGACGATTGATTTGATTGATTGATTACTCCCTTGCCAGTTATTGATCACCTAATAGCGCTTTCATGCGTTGCCGTGGTAACCGGGCCCTGTCGGTGCTGGGTCGTCGATAGGCCGCCTGTCATTGGCGGGGCCCCGGAACGAGATTGATCAGTGATCGGTTGATTGATTAGCCCCGCTCATCGATCTTTTTGATTGATCTGTTTGTGACAGATGGGGGGGTTGTGAGTCACGCTCGCGGGCTCGTTGTACAAGGCTTACGAGTTTCGAGTCCCTCACCTCGTGTTTTGACACTGTACTTTGCCCGTTGATGTAGGGAGCGGATGCAGGTTTGCCGGTCAGCTTAACGCTCCATACCGCAAATGGTTGAATTTTTTGTTTGGGAAAAAAAAAAATTGCCTGAAGTTGATTTTTACACAGTTTCAGAACTTTGCTCATCTTGATCACCGGAATTGTTGGCTTTTCTTTTGAAATTGCCGCGAGTTGTGTATGGATTGTTGTTGTTGCGTCATTCAAAAGTAGCAGGCGTCTGCTGCCGATGTCGTCTGCTTTCCGATGTCTGGTGCGGCTTGAGCGCCATTGATTGAAAGTTTTCTCGGCAAGATAGGAACTGGAGAAGATCTGGAGAGCAGCTGGGGTTTTTCATCAACAAAGGAACGAACGACACGGACAGACTGAGGAGCCGTTGGCTCGAAATCGTCGGCAGGATTCTTGTTGTGGATTATTACTGGGTAACAAAGGGAGCGTGCGTCTGTCGTAAAGAATATTACTGTTGAGACACGTTGGATTCGTTTTTCAGATCGGCTGTTATGTGTAGAAACGTCTCGGTGTGTTTTTGACTGTTTGAAAAGTGAAATCTCTGTTTAAATCATACCACCCTTTAAATGGAAAAGAGAAGATTTTAAAAGAGAACTCTCAGTTTTGTTTAAACCACACCACCCTTTGTAATGGAAAAGAAAAGATAGAATGTGAAGGAGGATTGTTTAAACCATACCACCCTTTCAAATAGAAAAGAGAAGATAGAGTGGGAGGATCCCCTACCTCATTTTTTTTTTCTTTTGTTTTTCCTCTCATCAGAAACATATTTGAGTTTTTCCCTAGTGTCACGTTACAGAATGATAACGCATCAAACCTGTTAGATTGCATCTGTGAAGGTTTTCTTAAGACCTTTAAACTACAGCAAGCTTTTTTTTTTCCCCCCTTCCCAGCAAGCCATCTGTGTCATGAGTGTACGTAGATGGGTCCGTTTTCCAGAAGACCCTGTGACGGAGTAGCTTTATGAAAGACGTATCCAGATATTAGCGCTATCCTTTGTTCTCTTTGTATCCACATATTAGCGCTATCCTTTGTTCTCTTTGTATCCAGATATTAGCGCTATCCTTTGTTCCCTTTGTATCCACATATTAGCACTCTCCTTTGTTCTCTTTGCGTCGGAAAGCGAGGAAGTAGGTAGCCAGTAACCAACCGTGCACAGTTTTGTGCTGAAACATAGAATATCTTATATTCGGGGTGGGTGAGGGTGGGGGTGGGCCGAAGTATTGATTTTGGACTAGAATTGGGTAAAGGAGAGGAGAGTGAAAAGAGACGGGGGGGAGGGGGAGGTGAGGGTGTTGTCGGATGGAGAAATGATGGCGTCGATCAAAGCAATTGCCGGGTGGCGCTCCTCGTCCGCTGTAGGCCTATGCTTTGTTCTCGTTTGGCGGTATTAACTTGATCTGTCGCGTTGTTTGTTAGATCTGCCGGGCGGCCGCGGGGGCCGTGATACGCGGAATTTAGGGAGATGTTTGTTGCTTCCTTCCACACAATCTTGGGACGGAGGGAAGGAGGGAGGAAGGGAGGGATGGGTAGGTGGGTGGGGGTGTGGAACAGCGGAGGGATTTAATCGCTAATAAGGGGTTGTTCAGTAGTCTGGCTTTCTGCGATCATTATCCGAAAACAAGGATGTTGTCTGCGAATACTTTCTACTGTGTCTGTCAGCTCTTGGTTTTTCTTTTACTTTTTTTCTTCTTCGTTGTTCTGGTACTACTGATCACGATCGATCTGCAGTCTGGAGGAGAAACCTGCGTTTGCATAGTAGGCTACCGTGGCAATAAATAGTAACACGCTGAGATTTAACCCTTTGACTGCCTCACCCTATTCTCACTACCATCCTGCATCGTCATCAGTGATAGCAAAGCATAAACTTAACCCTTTGACTCTTCATGCAGGAAGCTGGTGGATAGGCTGAAGGAGTCAAAGGGTTAAGTTTTTGCAGCTGATAAATAGAGTGCGGGAGTTAAGGGATTAAGAGTGTCGTTGGAGCACAGAGTCGACTTCTTACATAGTTTTTATGACCTTGTTTGTTAGCTCATTTCGTTAGCGTACCATACTGATAACTCAAGGGTTGTGGGTTCGGCCCTCCAGGGGGGGGGGGGGGGGAGCAGCTTTGATATTTGTTGGCTGGTTAGTTCTTTTGATATTGCCATTGACTCGGGATCTGATATCTCGAGTTCAATCCCAGCTTGCATTATGTTCGTAGCCTATCTGAATGTTTCCATCATTCTGGTGGTATTCATTTTGAGTTTAGTAGGTCCCTCTCGTCTCTCCCAGGGCATAAAGTTTTGAGCAGGCTCAGGGAGTCCGCCAGATAATTGTTGATAAGCCTGGGTGGAGCACATGTGGAACTGTCTGAATGCCATTGATCCGGCCTGGTTCAGTGTTTACGTCGGTACCCACCTCATGTGATATGGCCAACGGGGATAACCATCCCAGGGAAATGAGGGAAGGGGAAGAAGGACTTATCTTATTATACCGACATCACCAGAACAACAATGATGTTAAGATGGGACAGTGAGAGGCCAGTTTTAAGTAGCGCACCCCGGGATTCGAACTCACAACCATTAGCATGTGAAGCATAGGCTCAGACCAACTGAGCTACCGAGGCCTGAATGCGATGAACCCCCTTCATGAACAAACTCCTAACTTCTATACAACTGTCAGGAAGGAAAGAATGGCCCTTTGGGGGGGTTTTCTGTTCGTAGGATATACTGTTCAACAACACGATTTTGTGAAAGGACGAATCTATTCTGTTTTAGACGTGAAAAGCCTACAACAAATAGCCATCTGTATCTTGTGGTGTGGGAGAGTTATTTGTGTCACAAATTTATACACAAGTGTGATGTTTTCAAAAGAGATTCTTTCTCTTTGAGATAGACCGCTAAGAAGCAATCCGACTACTGTAATCATTGACAGGAAAAGGATTGATGGACCTTGTGGTATTACGTTAGCTCTTTTTGTTTGTTGTTGTGCCGCTACTAGGGAAAGGGCATTAGGTTTGGGTTGGAAGAAGGAGACAAGGAGGGGGGAGAGAGAGAGAGAGAGTGTTTTGTTATGCTGCGTTCAGTTGTATGATTTATTCACAATTTGATGTTGATCTTGACACTACTACTAATAGAAAGGCTGTTCAGTTTATTTTTGTCTACACCCTCCCACTCCAGTGTCACACACTCCTCTCTCTCTCTCTCCTCTCTCTCTGGTGCGTGTGCGCGCACCGCGCGCGCAGTGGTCACAAGTGTTTCACTGAGTGGTTTTCAGTTCATTTTATTTTTAACAACCCTAGTAAATAAGCAACAAGCTGTGTACTAGTTAGTATACACATCACGACTACCAACAGTAAATCAACGACCCAGGTTATCTAACTCCCGCTTAAAACGTTCCGTATGGGAGAGGAGAGGAGGAGGGAGGCATAGGGAAATGACGGTAGTAGTGATGGTAGTAGTAGTAGTGATGGTAGTGAGCTTTTAAAGCTTGTCGTGGTATCGATCGTGGAAAACGGTGGCTGTTATCTACCTCCCTATCTGAAAGCCTGATCGATTTTCATCTCCGCGCAACTGTGATCGGCAAGTTGGCTGCTGCACGATAGATATTGAACATACACACTCCGCCAACATCCGCTCTGGTACACACACACACATACAGCCACATTCACTGACTGCTCTCTCTGGTGCCCAGACTTCGGGGGGTTTTTTATTTTTATTTTTTTCTCTCCAACCCCTTTCGCTGTGTGTTGTGTGTGTATGTGCATCGGGTGGTGATTGTGGGTGTATTTTGCAATAGGGTGACTTTTTTGATGATATATTTCTGTTGTTGGCTTCAGTGTTTTAATCGTCGTTGATGGTGTTATATCTGTGGGGATCGTACGGAGCTGTTGTGCAAGGTGTGCGCTGCCTTTTCCCAGTCGACGTGGTGGTGGTGGTGACTTGGCCGCGTGGATTGATTTAGACTTGTGTAACGGAATGGTTTTTCTATCACGACGCGCCTGAAATACCCTGCTCTTTCACCGTTTGAAATATCATGGATTTTTATATATTTCATCCCTTAAAATAGTCGGTTTTCAATAGGCCAGGCTGAACTTGGGTTAGAACATCGAAAAGGGAGGTATGATTCGAAACTTGGACCTTTTATTAGCGTGTTGGATTGTTGGGGTTTATAGCGATGAAGAGAAAGATGTGCGAGGATGCTGCTAATAATGTTTTAAGTTGAAAGAGAGAGCAGCTGGCACAGGTCTTCTTCGGTTTGTCGTGGTTTGGGTGAGGGCGAGGTCACCTGAATAGAAACAGAAAGGTCTCATTAACGTTTGTATCAAATCTATGGGCGTAGAGGATCGATTGATTATCAAACCGACAGAGAGAAAGAAAAAGAGGCTTCGGTGTTTTGGAGAGTTAGAGAACGAAGTGAAGAGATTGGGACGACGGTGGAGGTGCGTGTAAGCATCATTTTGTGGATCTGGAGCGTGAAGGGGGATGGGGGTGGGGGGAGAAAGGGGCGATTGTGTTGGGCGTAGTACAGAGGCACTGAAATGGTGTGGTGCAGAGGCACTGAGGCGGGTGGGCCCAGCTCCTGAAGCTGCAGGGGAACAAAGTGGTGAAGATGCTGACGGCCTGGAGCCGATTGTTGATACGTGGTCGTTAATTGTCGGTCTCGGGAGGGAACTGTTTGTGTACAGCTTGATTGATGCTGGTCTGCTAATTGTCTGTCTGCCTTTGAAAAAGAGACCAGCTTGCTGTCCGCGAGAAAGGCAGCTTTTGAAGTGTTAGCGATCGAGTCTGTTAGTTATACGTAGCTTTCAAGTTCTTTTACAGTGGGTAAGAGGGGTCTTCTACTGTTAAGGAGCCGTCACAGTCTGAGGCTTGACAGGGAAGTGAAGGTCGGAAAGGATGATCAGTCAAGCTGTATGAAGCAGCTAGTCCACCAAAACAGTGGTTTTATGTTATCTGCGATGCCTGTGGGAAGACTATCGTTTTGTTGGATGGGACTCCTAGTCCAAATTAAGTGAAAGCATTGGCTTATGTAACATATTCAGAGAGGCAGGAGAAGGGATACATTCTTTTTTTTTTTCTTTCTTTCTTATATCAAGATTTAGCTCCTTATGATTATTATTGTTATTATTGTCTTCAATTTTTCTTTTCTACTTTTTTATGCACTTAATGTGGGGTAGGATTCTTTCTTTACATTTGAGGAAAATTTATTTCCTCCGTCCATCTGTCTTTCTGTCTGTCTCTGTCTGTCTGTCTGTCTGTCTGTCTGTCTCTCTGTCTGTCTCTCTCTCTCTCTCTCTCTCTCTCTCTCTTTCGCTCTCTTCTCTCTCTCTCTCTCTCTCTCTCTCTCTCTCTTTTGATAAATTATTCCAGTATAGGGCTATTCACCAGGCTCATTAGACTCGCTACACAGTTCACTTTATTTTACTTGTTACTATTTAGTGGAGAAAAGAGGACAAGCTGGTAGGCAGGCTTACTACATGCCATTATGTTGATGCACAATCTGCATGTTTGATGGGCATGCATGCTGGCTGTGCTCATGTTACCATAGGCCAGCCACTGACATGGCTTACAGGATCTTTAGTGAGCATATATGATATTCTGTATGCAGCTTCTGTTATATGATTGTGAGGCATGTACAGTCAACACCCAAGGCCAGAACAAGATTGAGGCAGCTGAAATGTGGTTTCTAAAAAGAATGTTGAGAGTTCCATAGACAGCAAAGAAAACAAACGAGACAGTTTTGATGGAGGCAGACACTAAAATCATTGATTGAAAAAAAGATTAGGAAAAGACAAGCAACATTTATAGGAAAGGGGAATTAGAGCACCTGGTCACAACAGGAAAGCTGAAGGGAAAGAGAACACCAGGTATACCAAGGGAGAAAATATTGGACAGACTTACAGGGTGGCTGAGGACAGAGAGGGTGGAAGATGTACTCGCAGCTACAAGGGATAGATGCATATGGAGGGCCATGATCGCCAACGCCATGCGGCGGGGCACATGATGATGATGATGATGATGATGCAGATACACATGAAGGGGGTTTAAGCACAGGCAGGTCTACACACATGTGTTGACCTGTCAGATTGGGGAAAATCTCCACCCTTACCTATCAGGTGAAGGTGTCTAGGTGGATCAAACCTTGAACCTTCCGATCAGAATTCTGACGCTTGTCCACTTGACTACTGTACCAACTGGTTCTTACTGTCCTCTTCTGGTGCTCCTGTTCCCTTCTCTGTACCTCTCTCATCTTCCTCCTTCCCCCACCCCCCTTCAAACTTTGTGTATTCAGAATGAGTAGGAACAGGGGGTGGGGGTGATGGTAGGAGTAGGGAGGGAAAAACAACTCCTGACATAGTTTGGAAGAGAGAGAGAGAGAAGGAAGAACAAACAAAACCCCTAAAACCATCCTTGATATAGTTTGAAGTAGAAATTGGGAAGCAATTGTTTGATTTTAAAGTTGTAGTAGGATCTTTGAAGTAGAAATTGGGAAGCGATTGTTTGATTTTAAAATTGTAATAGGATCTTTGTGAATTTTATGAAAAATAATTTTTTATGGCTTTTCTTTTTTTTTTTTTTTTTGCTTTCACAGAATTTTATAAAGAATCGTGTGGTGTAAGGGGTTTCTACTTTGCAGAATATTTGTGTGATACAAGTGGCAGGACTATTTCATACCTCACTGATACTGTGGTATTGACAATGAATGTTACTGAGTGACCCACATGTCTGTGAGAGACAGTATACTTGCTGAAGATACTGATATTGCCATTATCATGTCGAAGTTCAGTGAGCATCTGTAATTTTCAAGAATTTGAACCACACTTAGAGACTGTAATAAAACTGCTGCTATGGCGTAAACCTGAGAATTGGCAACTTGACAATCTGGACGAGAGTGATAGTTGAGTACTGTTAAAAGGGGAGGGGAAAAAACAACAAGACTTTTAGCTTTGGAGAACTAACACAGTTTGGATACAATGCCAACTAGTAGTAATAAGAGTAAATCTGCAAAAATGAAGAGGAAGGTGGGTACAGACCGTGGCTCTGGAAAATCGTTGAAAATTCAAAAACAGTCCAGTGCAAAGACAAAGAGCATACGATTGAAACAACGAGATCAGGTGGTTCGTGTCAGTGGCCTCATCAGTAACAAAACGGACTCGTCTGTGAAAGTTTGTAATAATAATAATAATAAAGACATGCCCTCGGACAAAGGCGTGAAGATGTGTAACGAGAGTGACATGCCTTGTGACATACCCACGGAAACATGTAATAAAGACGACGCACCTTGTAAGGCACCCGCGAAACGTAAGGTTTCTCACACTAAACGTGGCAGGCGGAAACTTGCTGCCAGATTGCCGCAAAGCACAGACCATCAGAAAACTGTGATCCGTGTCAGGAGAATTTCTGCCACAGCCACTAACAGGAACCTCATTGACAGTGATGTGGTGTGTGTGGACAGCAACAGGAATGTGCAGTGTGTTGCCGGGGGCTGTGATGCGGCACGCTCTAAGAGGCGGTCATCATGCTCTGCAAAGAAAAAGTGTTCATTTTGTGGTAATGCTGCATGTTGTGTGGGTTCCCAGGTGGCTCAGCTGGTGGAGGATGTCCAGAAGCTGCAAGCCTCCCTCAGCAAGCTACGCGAGTCGGCAGCTGCACAGGTCAGTGATGGTTATTGTGAGAATGACTTGATTGTTGGTGTGCATCTACCTATATACCTGCAAGCTTGCTGGTACACATACTCACGTGCACATGCACACGCACACACACGCATGTGCACACACACACACGCACACACTTGCATGCACACAGCAGCACGCACGCACGCACGCACGCACGCACGCACGCACGCACACACACACACACTCACTCACTCACACACACACACACACACACACACACACACACACA
>JAPXFY010000025.1:47022113-47077113 GCA_030674185.1 Monoplex corrugatus | reverse complement strand
GGTAAATATTTTGAATAGAAGTTTGCCAGGTGGGTTGACAACATCATGAATTTGTTATAACAGTCTTTAGCTTGAAGCTACCCAGTGATTAACTGTGTGCCGGTTTGCAGGGATAGGGAGATAACCACCTCTTATCTTCATTGTGTTGAATAGGAAGAGTTACTGTTACTGGATATTGGTTGTGGGCATGTTGAGAAAATACTCTTCAGTGGGTTCCATTCTGCTTTGGTATCTCTTGCCTAGCGGGTAAAGGGTGCAGATGTTTTAGGTCTCCCAGATCAGCTTGTGTGCAGACCTATTAATTCCTAAGCCTCTATCATGTAGAAGAACATCGAGTATGCATGCTGAAGATTCTGTAAATAATGTCAGTGTCTGATGGCTTTTGGAAATATGCATGTACCCTCATGGAAGAAGAATGCAGACTTGTGCAACAACTTACTGTCTGCAGAACAAAATGCTTACATGCCTTCAAGAAAAAGAATTGAAATGCTGAAAAAGAGGGTGGTTTTTTTAGTGTCAGCACAGGTTGCATCCAGCTTTCTGTTTTGTGGACAAATTGCTGTGGTTATATTACAAATTTAGGTGGTAAAGGTTATTATTGGACCTGTGACTCTATGTTGGGTCGTTGGAAAAAGGAGGGGATTGATACAGACATCGTTACTCACAGATGAGCTTTTTGAGGGGTGGAGGGACAGAAGAAGACCCCAGTTCCTTCCTGCTGCTTTACATTTCCCAATGTGGAATAGCTTTAGATATCCAGTCACAGCCAGAATAGAGGAGAGCTGTTAAATCAGTTTTTGAATAGAATGAATACCTCTCTTGACCCTTTGATTCCCGCACCCTGTCCACCAGCATCCTGCATTGCCAAACATGCTCGCAAAGCAAGAACTTTTAACCCTTTGATTCTCTCACTCTTGTCCGCCAGCTTCCTGCAGGGAGCTGGTGGATAGAGTAAGGGAACCAAAGGGTTAGATTTTTGCAAAGGGTTAAACCTTTCATTTCCAACCACAGATGTAGCCACAGTTCAGGGGTCATTGCATATTTAATTGTTTAGTGTTTATGATCACTTTGCTGCAAATTGTGACTGCCTTCCAGAGTGTTTGAAGTGATTTCTCAGCAATTTTTGGCTCGATTTTTATGCTGTTGAGTGCTTTTTGTAAAGCATAAAGTTGTTGAGCATGTCAACATGGCTTTTAGGATATGCACAGCAGATTTCCGTGATACTTATCTCATCTTGTCAACATTGAAGATAGAAGCAAACAAGATTGTATTGAGTAAAATGATGGCAGTTTTTAGGTGGATATGTATGGAGTAGAATGATGTCAGTTTTAAGATAGATGTGTATTGAGTACAATGATGTCAGTTTTAAGGTAGATGTATATCGAGTAAAATGATGGTGGTATTAAGGTAGATATGTGTTGAGTTGAGGAGAATTGCATGGGTGCAACTTTTTCCGTTTGACGACGGAATCCGTTTTTTCAAAAGAGTCAGAAACGGAAAATCCGTTTTTTGAAAAAGCTTCAGCGTCTGGGGCCATAGCCACCCAGACCCCCTAAACAGGGCGCTGCCAGCCCCTGGACCCCTTTCAGTTTTTTTACTTTTTCTAAGTTGCACCCTTGGAATTGGTTGTCCTACAGTCAAAAGGACTCCCTGACTTAATTAGCCTACTGAAATTCTCAAACGTACGGACTGTTCATCAGATATTTTCACATTGACACTGATAGTGTATGCAGAGAAGCTGTGTTGAGAGTGTGTTCATTAGATGTGTAACCAGCCACATATATGATATGTGTGTGTGTTTTTGTGTCCAGTGTGCTGAAGTCCATGGAGTTTGCGGGCAGCATGGAGGGCGAGAGTGACAAGGGCAAGGGCAGGTCATTGGAGGTGTTACTGCTGGAGAAGAATAAAGCCCTGCAGAATGAAAACACCCAGCTCAAGGTGTCATGCACCAGTCTTTCAGGTAAGTGACATGCCCTAGAGGTAGACTGTGACTCTGCTGCAGCATACAGAACAGTTCCTAGAGCTAGAGCCAGTCTGAAGCAAAATGACATTCAGTTTGACTTAGTTTAACCTTTTGACTCCCGCACCCTATCCATCCACTTCAAAAACTTAACCTTTTGATTCTCTCACCCTGTCCACCAGCTTCCTGTAGGAAGCTGGTGGACAGGGTGAGGGAATCAAAAGGTTAAGTTTTTGCTTTGCTGGTGCAGTTGACCATTCAGGATGCTGATGGACAGGGTGCGTGAGTCAAAGGGATAAACTGAGACATGAATCGTAACTATTAAATCGTGCCATATGCTACTGCTCTGTAGCCTGTGTGTATTTGAACAGGGGGTGAAAAAAGGAAAAGAAAGAAAAATTCTTGATTTGCTTTTGAAGATACATAGTAAATGGATTGATCTGTATGCTGTGGAAGTTTGGTTTGTATATTTTGGTTGGTATTTTCTTAGTTGGCCCTGCTTTGTAAGACCAGAATTACTTAAAACTTGTGATACTCATGTTTCACAAAAAGGTTTGGTTGCAGAATACAGAAAACATGAATTTCCATTATAAATGCATGCACTGATGTATCAAAAACTTTTAGTTGGTGAGTACTGACATCTCAGATTTTGCAGAGCAGGCTGGACATTCAGATGTTTGATTTGGAGGGGGGGGGGGGGGGGGTGTGTTTGTTTGTTTTTGTTTTGTTTTGTATTTTCACTGTTTGTTCGCTTTTTGAACTGTTTACTGTTCTTTTGGAATCTGAAGGGGATTTACTTGATGGATTTGTCTCCAGACAGGATAAGGTAAGTACTTGCAGACTATGAACTCTCTTCATTGGCACTGAAAAAAGGTGAGTCTTTAACTGTGCATCTCATTGACAAGTTAGCACACAGTCACATCATGGCGTGTAGACTTTGAAAAATGAAAAAAAGCGAGACAAAAATTAAAAAACAAAAATCACATTCAACATCAAAAAGGCAGACAAAGCTTTGAAATGAATTGGTGCAGCTCTTTTTTTAGTTTCCATTTTTTTTTTTCCTCCTTGTGTTCGTGTGTCAGTTATCAGTGTGTGTTGATAAGAGTTGTTTACTCCCCTCTCAAACGAAGAAGAAAAACCCAAACTTACTTTCATTCTTTGTTTTCTGACTCATTGCACTAATCATCCCAAATGTTTCATGGTGTTTCCTCTTCATTCTATATCCAAATTTAATTTTCTTTTTGTAGATTTGATTTCTTTTGTAATATAAATCTTGTTCTGGATGAGTGAATTTGTTTGCGGCTGTCCCACTTTGCAACAATGTGTACTCCACAGGGCGTGAAGGCCAGCAGCCCCAGCCTGGCAAGAAAGGTGTCAAATGCCCACTGTTGCATCAGCTTCACATATAGACAGCAATATATAACATTAACAGATTTATCTAAAATAAATTGAAAAGTCAATTGCTTATTTTAGGAATCTGAGGGGTGAAAATCTGAACTGAAAAGAAAGGAATAACAAACATGTTAGACCCTGCTTTTGATAACTGATATTGCTTAATCGTGTTAAGCACAAAAATGTAAGAGATGTCACTTAACCGGTATATTGTCATCTTGACAGTGTGAGTATGGCACGTTTTTATCTTCTTTATTGTTTTTTTGTTTTTTTTAAACTATATGTGGGTTCGTTGCCTGCTCTAAATTTCTTCAGTGTTAGTTGGAATTTGGAAAGGATAGGAATGGAAAATCTTTTTTTTTTCTGCATGCTGTGTAATGATAATGTATACCTTTTATGGGAATGATTGGTCTACATTGTAAATGTGTCTGTTTTTGTGTTTTATGTTCTCCGTCGTGGAAAATATTTTGCCAGCAATAAGAGGGCAGAAACTGCTTGCATTTTAGGACAGTGGGGAATTACAAAAACTACTTTTGAGACAAATCTGGTTAGGTTGGTAGGGATACGGAGCCTGCTCTCAGTGTCCCCTGCGTTAGCTCCTTGAGTGAAGACCTGTGAAGACTGATGTACATTTCACACCTTTCTTGCAGGCCGAGTGTCTGCCGAGTCTGCCCAGCCCTCCTCCTCCGTCTCCCCCAACCCCAGCAGTGCCAGCGCGGAGGACACACCCACCAATGCCTTCGCTCAGCTGGTGGGAGAGGAGATGGTGCACAACTATCGGCCTAAAAGTTCCTCCAGGTCTACCACTCCAGCCACCTCTGTAATACGCAGTCCGTCTCAGACACCTACGTCTTTCAGCAACCACCCTCTTACGCCCACGTCAGCTTCAGCTGCTGCCGCCGCCGCTGCCGCTGCCGCTGCCGCTTCTGTGGGAGTGTTAGACCCCAGACATTTTCCCATGCCCCCACCGTCTCCATTTTATGGTTACCCAGGTCTTGCCACACCATTCCACCCGGCTTTTATGCCGGTCAATATGGTCAAAACAGAGATGAACTCTTCTGGTGGGTTGGACACTGGTTATGTGGCAAAGAACGTTCGTGAACTGTTGGCAATTCACAACATTGGACAGAGACTGTTTGCCAAACATGTTCTGGGCCTTTCTCAGGGTACCGTTAGTGAGTTGTTATCCAAACCCAAGACTTGGGACAAATTGACTGAGAAAGGACGTGAATCATACAGGAAGATGCATGCCTGGGCGACTGATGATGCCAGCATCATGGGGCTCAAGGCCATGTTACCAAAGAAAAGTGAGTACACGCCTTTTGTCTTTTGATTTGTGGTTGTACTGTACATATTTTTTACAGCATGATTTCAGTTTCCTGCTTATTGAAGTGCTCTAAGATATGTAGAAATGGGAGGACTGATTAATTTAAGAGACTTGGGCAACACTTTTCAAATAATTGATGAAGAGAACTTGGAAATGAAGATGCTACTTTTTTTTTAAATCAAATGTTAGTGAAGTGGAGAAGTTAGGTTATGCAAACTGTCATTATATTTGAAAGGAGGTGTGCAGTTTGTTTCAGTATTTGAGTTTATTTTAGGATACAAGAATATCAGATTTGTGCATGTTATATTTCACAATGAAAACCAAATTAACTTGTCTGTCTTCTTGCATTTGTTCTTCAGGCTTGTAGGCATTAGGCATTTCCAGAGGATACAAAAGTGAGCATGTTGCATGACTGTTGCATAGCTTTTCTTGTTTGGAATAGAAACTGAATGTCAAGTTTGTTTAGTGGTGGATGTTAAACATGTGCTTAGGTAGTTGTTGAAGCTTTTTCTTGTTGCTGACTTAAAAAAGCGGTGTGCTGAATGTATAATATGGTTCGACAGATGCTGCCGCTCCGGCAACCAACAGTCACAAGGAAGACAGTGTGACGGAAGATCGAATTGTTTCCATCTTGAATGAAGCCCAGCAGGCTATGCATGTCAAGAAGTCTGCTGAACAGGTAACCTTTCTTTTTGTTGTTGTTTGAAGCAAATTGTATGTCAAGAATACCCATGTGTTTTTTTGGGTTTTTTTCAAAGAAAACATACATATGTACATGTACATGTGCCTCAATACTACATACATACATACATACATACATACATACATACATACATAATGGTAACAAGAAAGTCTGGGGAGACATAGGTAACAGAAGGTCCTTAGAGAAGAATACACAAGCAAATGTGTCAGGCCCAAGCTTCTTACACTGTCAAGGGTCAAATCACATTTGGGTTGAAATTGTGGATGATTCTCTCTGCTGTTGCTGTTTTTTCCCATGCACCTGGGTTCGAACTGGGTCCTCCAAGATGATCAGGCGCCTCAAGGCCAAGTCACCTTTGTTACAGATGTCTTATACATTACTTATCCTGATACCGGCTGTAAAAGGGGAATTTTAAGCAATATGAAATTGGCTTGTGTTCCTCTTCCCTAGATCCAAGCTGGGACTCTTCTTATCTTCTTCTGCCATTGCCTTTAGGGATCTGATCTCCTCTCCTTCACAGAAATCAAGAAGTGTTTCATGAGGTCATAGGCAGATGCCCATCGACCCCCTTTTTCCTGTCGCTGTGACGATGAGGTTTTTCTTGAAAGCCGGATCCTGTCAGTTGCTGGCAAATTTTAGTACGTTGTTGGTAAATGCCTTAGTTATGTTTCCACTGTTTTTTCATGGACATTGCTTAAAATAGTTAGTTTATAAATTCGGTTCATTCACGCTGATGTCTGCTGTGATAAGCCATACCCACCTTGATTGGCTGTCACATTATTTGATTTACTGGTAGATGCGTACAGATCAGTGTCATCTTGACTGCCGTTGTCACTTTCATCGCTTAAACTGACTTATCTTCAACAGATTTGTTGTTTTCATCACTGTCATAGTTCATCACCCACTCACAGACTCGTTGGTTTGCTTTGTCAGCACAGATATTCTGCATACGCTTCACCATCTCAATGAAAAGATCGATAATTTACAAACAAAGCATTGTTGGGAACAGAACTGCCATGTGGCAAGTTAGGTTAGCAAACCATTTTCAGACAAGCTTAAACCATCAAAGGGAAATAAGCATAAGAATAAACTGAATGGGACCCTCTGCCAACTGGGAACAGTGAGTGATATGAGTATACTTGAAAAAAAATAGTCAGAAATGGTTGGACAAACTTTACAAGTATACTGAAGTAAATGGGGTGGAATGGGTTAAACAAACTAATGTGACAGTATTAAACTAATGTGACACTATTATATATTGTATGGTCAGTGAAAAAGTGTATAAACAAGTGATATTTTTACCAAATGACATGCTACAGAAGCCTGCACTTTAGAAACCAAAGTGGTCAACAAATCAGTATCAGTATTTGTCAGTCGGTGACATATAGTAAAACCATTTTGTTGGGAATGTGTGCCGCTGTGTGGGTGTGATGTGTGTGTGTGTGGTTGCTTTCATGGATAGGGGGTGGATTTTTTATTTTTATTTTATTGTATTATTGCATTATATTTTGTGTACCATGATTGATACTTTTAGTTGTATAGCATACAGTCATTTAAAACTCAGATGAGTGAAACAAAATTACAATAACCAGAAAAAAACGAAAAAAGAATCGGAACGCATATTTAATACAACCAGACAAGACAGGCGCAAATTTTCAACCAACTGGCCTTTGTCAAGCGTAAGGTCACAAAGAACAAACACCAAGTACACAAAATTAGGAGAAGAAGACTGAAACTTCCCTGCTGCTTCGTCCAGTGTGAGAAAAGGACTAAAACGACTAAAAATGTTTCATCATTTCAGTCCTTTTTCCCTATTTTTTTGTATTTGGTGTTTGTTTGTTTGTGATCTTACGCTTAACAAAGGCCAGTTGGCCGAAAATTTGTGCCTGTCTTATCTGGTTGTATTAAATACGGTTCTTATTCTTTTTTAGCGGGGTTTTTTTTCTGGTACCTTTTGCTTGAACGCGGGTAGTCACACTTGTTTTGATTTTCAATTACAATAATTGTAGAAATTGTCTTAAAACTTGCATTACCAACACTGTTTCAAAAGCTGTAAGTTTTGTCACAAAAATTGCAGGCCAGAAGCAGAAACACACAAAAATAGAATGAAAAGGCATATTTGGTATACAGTATAAAACAAGACAGGCACAAATTTATAGCCCACTGGCCTTTGTCAGGCATATACAAAAGACACTAAGCAAGATTTCCTTGTTTTGTTGAGGAGAAAAATTGTTCAGTAGGGAATGTGTAACAGGTAGCCTTTCTTGTGTGTGTCTTTGTGTGGATGTTGATATGTGGATGTGTGAATGTTTTCATCACTAGGTTTTTGTGAGAGAGAGAGAGAGAGAAGAGAGTGTGTGTGTGTGTGTGTGTGTGTGTGTGTGTGTGTGTGTGTGTGTGTGTGTGTTTCATGTTCGTTCTTTGATTTAATGTCTTTTCACTATAAGTGATATTAATGTGTGTGTGTGTGTGTGTGTGTGTGTGTGTGTGTGTCCTGTTTGTTTATTTATTTATGTTTTTTATGTTTTTTTAGCATGGTTGATAATGATGTTGACTGTGTGTTGTTCTAGCAGCAAGTGGCCAACGCAGTGGTGTCCAGCATATACCAGATGGAAATGACTCGCATGGTAGCTGCTAACCCTCATCTGGTCATGGCTCACACACCCCTCCCACCCACCTCCCCATCTATGGCCCCCAAACAGGTCAGCAACAGCCAGAACCACCCCAACCATTCACGCAAGCCCAAACGGGAAGTGGACAAATTTTCTGAGCCACACCCAAGCCGCAGCAGGCATGACTCGGAATGCAGCGAAACTGGGGAGAATGCCCAGGACATGGTGTCCAGAATCTACCGCCAGGAGCTGGAGAAGCTGAAGAAGGCAGCTGATGTGGCGGGCAACATGGCGGCCAGCAGCATGTACCAGCAGGAGCTGGAGAGACTGAGCCAGGAGAACCAGATGCAGAGGCACATGCAGGACATGGTGATGGCTCATCAGCATGAAAGGCAGCAGCAGCAGCCACAACACAACGGTGGCCTGCCCATCAAGGACGAGCCTCCAGACAGCACTTCTGATGACACAGCCTCACAGACCTACAATGCTGGACCCATCGACCTTAGCAGCAAGCCCCAGAGCTCTTCTACCCCTTCTTCTTCCTCCTCCCCCACGGAGGGGATGTCCGGTGATGGACCGCAAGCTGCCAGCAGTGCCTTCTTTCTTGTGCGACCCAGGGTAAACGGTCATGACAGTGACGCAGAAAGTCCTCAGCCTCTCACCCCCGGTACCCCTCAGGGGTCGGCAGGAGTGCTTCCGGAGTCCATGTCTCCTCTGCAGCGCATGCAGAACATTGCCAACTCCTTGAGCTCACGGCCCAACATGGGCATGCCCAACAACAAACCTCTACGCTCGGTGTTGCCCCCGATCACCCAGGACCAGTTCGACCACCACGCCAACATCAACACGGAGGACTTGGTGAAGAAGGTGAAGGAGGTGCTAAGTCAGTACTCCATTAGCCAGCGGCTGTTTGGGGAGAATGTGCTGGGTTTGTCACAGGGCTCTGTCAGCGACCTGCTGGCTCGTCCAAAGCCCTGGCACATGTTGACACAGAAAGGGCGAGAGCCTTTCATCCGCATGCAGATTTTTCTAGATGATGCAGAGGCCATCCCCAAACTGGTGTCCTCCCAGTACCGCATCCCCTCGGACAAGCTGCTACGCAACAACTCCCGTGGCGAAGGTGGAGGTAATTCATGGTTTATTTCTGTTTGATTGTTGTTCTTTTTCTTTGTGTTTATCTCTCTTTGCACACTTTGATTTTTTACTCCTTTTTTCCTTTTGCCAATGGTACGTGTCTTTTTCTCTCTTTCTCATTCTGATCACTTAAGTTTTAAAAACTTTTGTGTGTGGTTTGTCTTTTTCTCTGTTTCACTCCAGTCACTAAAGTTTTAAAAGACCTGTAACATTTAGTTTTTGATATGGTAATTTTTGTCATGGTTTGTTACAGCTTGTATGCTTAGACTAGATGTAGTGTTGGCATTGTTACAAGGGCTTTCTATGGTTTTTTCCTTTCCCTACCCACTCTGTCTTTCACATTCCCCACTGCCATGTAACTTGGTGAGGTGATGTTAGATAGATGTCAAACAAGAGTTTTTAAAGCATCACTAACCACTGTGTTCTTGTCGGGGAAAAGGTCTAAAATGCAATCTCATGATGATGTGGAGCCTGCTAAAAGTGTTTAAATGGTAAACAGTGAGCATGAAAAGGATGAATAAATAATCAGTGTACCACATGATTTTTGCACCTTACCTTGAAAGTTACCATCCAGGGAGATAGGATGGAGTATACAGTGTTATTGTGAGATTTTTAAGATGAAGATAATGGAGCAAGGTTAGGATCAGATTTCTTAGGGGTATGGTCAGTTCTTGTGTGCTTATTTATATGTTTGTTTATTTTGTCTTATTTTGTTCAGTCATTCACGTAATTCTTTAGATATATTGAAAATTATACATTTTATAGTCATACGTTTACTTACGGGGGACAAGCCCAGAATGAGAGTTGATGTTGTTCAAGAACCATCGCAAAAAGTGCAGTCACTCTACAGGAAGATAATAATTATGTTTTTTTAAAACTATGAATAGTATATTATCGAAAGTTTTAAAACTAAAATCCCTCCTGCAGTATATTCTCTTCTCTTATAATAAAATGTAGTTGTGGCTTTCTCTTCAGAGGATATTCTTAAAATCTGAGACCATTGAATTTATATTGAAGCATAGTTTTAGGCATATTGTGATGGGGTTTCTCTTTTAATCAGTGTCACGTACTTGACATCAGGTGTGTGGTGAGTAGAGCATTAGGGAGGTGGGAGCCTTTTTAATCTTTGGATTTTTGTTGTTGTTGTTGTTGTTGTTGTTTTAGCAAATTTATAATTAAGCAAATTTGTAATTGCCACATGTAGTTTGTCTTGAGACTTTGAAGATGAGCTCAAACATAGTGTAAAGCAAAATTAAGACATTCATTCATTACTTGCTTTTAGAGGTTTTTGAGGAGGTTATCTAGTAAAGAAAGTATCGTTTCATTTTGTCTTTCACTTAAGCTGTTGTGCGTTAGAAGGTGTTGGTCCAACCTAGTGGCTGGTTATCTCAGAAGAACCTTTGCACCTTGTTTGTGGTTTCCTGTGGGTGTTTTGCAGGGTCTAGTGTCCCGTTGACTGTGTGTATGTTGTGTAGCGTAGCGGGTTGAAGTAACTCGGTGACAGAAGCTGGCAGGCATAGTGTTGTCCTGTGCACTGTGTCACTGTGAGGCTGCTGTGGTTGTGTGTAGATCAGTTGTCTTGTGCTGTGGTGTAGTTGCCCTCTAGCGCCTTGTGTGCCCTCTTTTGTTTTGTGTAGAGTCTGCTCCCACCCTGGGGGACCAGGCTGCTAGAAACCAGGGTAGTACTACTTTACCTCCTTCACACCCACTACCACCACCTCACACTACCACTACCACTACCACCTACCACCACCACCCACCACCACCACCACCACCACCACCACCTTCTTCTTCCTCTGCTCCTCTAATCCCACCACCTCCACCGCTCCTTCTTGCCTCACCACCCTCGGCTGGATCCTCTTCATCTCTACTACCACCTCCACCACCACCACCACCACCTCCTCCACCACCACCACCTCCATTACCGCAACAACAACAGCAACAACAGCAGCAGCGTGGTGAAAGTGTATCAGGATCGGTACCCCACCTTTCCCACGGGGGAGGACTAGTACCCAGCTCTCAGCAGCAGCGCCAGTGGGGTTACTTTGCCTTTCCCTCCTCCATGTTGGAAGTCCTGGCCATGACTTCGGAGATAGAGACTTTGTCGTTGACAGCGAGAGTGAAGGATGTGCTGCAGTTCCACAATCTTGGTCAGAAGCTGTTTGGGGAGGCTGTCTTGGGGCTGTCGCAAGGCTCTGTCAGTGAGCTGCTGTCCAAGCCCAAGCCCTGGCACATGTTGTCGATCAAGGGTCGCGAGCCCTTTATCAAAATGCACCTCTGGCTCAGCGACGCCCAGAATGTAGAGCATCTCAAATTGTACCAGAGTCAGATCAAAGGTAAGCACTGCTTGCCGAGCTTTGCTTGCCCATATTATTTACCACTACCACCACTACTACTACTATTACTACTACTACTACTTACGCTCACCTTCTCCCAGTGCCTGACCCCACCGCTCGCTCAACAGCCATTGCCATGCCATGTCTGTTACTATTATTCAACCTCATCTTGTACCAGTGGTCAGTCTGAGGGCTGACCCTCTGTAACTTGCTTTCAAGTAAACTATCTCAAAGCATCATGCCCAGCAAGTACTATTATATCATCCAGTCATTGTTTTAACCATCACCCATCATGACCATACAGATACGCCTGGCCTGCACACTAATCAAAATGTATCCCATGTAAAACCATTTACATTATTATATATCGCTAAAGTCGTACAACATAAATTCTGTGTAATCAAGCACATCTGCAAGAAATCTGTGTCTATGAGTATGGTATATGTAAACATCTAACTGTTGCATCTTGTACAGTATTGCAAAGCTTTTTGATCAGTCATGATTTGCTCCTTTGGCACAAACGTAATTTATGAAGCACTAAATAAATGGATGGAATCAACTGCTGAATCACTGCCTAAAATTAGAAATAATGCTGATCTTAAAATATTTATGAAATATGTATATATATATTATACATGTATTCTTCATTACTAGATAATACATATGACAGTTCATAGGCTGGTTCAAAATGTATTTCTAGAATTCAGCATTTCATCATGTTCCAAATTTGACGTGAATTATGGATGTATTACTGATTAAAACATTGAACATTTTTTGAAGAAGAATATGCTTAAAATTTCTGAACTTACAAATTGGAGGATAGCTGTTTCGTGGCAAAATCAGGATGATATGAGAACAAAACCTTCATGCATGTTAGATTGGTAGTGAGCTATGAATTATGTTGCATTCATGTGTGCGAGTAACCACTCTTAAAAGCGGTAATATATAACCTTGCAAAGTTGAAAAGCATGGGGCAAGAGCTAGATCGTATGGCATGGGACATAAAAACTGGGACATCTATTTCCATTATCTCTGTCTCAGCAGTTTACAGTGTCATGATAATGTACACTAAAAGATAAGCTTACTTCATCAGTGGGGAATATGGCATCTGTTTCATGGCTCATCAGATGATTTGCTCAATTGCATGCAGGTAAAAAGCATTCATAGAAATTCTTCACAGGAACACAGTATGTCTTAGGTCCATACCGTGTAAGACTATCTGCTGTTATTGAGACTCAGTCAACTTACACTGGATGTTATTTTTAACAACTGAATAAAGACCATGCCAAAGGTTTCTTTTGTAAGATGAGACCCTCTTCTGAAGATCGACATTGAGCAATGTTTCAAGAACCGAGAGTTTTGGTGGGTAACAAATGAGGTATCAAGGAACTTTGCAGCGACCATGTTATAAAAAGACTTACCCAAAACACTTCAGACATGGAGACACTGAGGCCTGGACAAGCTGCGCTTGGATCCAACCAGCATCCTGCAGTTGTTTCAGAAATGGAATTGCTGTGTTGTAAAACAGCGTTTTTGTGTTCCTGCTAATCCTTCATGCTTAATCGGAACTGTTGCAGAAGCATGATCTGTTGTGAGCATTTGAGAGGGCTTTAAAGAGACAAGGCCCCAGCTTGACTGCAGAAGGTACCTTTAAAGTGTGAGAGATGACTTGTGTGGCCATTTGAATTGCTCTGCTGTGGCACCAGCTGTACAGCTTTGGAGTGCGATCACTTTTTCTTCTGTATCTGTGTTGTTGTTTTCATGTGGTTGAACAATTTTTTCTCCCAACTGACCTTTTTTTCTTTTTCAGCATTACAAGAAATTATCCCCCGCCTCTCCCTGGTTTTTCCCCCACCCACCCTCTGTATTTGCCCTTTCTAACTTCCCAAGTTTGCTAACAGTCGCTGAATGTTTCGTTTTGTAGTTTTGTTTTGTTTTGTGTGTTTTAGTTTGAAGTAATGTGTATATATATATGCGTATCCTTCAGTATACTTATTTACACCAGTATCTTAAGCATAAAATGATTTTTGTGTATGCATATAATCTTATTTTGTGCAAACATGTGAAGTGCTGTATAATGTGTCTGTTGTTTGGAGACTTATATGAAGTCGCATTTTATATATTTCTGATACTGTATAACTTTATATTCTATGTTATTTGATGTTGTTTTGTTTGTGAACATATAAATGTACTTTTTTATTTTGTTATTTTGCTGTTGTATTTCAGCCCAACATTTTTTTTTTTTATATTGTATTTGTCATTATTTTAATCATTATCATCATTATCATCATCAAATCAGGGACACTGTTTTAAATTGTTTTCCTTTTTCCGTATTATCTCTGCTTTTCAGTTTTCATTTCTTCATGTTAGGAATCAAACTGACAAGTTTACATACTGCATCACTGACTGTCGGTGTTATTTTTTGTTTAAAAAAAAAACCAGCAGACAAATGAGACATAAATTTTGTCTCCACTACTTAGGTGTAGCTTCCAGTCCAGTAGAGTTGAAATATAGTGTTTCTTTTTCATAGGGTTAGAGGCAGTGGGGATGTGACAGTTTCATACTACTGTACATTGCATTTAACTCTTTGCCTCCCTCACCCTGTCCACTAGTATCATGCATCGTCATCAGTGATAGCATGACAAAACCATAACTCTTTGAACCCCTCACCCTATCCACCACTTTCCTGCAGGAAGCTGGTGGACAGGGTGAGGGTTTCAAAGGGTTGAGGTTTTCCCAGTGGGGTTTTGAGCACAGGAGTCGATTAAGACAATATCATGCATGTATTCATAGTGGACAGCATTCATTTTCTTCTGTTTGTTTGTTTGTTTGTTTGTTTTGTGTCTCTTTTATTTCTTAGTGTTCTTAATGTTCAACTTTCTCTTGATTTCATTCCCTTTCCTCTGCATTTCTGTACAATGCTTTGTAAAACTTTGATCATTCTGTTATTGAATCTGTCAGTGTCATGTGTGCGTGCGTACATATGTGGATTGCATGCCTATGTGCGTACACATCTGTATCCTCTCTTTTTTTTTCATTGAAATTGTAATGTGCTGTGTAAAGTGTTATGGTAAGTTACTCCTTTTACAATGAACAAAACATGGAGATGGGAGGAGTAAAATAGTCAAAAGTGCACTAGATTGGAAAATCATATTTGCCTTGTATGCTGTAAAGAGATTAATTTTGATTATGGAAGAAAAGCCCTGTTAGCTTGGTTGGTTAGAATGCTGTGCTGATGATGCAGGCATAGGTTTGAACCTCTGGAGGACCATAGTTTTGGTCATAGGTTCAACCCAGGGGCACACAAGTTTATCACATGGCATCTCTGGTGTCAGTGTTTGTCATGGACGTTACTCCAAACTCAGAGGTGCCATCTTGAGAAATTGAAACTGATGTAATCTTGATGCATTGCAGCCTTGACAGATGTAACCCTTAGACTCCCGCACCCTATCCACCAACTGCAAAATCTTAACTCTTTGGCTCTTACCCTGTCAACCAGCTTCCTGCAGGAAGCTGGTGGATAGGGTGAGGGAGTCGTAAAGGGTCAAGATTTTGCTTTGCTAGCATGGCTGACAATGCAGGATGCTGGTGGAAAGGGTGCTGGAGTCAAAGGATTTAAACATGCAAAGAACAACAGAACTTCTGTCCTAGTTCATGAAATCTGTTTGTTGACTGGTGATTTTTTCATCAAGTCAAAGGAGAATGGAATGATATTAAGGGGATGTACTCTGATGGGAGAGAGACGGACAGAGAGTTGACTATAATGATGTAGGCCTTAGCGTTTACTTAGTACATTATTTTTTAACCATATAATGATATATAAAGATTTTGATGTGCTGTTAATAGTTTGACTTGCCATATTCAGATTGTGTTGGATAATCCTTTGTCAGTATGGAGAGAATGTTTGATTGGTGTAAACAATGTAGCAGGCGGTTTCTGTTTGCTTTTAATGCTTGCTTATCTCAGAAAACGTAATATTTTCAAACATGCTTTTGCTTTTACTAACTTTATGATATAGCAGTGTTTCTGTTTGTCTTTCTCTTTTTCTCTTTTCTTTTTTATTTTAGTCACTAATTTATTTGTTATAAATTTATTCTTTCATTTATTTGCTGTAGAGTAGTAAAGTATTACTTAACAACAGTGGTGGCAGTTAGAGTAGATACTGAGAGGTAGGTAAGATTATGAGTGTGTATTTTCATTTTTTTGTTTTCAAATTTCAGGTATTGCTTTAAGGTTAAGAAAGTCTCGTAAGAAAGTTGATATGCCTTGCTTTTTATAGTCTTGTGTCATCATTTTTTTTCTCGATTTTTTTTAAAAGCCTTTTTTTTTTTTTTGTGTCCCATTTTCTGTTTCCTCTTATCAGCTACAGAAGCTAGTTTGTTAAACGCTTTGATGGTGATAGTGGGGACGAAAATCATGATACTCTGGAATTCCATCCAGGATTGAGACTGCATGACAAGGCTTGTACTCTATGCTTATTATCATGAATATATCCTAACAACCAGGCCTGAAAGATATAGATACCTGCAGTGGCCAGGGGATTTGAGCAACATCCCTATTGATGACACATATGTGAAGTGGATGGAGTCACCTTTATGATCCCAGGCTTCCCAATGAGCCCACCGACACTCAAATCTGGATAGGAGCCAGTTGGGGCTGAAAAATTCCACAATGATTTTGACAGGACTGACGAGGAATCAAACTCACAACCTTCCAGTCAGTATTCCATAGCAGCACTACTGTGTCTCAGTGACTTGTGTTTTGATTGTTATTTTGTGCTCAGACATACAGGGTTATGTGTGATAGTTTTATGAAAAAAAAAATCGTAATTATTTTTTATGATAGAACTTGTTTAAGAAAAAGGTTGTGTGTGTTTGGCATTGAAATGATGATAAAGTTTTAAAAGATAAATTCACTTAGGCTCAAGAAAAGACATAAAATCTTTTCGTGTAAGTCTGAATGATGAATGCAAACATTATTACTCTTCACCTATATATAAACTTGCAAGGGACCTTTCAACATTGGAATCCTTAAAATCAGCATTTTCTTCTAATGTTCTTTCCAGTAGATAGTTCTTTTCACATAATATTATGGTTTTAACTGGGTGTTGATTGTATATCTTTACAGCACACAGACGCAGAAAGAGCAGTGCAGATGAGCGTGGTTTTGACTCCCCGTCTACTCCCAAGCGTCCTCGAGTGTTTTTCACTGAGGAGCAGAAGGAGGCTCTAAGGGCTGCTTACAACCAGGACCCTTACCCCAACCAGTCGACTATTGAGAGCCTGGCAACTGAACTAGGAGTAGGAGTGAAAACGGTCATCAACTGGTTCCACAACCACCGCATGCGTGCCAAACAACAGCACCACACGGGGGCTTCCAGTGATGGCGGCAGCAGTGATCAGGGCAACAACATGAAGTCAGAGCCCATGGATGAGAACTCCAACCACAGCGACATGTCCAGTGTGTCTGGGGACACGGCGTGTCAGCAGGCAGTGGCAGCGGCAGCGGCGGCAGCCATGAGACAGGTGGAGGCTTCACAGTGGATGTTCCCTCGCTTCGAGGCTGTGGGTCTGCTCCCCCGCAAGGCGTCTGAGGAGTGGGACCATGACAGCCTTGAGGATCGCATGGATGAAACAGACGGCCCGCCCGCCGGGAAAAAGCAAGGGGAAGGTGGGAAATCTGGCTCCCCTGTGGAGAGTGTTTCTCTGCCCACACCCCCTCCCCCACCTGCTGGTGTGAACAAGCGCAAAAGGTCCAACCCTCAGCGTGTGTATGAGGGCACTCAGCTAGATAGAACCAAGCTGCACAAGGTGGCAGCAGCGGCATCAACGTCAGCAGTTGTGTCGGTCGTGTCAGAAGAGAGTGCAGCTTTCCCCAGTGCCAGTGAAAAACCTCAGGAACCCAGTGCCAACTCTTGCTCTGTCCCAGAGGCTTCTTCCTTACCAGAGGAGTCCCTCGACGAAGGAAGTAAATGGGACAAAAACGGTGTGTTGAAAACGGACCGTGAGGAGACTATCAGCAAACTGGAACAGGGACTGGAAGAGGGTGCAGGGTGGGGAGATGAGGGAGAGGATGACACCCCTCCCCCCACACAGAATAACCAACCAAAGAGTCAAAGTCCGGCGGAAACAGGGTCTGATTCTCTGCCAGAAAAGTCGGCCACAAGTTCTTCCAGCCAGGAAAAAACAGACATCTGATGGATTAGTACTGTGGCTCAGCAGTGAGGAAAACCTTTTTTAACACCAGCAACACCCCCACCATACTTTGGTGAACCTTACAGATAGATGTTCTGTACGAATGTGTTCAGATTTATTGTTTTGAAATGTGTTAATGCATGTGATGATGATTTGGATTGAACTGGTTTTGATTGGAAAGAAAACTTCTCTACTGTTGCAGCGAAACCCGAACATGCCAACTGTTGGTTCATTTTTCTTTCTTTTTTTCCTTTTTTTTTTTTCCATATATATATAAGCAAGACTACTAACATTATCTTTGGAAGCAAAGACTACTTTGTATGCTTGAGGGCAAAAGAGAGCATGTATGTTATGTGTGCCACAATTGCGTATGTGCATATACATGCACTAATCAGAAAAGTCAACAGCACTTTACTAATCAGCTTTGTCCCAGCTGTGCTGAACTTAAGCACTGTTTAGACAGTCTTATCAGGGCAGGTTCATACAATAGAAGCATGGCTAGACGACTGCCACCGTGTGCAGTTGTTGACTTGGAACCTTGTGGATCCCAAACTGGCTGAAGCTTATATAAGCACAGAGGGAGGCATCAGTGACCGGACACTTCTTGTTTACTTGTTTACTCAACTGACTCATCATTTAAGGGTAATAAAACAGGTTTCCTATTTTTATACCTATGAGAGATGGGACACTTTTGTAGGGCTGCTTGTTTGTAATCCTGACACTATATTGATGATGATTATGATTATTATTATTATGTAACATGCATGAAACTAGAGCGCCGTTTGTGGGCTCCATTTTCCCTGAATCTTTTCAGTCCAGATCTGTTACATGTTTTTCGAAGTAAGCATAAGCTTATTACTGTTTGGACGCATTTTTCGTGTGTGTGTGCATGCGTGTGTGCTTTATGTGATGTGTGTGCATGAGTGTGTGTGTGCGTACGTGTATGTGTGTGTTATGACAGTCATTTGAGTAAAGTAAGTTGACATTGTTCATGAAAACGTTCAGCACAACTGCAGTTGGCTTTACTTCACAGCGTCAAGTAAGGATGAGTTTCAGGAATGCTGACTATTAACATTGTTGTTGCGTTTTAACCCACACCTTTCTCGGATGCCAGTCGTAAGACATAAACTTGATCATAGTGAAGTGTTTTTTTTTTTTTTTTAAGTCTGATTTGGTGTTAAGTTTGTTTTTGCTGAATTAACCCTTTCACTCCCATACCCTGGTGGATGGATAGGGTGAGGGAGTGATAGGAGGAAAGGAAGGGTTACCTGGTGCATTTTCATGGTATGACATTGACATGATGAAGTGTTGCTGACTGAACGTTGAACGACGATGTTGTGTCCTGATTGATTTTCATCCCAACTGTAAAGTGAGTGTACCAAAGGTAATACCACACCTCATTTACCCCGTTTGCTTCTACTGTAGGTGTTTACTCGTACGATTCTCATAAAGCAATTTAGTTTTTGCACAGCATTGATTTTTGTACTTTGCATCTACCTTTATACAATGGCTTCTATATATGATATACAGTACATTGCTTCCTTCATCCCACCTGACTCCTCTTCAGGCTGTGAAAATTTCTCCTTTTTTTGTTTTTTTGTTTTGTGTTGGTAAAAGTACAGATTAGTCCATATATTTTTTTTTATGTTTTTCTTATTTTTTCTTATTCAGTTTCCTTTTTTGAAAGTTTATTTTTTCATTACTTTTATTTGTTTACTTATCTGTTAAGTTTGTGTTGGTTGGAGTGTAGGCATTGTTTTTGATTATCCAACTTAGTGTGGCCTTGTTGTTCTAGTTGTTTTGATATGTCAGTTCACTCTCTTCCTTCATTTGTCAGTCTCCTGTAAGAAACAAAGCAAAATGAAGCAGAGAAATGACTTTCAGAATGATACGTGAAACCTGCATCAGTTTGTGAAAAAAATAAAACCTGCCAGTAGACGGTTCTTGTGTGTTTGTTACAGGTGATTTTCCACAAAATAGCAAAATGTTTCTTGTGGTTTTCCGCAAAATTGATTCTGTAACAGCAAAATATTTCTTGTGATTTTCCACAAAATTCATTCTGAAACAGAAAAATGTTTCTTGTGATTTTCCACAAAATTCATTCTGAAACAGCAAAATGTTTCTTGTGATTTTCCACAAAATTCATTCTGTAACAGAAAAATGTTTCTTGTGATTTTCCACAAAATTCATTCTGAAACAGCAAAATGTTTCTTGTGATTTTCCACAAAATTCATTCTGTAACAGCAAAACGTTTCTTGTGATTTCCACAAAATTCATTCTGTAACAGCAAAACGTTTCTTGTGATTTTCCACAAAATTCATTCTGTAACAGCAAAACGTTTCTTGTGATTTTCCGCAAAATTCATTCTGTAACAGTAAAACGTTTCTGTCAGTGAGTGTTTCCAACTTAATTTTCTTTTTTATTATGATTATAAGAGAAGGCAATTTAATTTGAACAAAAATGGCTCAGTTGATTTCAGTGTTACATTGACTAGCATTGGAGAGGAATGGGGTGGATGGAGAATCGCCACTGCTGCCACCATCAAGCTGCAAAGGAAAGAAATCAACAACTCTCCCAAATTGCTTCAGAGGTTTCTGGCAGAGAATTTTGTGGCTGTCATTTGATTTGATTATATACTAATATAGGTAGATGCGTGCATGGTGGACCTTCACTAAAGTTTGGTCATGAGCCATTCCAATACCCGCACATGATTTGGTAGGTTTGAATTAGTCTTGACACATTCTGAATGTTGACTTTTATCAAAAAAGTATATCTGCAGCAACGGTGCCATATGAATAAAGAGAGACTGATTGCATTGCTTTAGTATCATCTTCCCTTCAGTTCTTTTTTATTTTTTTTTATTTTTTTTTTTACCCTTTTCAGTACTGAAGGTGCCAACAAACATTGTGGAAGCAGAGCATGGTAGCCACCAATTGGTATATAGTACTTTAGTTGCCAGCAGGCACACAAGACATAGAGGAGCAGTTTGAAATCGGCATCCAAATTTTTTTTTTGGTCAGTTGTGTGGATGGATGGCCATGCACAAAAGCTGCAAGAGCTGTGCAGTGTTTGCATAGGCAGTAGTGTAAAGGTTAAACCTCTTTTGTCTTCCTGTCTTTCCTGCCCTCGTCTGTTTCTTCAAATTGTAGCTTGCACCTTTGGATGTTTTTGTTATTTTGTTTACTGCTCTTTTTGAGATATTTAAACAGACATCTAAGCTGTTATTATGACCTGTAAGCAGGACTCCTCGGTTTTAGAATAAAGTGCTGAAAAAGGTGCGTATGATTACAGAGTCTTTATCGTACCTTGTTAATGAAACCTTGTGTGGCTTTCAGAATTTTGTTTTGAGGGAGTTCTCTGTCCATTTTTAAATTATTAGGGCTGATATCAAACCGTACAGTTTTATGAAAGGTAATCATGGTGATAAAGATTAGGGACTTACTCTTTGTTTCACAGTCATCCATCCCCCATCCTCCCCCCCCCCCCCCTTTTTTTTTTTTTGTGCTGTTGTTTTTATCATCATACGGCAGGATTCTGGATCTGATACCGATGACTTCAGACCCAGCATGCGTCGTAAAAACTGGCATCTTTACTGCTCGTCCTTGATGCTTTATCATTCCGGTGGTATCGGTGTTTCATAGGCTCTTTGTTTCTTGCCTCCTTATTCCCATTTCAAGAACCAATGCGTAGAGTTTTGCGCAGGCTGGAGGAGTCTGTTAGATAATCATTGGCTGTATGAGTGGGGTGGATATGAAATTGTCCTAGTGTAATGAACCCCTATTGAACAGTTTCCAAAGAGGCCATCATAGTCCTGTTCTTCATCATTTTCCTGTTTTTGTGTGCAGCTTTGTAAAACATAATTGTAGGTTGACTTTTTGTGACAGTTCAGAAACTATCCTTAACACCCTGTATGTAAGAATATATAAATGCGGTTGGACCCTCAGATACCACCAGTTTAAACATGCAGTACATGTTAGATAGTCGTAGTAGGTCCACAGGGACAGTGGTTTTTGACTTTAAAAGATGAGTATGCAATGATTGCTGTGTGGCTCTTTGTTATAAGTTAGAAGGTCATATGCTGGAAAATAGGACAGTGAATAATGGCTAGAGTAACATGCTATGAAGAGGGTGTGAAGGATTTGCCTATGCATTTCACGGCATGCTTTACAAAATACGGAGCCTTGAATACTGAAGGCGAAGCAAACACAACATACATTTCCCATTTTTGTGGTGCATGATGCGGCCACACTGTAAAGGCAGCTAAAATAGCTCTGTTTTCCTTTGTGTATGCACTGACCATAATTATACTGGCACTATAATTTTTTCAATTGTCCTTTTTAAAAAAAAAACAAGATTGTTTGATATTTTGTTTGTTTGTTAACATACATTGGATGATCGAATGTTTTTTTTAGCCCCAGTCTGCGCACTTTCCCAAGCGGTGCATGTTAAAAATTGTGTTTGTCTCCCATTGTTGTTTTCTGCTGTTTTATTGCTTGACTCAGTTACTGCCCTCAGATTGAGTTAAAGAGATATCAGCTTAAAATGCTGATCTTGATTTAACTCTATATTCAACTTATGTTGAATGTTTGCTGCCATTTTCAATAGCAGTTGATTTTACACGTAATCTAGTGTATATACATATATATCTAATGCCATATTAACTTCATAGATAAGCACATGGCTCACCCGAATATTTAGCTATTATTGAGCAACTGTCTTTTTTGATTAGGGGCTATTTTTAATTATTTGTATTGCTATTAAAAGTATAATCATGGGTATTGCAGTTGGCATCCTGCACAGAATGTGTGGTGGGAAACAGTAGTAGCTGTAAGTGACTTTTGTGTTGTGGTTGAAAACAGTGAAAATAACAATATACAACGTGAATTTTGAATGTATTTCTGCTGGTACGCATGATCAACAATTTCACTATTGCTGGACTTACAGTCGTACACAGGTAGACGGGGATTTTGCCTGGTTGTGAGAAACGTCAGCGCTGAAGGTGTTTATGACAGACTTAGTTTTAGTCCCTGTTAAATGCAGGGTACTGTCCACAGTTTGACGATTGACGAGCTTGCACTTTAACTGCCCAGTCCTACCCTGCGTTGAAATAACCCTGGCTGTGTTTCACGACACTATCTAACGTCAGTTATGCCTATGTTTCCCCACATAATGATCACCACTGGTTAGTAATGTGAGGAAAATCCTGATGCTTGGTTTATTCCCTGTCATAATGATCATAATCATCAATTTTTTTGGTTGTTGTTAATAATGAACGATAAATAAAAAGTCACACTTCTGATGCTGGTAATTTTATTTTTTCCATTATATGATTGTTACTGGTAGATTCTATCTAGAAAAGTCCACATAATAAAGCTTGGTAAAAATTTTTTTTTTTTTTGAATTTTTTTTTTTTTTTGGTCAGACTAAAGTTTAATTGTCTTGATTGTAATGTATGCTATACATCCTGAAGCAGAATTTTAGACATTTTATTGACCACGTCATGGCAGACAAATGGGACATACAGTTGCAGTGACCTTTGATGATTAGTATAATGCTGCATTTTTCATGATGGCCAGAATAATGTAAATTTAATTGTATAGTGCACATCTGTTTACTCATGAGTAATTTACTGTTTTTATAATTTGAGGGAAGTGGATATAGGTGGAGGACCATTTATTGCCTTTTTTTGTCTTTCTTTGAATTATGAAAAAAGGTATGTGTGTATGGAGGTGGGGTGAGGGGTCTGATTGTGATTCAGAATTGACATGACTTAAGACTCTGTTGTGTGTGTGTGTGTTGTGTGTGTGTGTGTGTGTGTGTGTGTGTGTGTGTGTGTGTGTGTGTGTGTGTGTGAGAAGAAAAGAGGTAGCAGAAAGGATTTCTCTGCTTTCACAAATGGAATTTTGTTTGGATAGCAGTATGGAAGAATATCAGCTTGCAAACAAATAAGTTAACTGTGCATTTCCTGCTTATTTCAAAACGATGAACAGAAATAATTGTTTCAGCAAACAACCTCACAGCTTTGAATTAAAAGCGAAGTTTAACATTTTCAGTAGAAATTCGAGAGAACTTTTGCAGTGGAGATTGTGTAAATGTGGAAAATATATAAAAAGAAGAGCAGAATACAGGAAGGTTTCAGAAAGGTATCAATTGACATAAATCCCTCTGTTGCAAGGGTAGGGGTTTTTGTGTTGGAGGGGGGGGGGGGTCAAAGAAGAAATGGAAGAAAAAGGCACTAGTTTAAAAGGTTTGTCCTCTCTCTCTCTCTCTCTCGTCTCTCTCTCTCTCTCTCTCTCTCTCTCTCTCTCTCTCTCTCTCTCTCTCTCTCTCTCTCTCTCGCTCCGCTCTCGCTCTCTCTTTCTGTCTCTCAGTCTTTGTCTCTTTCTCTCTCTTTCTCTCTCTCTCTCTCTCTCTCTCTCTCTCTCTCTCTCTCTCTCTCTCTCTCGCTCTCTCTCTCTTTCTCTTTCTGTCTCTCTCTGTCTGTCTCTCTCTGTCTGTCTCTCTCTCTTCTTTTTTCCCAACAGTTGAGAAAAGGGAATTGTGATGTTAGTAGTCTTGACTGACTTTGTCATAGTTTTCTGCCCATGGCAAATGTTTGCTTTTTGATGACATTTTTTTTTTTTTTAATTCTTTTACATACATAGAACATTGAGAAATTCTGTACATTGTCTGTTGAAAAAAATGTAAGTTTTCTGTTACTTGATTCAGGCTTATGTCTGTTGTAAAAAAAAAAACAACAGCCTATGTCTTGTTGTCATTATCGAAAAAAAAAAATCATTTCTTATAGTTAAAGTTGTTTGAAGTGGATGTGGTGAGTGAAGTATATGTAGGGACACGAAAAAATATGGGTTTGAAGGCATTGTCTGTGATGATGCGTGTAGTGACTTCCCTCTTTGCTGATGGTGATAGACACCCTGTACTTCTATCCTGCTTAAAATTGAATTTTGCTTTATGTGTCAACAATATGATTCGAGAACGCATATGTAGTAATGGAGTTTATTAAGCATGCGCGAAAGAAATGTTTCCCCTTATTCCTTTTTGGCAGGTTTTTTTTTAACCTTACTTTTTCGTCCTGTTCTCCAAACCCCCACCCCCCTCCCCTGTCCATTTTTTTTAAAACCTTGTTTTTCTGGATGCAGAGGGGGAAATTTAATATTTGAAATATGGTATTATGCTGTCTTACACATTTTTCACTCAGTGCTTACTCATCCACCTTTTTCGTTATATATATGGGAATGTTATTTTCCTGAGAATGCATATGTTTTTATTTTCATTTGATTGTTTACTTATTTAGGGAAATGACTTTGGGGTGGGATGATGGGGCGTGGAAGTGTGTTCCCTCTACCTCCGTAGCAGTTGCAGAATTGTCTGGGTTTTTGCGCCTTGTTGAAACATTACCCTAATCCTGATTAATAATCTGGACTCGCATGTGAAATTGTATACATGTGCATGTGTATAGTGAAACAACTTTTTGGGTGCTAGCGAGAGAGTTGTTGGCAGGAAAGGTTGTTCACTACCTGGTGTAGTTTAGTGAATTGTTTTGAACGGTGTCAGTGGTTGAGCCCACATCGACTCTCACCTATCTTGGTCCTGATTTTTTCTTTTTTGTTTTTCTTCATTTTTTTCCCCCCTTTCTTCTCTTGTACATTATTCATGCAACCATCCAAGGCATTAGACTTGCTAATTGCTTGGTTGGAAAATGTTTTACTTTTCTTTCTTTTTTTCTTCCTCTTTTTTTTTTTTTGGGTGGCATGGTAATGGTGTCAGTTGTTTTACTTTTACAACTTTGTTTGTGTCTTTCTTTTTTTAAATGAATGGCCTATAGTGACATTCCAGCTACCTCATTCAGAGCTGGCTCAATGAGCATTATCAAAACATTAATCTGACACAATCAAGAGACTTTTGAAGAACTCTGGCTAAAGACTCTTCTTCATTAATTGCCGAATTGCCCAAAAACGTGTCTCGTAAATGAATGCAATTTTTTGGGTTAGTTAGTTTTGTTTGTGTGTGTGTGTGTGTGTGTGTGTGTGTGTGTGTGTGTGTGTGTGTGTGTGTGCACATTTGCGCCGACTTAAATTGTTATTATACATCTATACTTGTATACATGGATGTACTTCATAGAAGATTGCTTTATAGCTTGAGAAATAGTTTTTTTTTGTGTGTTTTTTTTTTTTGGCGTTCATGTAATTTTTACATTGCATTGTATAAAATTTTTATATGATGAATTATTTTCCACAAGATAGCTCGGCAGGGTGATTGACCTGTCCATACGCAATCTGCAGATCTCTGTCTTTCTCATACATACATCCAAATGTGGACACGAAGTACAATGTTGATGCCATCGTGATTTCAGATATACTCATGAGAAATACAAGCACACCTTTTTTTTTTTTCACAAAGCAGAGGGAAGTCTTATTTGTGTACAAACATACTTTATTATTACTTTTTTTTTTTTTTTTTTTTTTTTTTTTTTGCAGGGCAAAGGGAAGTATTATTTGTAATTGCTCATTCCTTCGCTTTCTTGCTTGTTCAGTTGTTTTTTTATTCTCAGTTCTTTGTAGTTGTAGTCAGTGAGTTTTCAGTTTGTGTGAAGGAATTGAAGAGGTCACACAGCTGTTTGATGTTGTCAGCGTAATCTCAGTACAGGGATTCTTGGTTTGTTTCTTAGAGCATATTGATTTGTTCGTTAGTGCTAATTGGGGTTGAACACATTCAATGCAGCGCACATGCACTACACGGCCGCGCTTAACAGTCTCATCAACCTGTGCCGCTGCATGGTGTCAAGACTCGTTTGATCGAACTGGTTTCTGAGCCTGTTCTTTTGCAGAAATGGTACCTAAAGCGAATTAACTCCTATAGAACTTTTTATGCATCGACAGACACCAATTTTGCTGCGTGATTTTAACAATGAAGTTTTTTTTTCTTTCTTTCATTAATTGTGGTTTGTTTGTTTTTGTGTGAATGTGGTTTTTTTTTTCCTTGTTGATTTGGCCAAATATGCGAGACTGATTTCATAGTAAATTTTCATCAAAACCTAATGGATTTTGGAAGTTATTGTTAATCCAGAAAATGAAGATTTTATTCAAGATTCATTGCAAAATGCCTTGGATTTCAATACTGATGAAAATGGTGCCATTGGCAAAGCTACACGATGAAAGTTGAAAAAAAAAACGTGTGTACAAAATCATAAATCCAAGTTTTATAAAAAAGATACAGAAAACAAAAACAAAAAATCCTGACACCCCCCCACCCCCCACCCCCACCAAAAACAAACAAACAAACAAAAACAACAACAAAGTTTTGTATTACTTGAGAATTTATTGCATTTTAAAACAATCCCATTTGAATTGTGTGTAAAATTTTACATCTTGTGCTTGAACAGATATGAAAAATGTACCAGGCTGATAGCTGTAAAATCTGACATGAAAAGAAAAACGAAAAACTAAACAAACCAAAACTCTTTGTTTTATTTAGGAAAAACCAAGCAAACAAAGACTCTTTGTTTTATTTCTGTGAACCCTTAGCCTGAGTGATACATATGATAGGCACAATAACATGCAAAAGCCATATGTTTAAAAATTCTGAATTAAGGTCAAACAAATTAATAAAAAAAAAAAATTAAAAAAAAGCCAGGAAATTCCCTGTCTTCGTACTGTCCATGTGGATTTTTTTTCCTGAACAGTTGGTATGTAGGTAGTCAGAAAACAAAGCAAAGCAGTACAAGTTAAACGTATTATAATCTTGTGATAATGTCAAGTCTCTAAAGCTTAATGATTAATATTGATCTTGGCGATTTCAAGTTTGTAATAAAATACAATATTGATTATGATGATTTCATGTTGGTTATGATGATTTCAAGTCCTATATGAAAAGCAGTAAAAAAAATGTATGTGATAATTTCAAGTTTATACAGTATAATATTGATGATACTGATGTCAGGTTTATAAAAGGATGATATTGAGTCCTTAAGAATATAATATTGATTATGATGATATTAAGTCCTTTCAGATATAAGTCAGTAAATTAATCAGTTCCCTTTCAGATTTAAAGCTGCAAATGAATTAATTCGGAAAGAGATAATAGAAGGCAAAATAATTTTTCAAGGTTGCATATAATTTTTCTGAAGACGAGTTATTTTTCAATTCAATAAGCATCATCAAGAGTGACAAAACTTGTGCACGGCAATCCCCATATTGTGTGCCGTTATTTTCTTAACCACCATTGTAGGATGTCTTCCTCTCACTGCTCCCCAACCCTCTTCCTCCCTCTTGAAAAAAAAAAGGTGTATGTTGGTGACAGTTATGTACGAGTTTGTGAGTTTATTGTTAAAATAAATAAGACCATAAACCAGTACTGCTTTTACAACATTTCAGTAACTAAAGGATCAATTTTTGTGGGATTACAAGTGACATTTATTGGAGTATACCCAAACTGCTGAAGGATATGAAACTACAAATTTCATTGAAAGCCTGTAGCAGTTTTAACAAGTATGGATCACAACAATCGTCTGAATAACTCCCACTTTCAGAGGAGTAAGTGGCAACTGAGTTAGTGGACTCGGTTTGTGTGACTGTGTTTTTTTAATTCTCATGCTTGAAAGTTTGGAGAATAAAGGTGATCTTGTAGCTTGAATATAGAAACGGAATTCTTAAATTAGATACGTAAATGAATGAAGAGATAAAGGAATGAAAGAAATAATTGATTAACTTGGTCATAAAGTCATCCGAGCCTGCTCTTGCTAATACTAAAAGATTCACCGGCTAGTATTTTGTAATATACGTGTTGCAGTTGAAAGAATAGTATCCAGAGTGACAGGATTATTAGAGTGCGTCTCTACTTCTAAATTGTAATGTTATACAATGCTGAACCCCCCCCCCCCCCCCCCCCCAAAAAAAAAATTAAACAGAAACAAAAACATCATTTTTACTGAATATTAGCCCTTTGACTTCCGCACCCTATCCACCAACTGCAAAAACTTAACCCTTTGACTCCCTCTTACTGGAGGGAGTCATAGGGTTAAGTTTTTGCTTTGCTAACATGGTTGGCAATTCAAGATCCTGGTGGACAAGTTTCGGGAGTCAAAGGATTGGTATACTTGTGCAGCTGGGACAAGGCCCTGTACTTTTTTGATGAAGTGAAAAAAGTGGAGGTCTGTACAGAAGACTTTTCTCACCTGGAGTAACTAAATGGTGGCTGTGTTTTGTTCTGGAAAAGAAAGTGAAGGTATGTTCAAGGCAAGTGTTGATTTTCTCACAAAGCTGCCCATAAGTGCTCAGCAGTTGTCAGGCTTAGCAACAGCACATAGTCTTTATTCATCTGTGTATTTTCACTTCTAATGACAGGTTTTGTGTGACCTTTTTAGCTGAGCGAAAGCCTGATTATTTATGTTGTATTGCGAATGAGCGAATTGCTTATCAGATTTATGTTGTATTGCGAATGAGCGAATTGCTTAACAGATGTATATTTTATGGTGGGATGGCTCTCTTATTCCTCCTTTCTGTCCACCCTGTTCGTTAAAGTAACCATTGAAGATGCCATATGTTTCACAGTGACTTTGGTGGCCAGTGGAAGACCCAATAGAGAGCATTTGTATATATATGCCATTCCTGCCCTTTACAGTTCTAGAATAAGTGACATTGGAGCGATCATATTTTTGACCATGTCTGGTGATCAGATGTAGTCGTGCTGTGGGCTGGTTTTGTAGTAAAATTATAATCAAATGACATAATTATTGAAGTGTCCATAATGAAGGAGGCGAAGAGTATGTGCTGTTCCGCAATATATGCCCTATAACGTCAACCTGTCACTAGTGTCAGAGAAACAAATTTGCTTGGAATGATAAAAAAATTGAAGTGATTTTGTTTTGGCAGTTCTTTTTTAAATGATTACTTCTCACCTAAAATAGAAGTTTAAGTTTTCTTTGAAGATATGACATCAAGATGACTGACAGAAAATTTTTGTTTCTCTCTGAGTATGTCATTGCAAACATTAATTAAGCCTATGTTTATGCAGTTCTGTTTTTGTATAAATGATTTTCAAAGTGGTTATGTTCTCTACAACATCTCAGTTGCAGTGGTCGGGAGTAAAATGCATACTTGTGAAAAGAAAAAAAAGCCACTCAGTAATTATCTTTAAAAAGTTAATTATCATTAAAAGTGTCATTGTATGTTGTATCATGTAGAAGAGTATGCCCAGAAAGAGAAACACAGTTGTTTATGTATTTCGAACCCACAACATTTTCTCATGCAGAGGACACCCATACACAAGAAAGTCTCGAAATGTTTGTTTGGGCTTTTGTTCTCTTTGAATTCTGAAGCATGCCGTTGCACCCGCACACAAGAAAGTCTTGAAATATTTGTTTTAGCTTCTGTTCTCTTTAATTTTGGAGAACGCTGTTGTGTTTCACATTTGTTTGAACTAGCAGCTAGGGTGCTGTTTTTTAGCACTGTGTGACCAACTTAAAATTTCCCCTCTGTCATCCCCTCCGATCTCACCACATTCTCATCATTACCTGCTGAGTCTTGAATAACAGCTGAACAGCCGAAGATATCCAATAACCAGGCTTAAGCCCATGCCATGTGTGTGTGTGTGTTTGTGTGTGTGTGTGTGTGTGTGTGTGTGTGTGTGTGTGTTTGTGTTTGAAGTACTTCACACACTTTTTTTTTTTAGCAGTATTAAGGGATATGCTATTATAAAAAGGGAAACACTTAGATTTTTACAAAACTGGACAAGCATGGGTTAGGTAATATAAAAAATGTATTTGATGATACACAATGAAAAGACAGTACAGAAGTGTATAGTTAATTCTTCATTTCTTCTTCCGTTTATGTGTGTGTGTGTGTGTTTATTGGTTTTTTTGTTTTAATCCAATTTGACTGACATGACAGTGGTTATATTTGTCACATTTTTTCTTATGGCTTTTGTTGTTGTTGTTGTTGCTTTTGTGTGTTTCTTTTTCTTTCTTTTTTTTCTTCCTCCGTGATGAGGAAGCACTAAAATGAGAGGATAGAAATTAAGCGGAAGCATTTCTCCTACTAGTGGGACTGAACTGATGATGTGACGGTTTGAATTAAATTGAAAAGCAGAAAAGGGTGATATATATCTACATGGACCTGGACTAGGCATACATGCTTATATGTGCAGTTTTTTTATTTTTTGTTGTTCTTTTCGTGATGTCAGTGCATATGGAATCAAGAGACGTAATCTTTAGAAACTGAAACTGAAGCTGTTGTTTTTTTCTTTCAAAATCAAATGTATGTTAAGTAAATGTCTAATTTAATCACCACTGTAGCTTGTAATGATAAGAGACACGTTTTCATGTTGGTTGTGGCAGAAGGCAATGGGTGAGATTTTTGTGTTTTTAGTGTCTTCAGGTGAGGAGAGTTGAAAAGGGGAAGGAAGAGAGGGAGAAGGTGAAAAGAGCAGTCAGATGATTGCATACATGCCTATATTTGCATGACAAATATACACACACACACTCTGAAACTTACTGTCTTGGATACACACACGTGCACACGCATGCGAGCACGCATGCACACGCACACGCACACACACACACACACACACACACACACACACACACACACACACACACACACACACACACACACACACACACACACACACACATATATGTTTAGAGACCCATAACGAAGGCATTAATTTCCTACCACATTGTCTCCTTTTTGCGTAGACTTTAGCTGTGCATAAATTGCAAGACCTTTTTGATCTGAAAGAGAGATGACCATGGTTAACAAAGATCTGTTGATGAATAATCCTTTATTGTCCCAGTTTCATTTTGACCAGTTACTTTGATGACAAAAAAAAAAAAAAAAGCAAGATGGTGTAGGGGGCATGCCCATGTAGTAGACTTCTGCATTGATACATACTGATACATTCTTTTAACACAGTAGCCGCAGGTCTATGAATCAAATGGGATTCATCGCATTCAACCCTTTGACTCCCGCAACCTATCCACCAGCTTCCTGCATTGTCAACCATGCTAGCAAAGCAAAAACTTAACCCTTTAACACCCTCACCCAATCCACCAGCTTCCAGCAGGAAGCTGGTGGGTAGGGTGAGGGAGTCAAAGGGTTAAGTTTTTGCAGCTGGTGGACAGGGTACAGGAGTCAAAGGGTTAAAGAAGTCCATATATTGTCTGCCGAGATATCTGGGTAAACATGTTGAATTGTAACTCGTGACAGGCACACATACACAATAAATCAGTCTGAATTGGTGACCAGGTTTTGCAGGTCTGGAGTGAAGAATGTTTATGTACTTTAGAGTAAAAGGATGCCTAAATCCTGTTGACGGTACAGTTACTTTTGACAATGAATTTGGCAGACCATATGGCCAGTATCAGTCAGCAAAGGCATCTGACTCCTGCTTTGACCTTTCTCTACTTTTATGGATGATTGTTAACATTTAGTTTCCCTGAAAAATGCACGTTGTATCAAGTTGGTTGTATTCTGCTGTTATTTTGCTTCATCTCCTATTTCCCATCCCACAAATTTTTTTTTTTTTTTTTAAATAATCATGTGCTAAAAGAGTAAATTGGTGTTTACGAGTTAATCTTCTCCTTAAAGATTATGAAATACGAAAAGCATGTTTGATATTTTAAGAAATACGAAAAACATGTTTGATGTTTTAAGAAATACGAAAAGCATGTTTGATGTTTTAAGAAATACGAAAAACATGTTTGATGTGAATGCATGAATACATATTGTATGTGTTCGTGCACACACATGCACATACACATACACGCAAGGAAAAAGGAAAATAATCTCAGCAAACTGTATGAATGCTGAGCTGGTTTGACTTGCTATTTTATGGTTGTTATAATATGCGTGCGTAGTTAAACTTGTGCATTTATGTGCATGGTTGCATGTGCATTTTTGGATGTGTTCATGATCTGTCTACAAACGAAAAGTGTTCAAGTGAGTGTGCAATTTTTTTTTTTACTCTAACTGCCAGTCAGTCAGTAGTTTTGTGCTCTTTGTACTATTAGCTTTTGCTTCACTTTGAATTGTAGTTGTCATGATTTATGTTGACATTTTTTGTGTGTGTTTTTTTTTTGTTTTTTTGCCCTGGTGTGTTAATTGCATATTTTATCCTCATTGCAATAAACCAATTTTTATGTGGCAT
Organism: Monoplex corrugatus; assembly: GCA_030674185.1. Lineage (NCBI taxonomy): Eukaryota > Metazoa > Mollusca > Gastropoda > Littorinimorpha > Ranellidae > Monoplex > Monoplex corrugatus. Next base: position 47,044,311 of record JAPXFY010000025.1, on the reverse strand, counting down.
GTTTTTGTGGCTTTGATGTGTGATGTTTTGTTTGGTTTTCAGGGTTGTCAGTTTTCAGTCGGTGTTGTGTTAGGTTTACTGTAATTGTGGGCGCTTGACATTCTTAATTTTTATTTCTTTTTGTAATGAATTTGGTTTATATATTGATGCATTAAATTTTGAGTTCCATTCTTTTCAGCAGTAGAGAGTGTAGTGATTCCCCTTCTCACCTGGCCTTTCCTGCCATATAGCTAAGGAAAAATATGTAATTGGTCTGATTGGATCTATCTCATATGAATGAAGATTGTGTTGTTATTTTTAATGACTGTTGATCTGGTTATTTTATTTTTTCTCCCAAGTTTACCAATATGGTTTTTGTGTTGGTGAGTGTTCTTTATGTTTGGTGAAAATGGTAGTTCGGATGAGTGATCTTTCATGTGAATGATCAAGCAGACATTGACTTTCTTTTTTGTTTGTTAATGGTTTACATATGAACTGCCTACTGCTATTTATTTTTTCTAGAACCAGTGCCCATTACTTGAATGCAGTGATGTGTGTGCTTATATGCATGTGAGCCTTCATTCAGATTGAATCAACACAACATATTGAATCTGGCTGTCTCTCCTCTAACATTAATATTTCACACCATGGATTTCTGGGCTGCCATAGACAGTAGTTTCCTTGCTTTACTCACGCAAGACCTAAGCAGTGGCAGTCTCTTGACATCCCGACACAATATTTTATGCATTTATAAATAAAATTCCCAATCATAGGAAAGTTATGTATGTTCTAAAAGCTTATTGTATGCACTATGCATGTTTGAAATGTTTTAAATTATTACCATCAAAAGCAGATTGGCCAATACAGATGTGTTCATTTATCACCTAAAATATTTAAATAGGCATGCAAAACACATTTTTTTCCTTACCTAAAACGTTTTTTCGGTCAACATGTAATGTCTTCCACTTGTCTTGATACAGCACACGAACAGCGAAAAAAACATCATCAAAACTTTCTGGATCAAATTCTACATAATATCTAGTGTCAGAACCTTCTTCTCTGTCGCCACTTCTACCATTTCTGCAGCGTTAAACAGTAGTCAAATGTTTCACGAAGCCATGTTGAAAAGTGAGAGCAGTTCTCTCAAAACCTAGCTTCAAACAACAAAGCATTTGGTGAAACATGGTTAAAAGGAACAAACGTATGCAGGGCAATGACCAAACTTTCTTATTACTCCTGCTCTAATAACTGGCCCGTTATAGTGCTGGTAGAAACTTCTCAAATCTGCCACATCCAGTGATGCAGCATGTCTCTGATGTGTCAGCTTGTCACATCCGGCGATATGACACTTCAGGTTTGAGCTAATGTCTTAAGGCCATTACTGTAGGTGCTTGCAGGAGTAGAGCTTAGAGTTCTCATTGATGCATATCAAAAGGAAGAGAATCCTTGAGCCCGCCAGAATTCTTTTTAAAAAATTTTTTTTAGAGAAGTCCCTGTGTGGATTTTCAGTGGATGGGAGAACAAAGACTCAGTAATTTCCTGTAAACATGTAATATCAAGGGGAATAAATCAGAATTATTCTGTGAAATTGGGGAATACCAGTTAGATGCCTTCAGGGCCTCAGCAGTCACAGCAGGTGCTTGCAGGGGTGTAGAGCTTAGAGTTCTCATTGATGCACATCAAATGGTAGAGGATCCTTGAGTCCACCAGAATTTTTTTTTTAAAACTTGAGTCCTTTGAGTCCAGAATTTTTTTTTTTTTTTAAAGAAGTCCCTGTGTCGATTTTCAGTGGAAGGGAGAATGAAGACTCGGTAATTTCCTGTTGACATATTATTTCAAGGGGAATAAATCGGAATTATTCAATCAGATTCAGGAATACCAGTTAGATGCCTTCAGGGCCCCAGCAGTAGCTGGGTATTGACAGACCAAAAAGAGATTACTCTGTACAGTAGAGATGTTGCCTAGATTAACCAGTGAATGCCTGTGACTGGTGGACGATGGAACATGTGTGTTTCGTTAACCCTTTGACTCTCGCACCCTGTCCACCAGCATCCTGCATTATCAACCATGCTAGAAAAGCAAAAACTTAACCCTTTGACTCCCACACCCTATCCACCAGCACCCTGCATTTTCAACCATGCTAGAAAAGCAAAAACTTAACCCTTAATCTGTCCGCCTGCATCCTGCATTTTCAACCATGCTAGAAAAGCAAAAACTTAACCCTTTGACTCCCTCACCCTGTCCACCAGCTTCCTGCAGGAAGCTGGTGGACAGGGTGAGGGAGTCAAAGGTTCCTGCAGGAAGCTGGTGGACAGGGTGAGGGAGTCAAAGGGTTAAGTTTTTGCGGTTGGTGGATAGGATGCAGGAGTCTAAGGGTTAAAGTAGAAAACCAGACCTCTTCCTTAAGTTTTGTAGTATGTATTGTGGAACCCCTCCTCCTCAGTGCATATGCCATGCCTGGGATGTGCATTTAATTGGGGTGCTGGCCATAGTTTGGATAGCCTATAACAGTTGCAATGACCCAAAATCACAAGATTAACATAAGAAAAGACGACTCAGAGTGATTTTCCATACATTTGATTATAAACTATTTTCACTTAATTTGGCGCAAAGGCCATTGATGTATGGAAGTTAATATTAACAGAAAAATAAACAGAAGAAAAAACAATAACAGTGATGATTCTGACCCCCTTATTGAAATTATTTTTAAACCCATTCTGGTCATTGGCACAGCCCACAGTAGCTCATGAGTTTGCCAGTTTTTGTGTACTGCAGTAGTTATATGTATATATACTGGAGAACTTGAGAAAATAAAGAGCTTGTGTGACCTGTATATTTTACCTGATGCAATAATGTTTGCTGTTCAGACACAGTTTATTTAGCTGAATCCTTTGAAGGATACTATTTCCCCTGCAATCTAGTTTAATATAATTCCAAATGCCACAGAGTACGGTACAGTTTAAACTGTGCTTTTTGGTACAGTGAATGTGAATCTTTCAAAACACATGCACACGCATGTGCACACTCTCACACACACATGCACACACACACACGCCCACACACACACACACACGCCCACACACACACACACACACACACACACACGTACATACACACACACACACACACACACACGTACATACACACACACACACACACACACACACACACAACACACACACACACACACACACACACAACACACACACACACACACACACACACACAACATACACAACACATATTATTATCATAAAATATGTATTCTCAAGTTAACATAAAAGCTGTACTACACACACACACACACACACACACACACACACACACACACACACACAACACACACACACACACACACAAACAAACAAACAAACACTTTTTTTAAAATTTGATTTTGTGTTGCTTTAGAGACCTGAAGACGGCTGTCACCATATGAGCAAACTGTATTTTTGCAAGATTTTTCAGCTGACCAGTGATTCTTGTTTGATAAGTGAATATCATAATTCATATGTCACAAATAAAACGCTTTGTAGAAAGTGATGTGGAAAGTGATGTCTTTCAAGTGTTTATTCCAAAGACCTTCCCAAAACAGGCTGCAGTTTTTATAGAGTGGAACATCTCTCAGAATTTAATGTCAGGAAAGTTGAAGATGAGTTAGTGTTGCCCCTTACTTTTGTAACAAATCAGTACGCATCCTTGGCTGTGTTTTCAATGAAGGTAATTTCAGCTGTGGATCGGCATGAAAGCAAATCTGTCATCTATGCATCAAAAACGTAGGTTATTTTTCTCTTTTGATAGGACGGGGCTGATTGTGTCAGTGGTTAGCTGTTATTGATACGTAACACAAAGGCCTGTGTAGTGGTTTTACCTTTTATTTATTTATTTTTTTTAGATAATTTTTTCGTGAAAATTATCATTGGATTGCTATGGATCAACATAGTTCTGATTGATTTTTCCCTCTTTCTTTTTTTTTTCTTCTCTTATTTATGTAGGGTAACTCTTTATTTATGTAGGGGTAACTCTTTATTTATGTAGGGGTAAGAAACCTCATTTTATGCCCATATTTTTTTTTTCATTCTCCATGTTACAAAATGTTTGATGATTAATAAATTGTTTGGTGATTAAGATTAAACTGTTGTGTCTGCATTGTGCATAAGATAGTTTCATTGCTATTATGTAGGTTTGTGGAACGAGCATACTTTTGACCATGGGTCCGTTTGCACTATATAAATGAAATTATTATTATGTATATCATGGGGGCTGGGTGTCGAACTCGAAGAATTGATTATGCTATTTTCATGGTGATATCAGTCTGAAAATGTCCGATATTGTCTGTTTAAGCGACATTGTTATTGCTGATCAATTCAGAACATGTGCAGATTTAAGGCATTTGGTCAGTTGATGATGGACCTGGCATATATATGTATATGTCATGTTAGCTTTATTATTCAAGTCACTCAGACCTGTGTTCATAACCCCAAAGCAGTGGTGCAATGTGTTCTTTTTGCAAAGGGTTTCCACATTTTAAGGGAATGGTGTTGTCCCCCTTGCCGTGCCCCCCCCCCCCCCAAAACTTCCCCCAACCCAAGATCACTCAGCATATGAATTATCCAGATCAATGCAGACCTGTCATTGTTTTACACAATCTTTTTTGTCAAGCGTTGCCCTCGTTGTGTGTGTGTGTGTGTGTGGTATGGCTGTATGATTATGCGTGTACACTCTCAGTTTTTATGATTGTGTTTGCCTGTTTCATTTAAAGTGGTTTTGCTTAAATCACTGCGCAAAACTGTATTTTTTGCCAGTCCAGACATTGAATGGCCACTGCCTTACACTGACTGTTATATATAGAATCAAAAAAAAATTTTTTCTTGTTCTTTTTTTCTTTTTCTTTTTTTTGCAACTGTCACTTACCAGTTTACTGAGCTGTCGTTTGTTGTATCCACTGCCCTATGCTGACCCCTGTAAATAGACGCAAAGAGCTCAATGTGTTGTACAGTGTCGCTGAGGTTGCTGTAGTGTTGTTGTGTAGCATAGTGTGACATTGTGCGCCGTAGTGCGTGCTGTACTTAAGTAGTTTTGCATCATATATAGTGGAGAGGCTGATCCTGTCCGTCTCTTTGTTTTTGTGTATTTTACATGATGGAATGGTATGTAGCAGAATTGTTTCCTTTTTGAATCAAAAAAAAAAAAAAAAAAAGAAAAAGGGGCATTGATTGACGGATGGATGAATGGATGGATGGGTGGGTGGGAATGTGGGTGGTGCTGGTTCAGATTGACTTTTGGTATGTGTGAAAAAATGTATTGGCAAGTGTTTCCCTGTGGTTCGTGGGTGGATTCTTCTTTTTCTTCCTCCTCTTCCTGAACTGTATCAAGAATCATTGGGGCTTCTAAAGAAACAATCACCAGATTCCTCCTGCTCTGTTGGTTGTGGGCCAAAGCATGGGTCTCTGCAAATGGTCTCTTTTGTTCATTCCTCAGTGTTGTCAGTCTCGTCTTTTTTCTTTTTCTTTCTATCTACCCCTCCATATCCCTTCCTCATCAGTTCCCTGGAGGATCAGTTTTGAAAGGCCATTGGATATTGTTATCATGGCCATTACCAATGTTAGTTTTCATAACTATCAGCAGATCTTCATATGGTCCAGTGTACTACTTTATGGTTTGACGCATGCAGTCAGTGTATCTGATGTTGGCATCTTGCTTTAACACCTCATTTCCAAGGTTTAGATTGGTCTTTCCAGACATGTGGTGAGGGTCCATGTCTTGCATGTGCACAGGAAGATGGAATATACCTTTGCACGTTATGAGTGTCTTTTGCCAAGTCAGGACTGCATGCATGCCCAACCCAAAGGAAAGGCTCAAACATTTGAATGGGCATGACCCATTTTCAGAATGTAGTGGTTGGAGATGTTGAAAACGATGAATGGCTGATGTAGGGTTGACTTCCACCAAATGATTCACGACTGTACAAGTTTCACTCAGAACAGGTTGTTTTCATGATGAGTGATTTGCTAAATGGGTCCCCCGATGATGTGAGAAAAGGGAAATGTTGGTATAGCTTGACAATCCAGGATTTATTGAAACTTGATAGTATGGTTTAATTTTTGTTTTGCCTTTGTTTATTTTGGTCGTTGACTCATTTCTGATTGAGACTTGATATTTGTTGTGCTTTTTTGGTTGATTTTTCAGGCTTATCAAACTGTAAGGGGTTGGCTTATGGGGTTGTAGTTTTTTTGGTTTTTTTTACTGACTTTACCTCACAGCAGTGGCTCTGCTGTAGATATTTTGTAAGAGTACATACCTACATAGTGGGATTAAAAAAGGGAGGATGTTAAAAGCCCATTCTCATGTATACGTGTATGCTAGAAATGCAGACCAATAGTACAGAAGAAGGAAGGTGTTGGATTGAAAATTGTGGTGTGGATTTTGGATTTTCAAAAAGTCTGCTGTCAAATGCACTGAAGAGGACTGTGCAGCATCAAGCTGTCAAAAATGCTTTTAGCATTACTACATGATCAGTATATTCTCTTTTTATGTTGTTGAAAATTTGTAGAAAATGATAACAGAGAAACAGAATGTATGAGAAATATTTGGCTGAGTTAAGTTACAGGTAGAATACATTAAACATGAAAGTTTGAGAAAAGTATGAGACTTGGAGAGCTAACTTCAGAAGTTTGACAGATATAAAATGAAGATGGAAAGGAAAGCAGCATTTCTTGTTAGTGACAAGTTTTAAATTTGGATAAAATCCCTAAAATTTCATTGGCAAGGAAGGACAGTTAGGGAAAATATTCAAAGATGTGAAATTTATGTTGCACTGAACTTTGTCGTTTTTCACTCACACACTAGAAAATCAGGACTGACTTTGAATGAGCTTATAGAAACAGAAAGTGAGTAAAAGTGTTTAAATTAAATGGTTCACAACTGCATATACACTGAAAAGTTGCTGAAATGAAATGGTTCACAACTGCATATACACTGAAAAGTTGCTGTGTTGGACAGTAACATATTTTGATTTTTGTCCTTTTCATTATGCAGGGAAATAGGCATTGTTTGCTCCTATTTGATAAATGGTGAGAGAAAGTTCTTTATCTTAATACGTTTATGTCAACTGATTATTCAGTATTCAAACAGCAGGTAAAAACAAAAGCAATTAAAAACCAAAGAGTAACTGAAACTACCATTCAGTTAAACCTGTCGCAAAAAGGTTTTACAAGAAACGAGAGAGGGTTCGTTGAACTCTGTCAGTTTGCTTTTTCAAGGGGTGCCAAGCATGCAATTTGTTCAAGGTGTTACAGCATACAGATGTGCTGCTTCCAATTTGCCACACTTGGACATTCAGTGTCATCATGGCATTTTGTGGAAATACCACACAAACAGGCACAGGAGCTGTGTGCACCGGTGAATCTTGATTTCATACCACAAGCAAGCACTAAATGGTGACATATGATTTTACTACCCCGTCTTGTACATGTTAATTTAAAGAAGTACGAAGGCACAATGTTTTTGTTTTTTTTCTTTTCTTTTATATTCAGACTGCTGCCATGAGTCTCCCAACAATTTTGTTGTTTTAAGTTTTATTCAGAAAGATCTGCGAAATAAGTTTGATGGAGGCAGTGAGAACGATGACTCATTTTTAGTGAGGAGTATGCCATCATCTACAATGGAATGAATGGTTGGGGGGGGGGGGGGGGTATTCTTTCTTTTTCCCTGTCCTCTATGTGATCAGCTGTTAAACTGAGGTTGTGATCTCATGTCTTTGGGCCCATTTTTGAAAGAGTTGTCTCAGAGGAGATTGGATTGGATGAGTTTAAAAAAAAAAAATGAAAAAAATGATGGCAGAAGATTGATTCATATATATGCAACTACAAGAGACAGTGTGCTTGTTGTTTGTGTGTGTGTGTGTGATTTTAATCAGACTGGAAGAAATATCTAGACAGAATAGAATTGTACAGATGTTTATGTACTTGTAGTGATGTTGCACTAGTGCAGGCGCCCATTCCCACCACTTCACTCCGAATTTAAAGCACTAGACATAATGTTCGTCCTTGTTCATTTTGGAAAAAAGAAAATTGAAACAAGAAAACAGTAAACAGTGTTATACCTATTGAAAATATGGTACAATATGTTTTAAGCGGTCAAAATGATAAGCTGTACTTCTGTTTAACTTACGTTTTGTTTCCAATTTGCCGATTTCATTGAATTCTGATTTCTCCCACTATTTTGGGGGTTATTAATGGCTGCCCTTTAAAAAAAAATTTTTTTAAATTGTACTTCATGTGATAGTGGGCCTTTATGTATCATGTTTTAAATCTTGTTATTTATTTGACATTCATGAATCGACAAAACTGTATTTGTTTAGCAGACCAACATAATTGTGTCATATATATTGTTAAAAACATACTTAGAGTATCTTTGTAGTCGCAAGTGTTGGCGGTGATGATCTAGAGAACTGTCACCATCTTGAAAATGGTATGCTTGCCAAATCTCCCTTAATGTTTCTTAATGTGTGTGTGTGTGTGTGTGTGTGTGTGTGTGTGTGTGTGTGTGTGTGTGTGTGTGTGTGTGTGTGTGTGAGAGAGAGAGAGAGAGAGAGAGAGAGAGAGAGAGAGATTATTGACTGATTGTTAATGGAACCCTTCGCTTGTCAATGTTTTGAAAAAAAAACGAAGATATTAAGTGCCTTGGATTGAATGTGGTGTGTGCTAGCAGTTGTTTTTGCCATCTTGCCCAGTTCACCTCCCTCACCCCCCTTATACCCCCTTCCACCACTTCTCTTGTCTCCCTTCAAAAGTTAAAGCACCATCTTGTACACACACACACACACACACACACACACACACACACACACACACACACACACACACACACACACACACACACACACACACACACACACACACACACACAACTGCAGCACAGTCCTTAATTCATTGAGAGTTCAAGTTCGAATTTTGGGGGTTCTTTTTCCTCTTCCTCCTTTCTTCTGTCCCCCCTTCCTCTCCACCACCCACCCTCCTCCCCCTTTTTTTTATATTTAGAATCTTGCATAACTTTACTGTTTTAGGCACACATAATATGTGAGTATGCACACACAACACACACGTACATGTATACACACACACACCACACACACACACACACACACACACACACACACACACACACACACACACACACACACACACACACACACACACACACACACACACATGCACACACACACACACACATATATGCCACACACGCACACACACACACACACACACACACACACACACACACACACACACACACACACACACACACACACACACACACACACACACACACACACACACACACACACACACACCACACCACACATATGATCTTTTAATGCCCCCCTCTCAATCAGATACGATAATACATTTGATAATACTGCAATACTACAAAACAATTTCTGCCGTGACTTATGACAAAAGAAAAAAGGTATCACTGTAAAATTCACCACATTGCAAAACAGTCATTCGTCACTGCGAAGTGCCTTTGCTTCATACATGTATTTCAGTAGAATCAGTAGATATCCCATTGGAGTCAGGCAGACATGGGTACATTAAGTCCCAAACGTTTATCCAGTGTCAGTTTAACAAAGCGAAGATTGGTTTCTAGTTGCTGTCTTACTCAAGAATTCAAGAAACATTTTTTAACTTGTACAATTGAGTTGTCTCCCTCTCCCACACCCCAACCCTCACTTCTTGTCCCTTCCCCCTCACCCCCCCCCCCCCCCCTTTCAAATGAGTTTTTGGCTGTATCACTAAGTCTTCTTCAAAAGGCGCTCCGACATCTTGTATGTTGGTTACTCACTCACATGCGCGAACACCGGCTTGTGCCTAGTGTTAAATGCTGTAGTTTTAGTCTTCATCATGTAATTTCTGTTTTGAAAAGCAAGTTTACATATCCTTATTAGGTTAATTCCCCTACCCACCTCTCGTGATTTGTGTTCAGTTTTCGTGGGCAGAAAACAGAGGTTTTAATGATGTAGGACTTGAATTAGAAACGGTTTTAGATATATTTTCCAGCCTTGAATTAGCAACAGGTATTTTGTCTATAGTTTTATATACAGTTGAAGTATTGGGCTTTAATGTATAGCATGCGTAAATACGATATGGCAAGCATGCTTGTTAAACCCAGTTTTAGGGAACAGGAGTGCTTGGTTTTTGTTTGCTGCTGTAGGTATGGGGTACATTTAAACTGTTAGTCTGATACTGTATACTGCCTACTTTTGTTGTGGTTTTTTTTTTTTTCAAATGTTGAATTTTTTTCCCCCCCAAGTTCCATCGATGAATCGCATCATGTTTGGAGTTCAATATTGCAAGCCATATTAGTCCAAAACAATTTTTGAATTTTTTCTTCGCTTTTTTTTTCCCCCCACTGGAAAGTATACACAAATGAGGGTACAAGTATGTATACATTGTACATTTGTCTGTAAAAAGAAAAAACAACTTACCTGTAAATAACTCATTGATGTCATCCGTTTTTTTCTGTCCTCCCATCATGTATGCACATGTTGACTTGATCTGTGCTATTGTGTATCTTGTTATTCCGTGTATCTATCTATTCCACAGCTACATGGTTTAAAAACCTTGGAAAATAAAGCGGATGATCTGCCAGATATAACCAAAGAGTTTTTATATATTTTTATATATATCTGATGACTGTGTGCTTTAATTAAACGGAGCTTATCCAGCTTACACCTTTTTCTTTTTCTTTGTTTTTTTTTTTTTCTTCTTTTTTTTTCTTTTCTTTTTGGCCATGGATTTTGTGTGTACCATGTATTCAGGTCTTGTGACTTGCTTCAGATGTTCTCAGTTCATTGCTTTGTAAGGGTCATGCGTGTATGTGTGCGTGCATGTGCGTACTTGCATGTGCATGTGTTAAATTTGCGGATTTTGCCATGCAGCACAGTGTTCATTTTTTGTATGGAGGTACGCCTCAGTATATCTTTGTTGTTGATGTTTTCTCTCCAAGTATTTCAAGCGAGAAAACATGTAGATTTTGTACATGTGACATTTTTGTCCTTTTCTTCTTCTTCTTCTTCTTCTTCCTCTACTTCTTCTACTTGATGATGATTGGTTGTTGTTTTGTTTTTGTGTCCTTTAAGATGAGTTAAAGTGCTTTGAATTGTGCATGGAAACGAAGTTGATGATTAAGATGCTTTACAGCCAGGCTGGTGCTTTTTCATTACTGTGCAGTCCTCAGGGGCTGTAAGATTGACTATCAGATGTGCAAGACAGGTCTGAATGAAAATGCCTATGCAATATCCCAGTCTTTTTTCTCGTCACCATTTTGTGCGCTCGTCTTTTTTCTGGTGTTCGTGTTCACGCACCCTGCACATGTTTTATGCAAGAACAGACAGAGATACATCAGGACAACAACTCTTTTTTTCTTTTTTTTTTTTTTTTCTTTTTTGAATATTCACACTTTCTTCCTTTCATATGTGTTCAGCATACTCTCACTCATTCACATACACGCTTATTACACACTCATGCAGACACACACACATGCATACTCTCTCTCTCTCTCTGTCTGTCTGTCTCTCTCTCTCACACGCACACTGTCACACACACTTTTTCGTAGCTAATTGTGTACACCATTCCTTATGTCCGGGTGGCTTTTTGCTATCGCATGCCAAAGTGTTTTGTTCTGATTGTTTTTTTTTTGTTTCGTTTTTTTTTCTTCGTCAGTCTTTTCTTATCAGATGTTACATTTCCGGATATGTCGTAAAATCTTTTTATCTTTTTTGAATATTTTTTAACATGATTATGAAACCAACACTGACACTCTTTTTGTGCTGTTTGTCAAACCGCCAAAGAAAAGGGTTTGGGGGGAAGGGGAAGGGGAGGGAAGCACACTTACGATAAACAAGTACAAATTTCTCTCCTAATAGAAAAAGGAAAACGCTTAACAGTGTATGATAAAACAAAAGGAAAGTACTTGTACTGTTGTTGTTTTAACACTTGTTTTTGACTGTTACCCTGTTGAGGGGTTCAGAGTTTAAATGCTCACACTGGATTCATCAAAGAGTGTTTTCCCTTTCCTTCTTATTGTAAAGTCCTGTGTATTTACACCTTGATTCGGAAAAACAACAAGTGTACATCGTATCTAGTCTTTGAACTGTACAATTAATATAAAAACAAACGATAAGTGCATTTATAACTTTTTCATAGGTGCTTCTTCACAACTTGTTAATAAATATATATGCAAGGAGGACACTTGTTGTGGGGTATTTGTGTGTGTGTGTGTGTGTGTGTGTGTGTGTGTGTGTGTGTGTGTGTGTGTGTGTGTGTGTGTGTGTGTGTGTGTGTGTGTGTGTGTGGGGGTGACTTCTTGAATGCTTTGTTGTAATTTGTTGTGTGTCTTTTTTTTCTTCTTTCTTTTTAATGAAAAGGCTGCACCAATTCGTGTTTCCAACCATCATTTATTGCTGTTGCATTCCACAATTTGAACATGCCGTGCTCATTTTAAGCTTGCTTGACACAAAACAGTTTTGTTAATGAGCCTTCTTGATGTTATTTTGGTCTCTGTGTTGGTCATTTAAGCTGTGAGGAGATTTGTCGAACGTTGTAGGATGTTGAAGCAGTATGTAATTTTCACTGCAGCTCTCCAGTCTCCCAGTATAAGTGACCAACACAGAAGAAGGCTCTCAAAGAAGGCTCTGAGATACTGCTGGTAATGAAAAATAGTAAAGAAATGCTTGCCGAAATGATTTCTTCTTACAAAGACAAAGCATTGGGACACCGTGTCCACTCATCTGTAGAATGATTTTGTCCATCCCAATCAAAATTTGAACTATTACCAACTTTGCTGGCAAGATCGAAGTTTTTGTCGAGGTGGTATGACAAGATTGTACACACTTATACCACATGCACACTCGCATGCAGGCACACGCACACATGCACATACACACATATGTACATATACATGCGTACACACACACATTAGACGCACACGCATGCACGCACACAGACACACACACACACACACCACACACACACACACACACACCACACACACACACACACACACACACTGCATGTATGTGTATACACACACACACACACACACACACACACACACACACACACACACACACACACATGCATGTATGTGTATACACACACACACACACACACACACACACAGACACACACACACACACACACACATATGCATGTATGTGTATACACACACACACACACACACAACACACACACACACACACACACACACACACACACACACACACACACACACACACACACACATGCATGTATGTGATACACACACACACAACACACCACACACACAACAGGAACACCACACACACACCACACACACATATGCATGTATGTGTATACACACACATACACACACACACACAACAACCACACACAAACACACCACACACAACACAAACGCACTCACGTGATGTAACCCTGACACATGGCAGATGTTGATGATTTAAATGTATGCACCTAGTGAATGCATGTGTATGCACCAATCAGCTGTACACAAACATGCATTTGCACTGGGGGATTTTTTTTTAATGACGGCAGTTGAAGTGACTGATCTTTTGATGTATATACACACAAAGAATTGCATTGTAATATGTCAACATGTGTACACATTCACTATACCACATGCATTTGCACTTGTGCGGGTCACTCTCATCATAAAACTATTTATGATCAAAATGATAATCAGGTTGTACTGACACGCCACAATTATATGTGTGTATGTATTCACACACTTGATGTGCTTGTGTGTATGCGCAACACACACTGTATCACATCATGACATGACATGATATGCTATACACACATACACATATACACGTGTGCGTGCACGCATGCACGACACGCATACAGCGTGCACGCGCGCGCGTGCAACACACACACACACACCACACACACACACACACACACACACACACACCACACACACACACACCATCATCATCATGAATCATTTACTGTCATTGTTAATATAAAAGTTGTTGTGGCAAACACATTACTGCTACTGTTACTACTACCACCACTACTACTACCACTACTACTGCTGCTACTGCTATGCTGCTACTACTAACTACTACTACTACTACTACTACTGATACTTTACTACATATCAACAACTCATACGAAAGCAAAGTCACATACATGGGCAAAGATTTCATGGTAAGTACTTCTCATGGCATTGTCATCTCAAGATTGTCAGGTAAGTGACTGCTTTGTCTGTCTGTCTGTCTGTCTGTCTGAGACTGTCTGTTTGTCTTGTCTGCTGTCATAACTTCTCTCCTGGTTGTATGTACGTATTACACATTATGCCTATGAGGATTGGTTGATGCAGCGCAGATGCAGAGCTTTTGCCTTACTCTCAGACTGCATGAGTTTGAGGCGAGGGTGGGGGGGGGGTTGAGGGGACATACTCCAAATACACAAACACAATTACAGTGACTCAGATAATTGAATGTTGTATAAAAACAATTACATTTCAGCCATATTAACCCGTAACATGCTGCTGGCATGGGCCTGTTTCTGCCTCTTTCTGGTATGGAAAAAAATTGTATATTGAAATAGAAGGAAAAAGAAAAAGAAGACAACAGAAAGGAACTTGAAATTCAAGCGTAATTGTAAACTAGGAGATAAAATGAAAATAAAAAACACGGGTCGGAATAAAAGTGCATCGTATATTTCCTGAGCACTGAAAAGCAAAAGAAGAAGAAAACAGCATCACAAACAAAAACTGTCAGATAAAGAGAGAGACGACTCAAGAGACACCAGTATACAAGAGAGTCAGAAAAACATAAAGAAGAATGGCCAATGAAGCAGAAACAGGACGAAGAATGAAAAACAACAACAACTAAACAAAATACCCGAAACAAAGAAAATGACAGTAAAGAACATATTAAAAGAGAGAATCAGAAATTTATTCAGTAAGGCCAAACCCTCATTTGAAGGGGTGTGAACACATCATAAACATTAACACAGAATGTAATATATAGCCGTTCTTGGATAATGCATAATTCAAATGTTTGGAAATAATTACAATATAGGATCCACAGTCGAACCTCAGTAATACAATAGGAACATATAAATAGTGTTTAACAGACATACACCATAAGAATTTAACTTTATAACAAGGCAAAATCTCATCTCTTAAAAGCTTTATAGATGTGTATTGCCAAATTTCTAATTGTACGCTCTTTTTTTCTCTCGCCCCTATTTTTTTTAAGCCATGAGCATTATTAACTTGAAATCATTTGGTTTATAGTAGTAGTACTTTGGCTGAATTAGCAGGCGTCTCAGATTCTCAAGGTTAGACAACATGGAATAAAATGATTTTCATTATTTCATATTAAGAGAGAGATAGAGAGAGAGTTCCCAGATGTGAGGGTTCTATTGTTCTATTTATATATTTATACTGAGAGTTGACAAGTGCGATGGTCAAGTGGGTAAGACATTGGACTCTCAATCGGAAAGTCTGGGTTTGGTCTTGCCTGGTACCTCCTGCCTGGTGGGTTAAAGGCAGAGATTTTCCATATCCCTCAGGTCGACGTATGCAGACCTGGTAGTGTATAACCCCCCCCCCCCCCAACCTCCACTTCGTGTGTATACACTCGCAGAATATCAAATATGCACGTTAAAGATCCTGTGTAAGTCGTGTCAGCGTCCGATGGCTTTTAACCCTTTGACTCGTGCACCCTGTTCACAAACTGCCAAAACGTAATCCTTTGACTCTCTCACCCTATCCACCAGCTTCCTGCAGGAAGCTGGTGGATAGGTGAGGAAGTCAAAGGGTTGAGTTTTTGCTTTGCTAGCATGGTTGACATTGCAGGATGCTGGCGGACAGGGTGCGGGAGTCAAAGGGTTAAAAATCCCCAGTGTGCACATCCCCTGAAGACGGGAGCATTCAGACGACGCAGTGTTGTGTTGCTTGTACAGTGTGAGCAAAATGACATGCGTACATGCTTTAAAAAATTGGACACACACACACACACACACACACACACACACATACACACACACACCACGCACGCACGCACGCACAATACAGACACACACACACACACACACACCACACACACCACGCACTCACGCACGCACGCACAAATACAGACACACACACACACACACACACACAATCACACACACACACACACACACACACACACACACACACACACACACCAAACAGAACAATACCAAACAAATAAACACCATTTTTAGAACCCTTAGTATTCCTAAAGAATAACTTACTGAATTCATTCATTCATATGTACTCGATTAGTTGATAAATTATCTTGTTGATGAATGAAAAATGAACAAACAAATCATCAGATAAATAGAACTGACACAAGGGAAATAATATAGACATGTAGCGATGACGTGTAGTTCTTTCCCTTTAAGCTTTACCAAAGATTTTGTATTGAGGCATCAGATTTTTTTCTGTCACTTTGATTGGACTTCATGCTCATTAGAGAAAAAACATTACGGCCGAGCCGTAGTATAAATTTCCTTTTGTACATAAAATTGATAAACACAAAAGAAATATTCATTCTAGCGCAATCATTTATCACTGCAAATATGATGAACACAAAAGAAATATTCATTCTAGCGCAATCATTTATCACTGCAAATATGATGAACACAAAAGAAATATTCATTCTAGCGCAATCATTTATCACTGCAAATATGATGAACACAAAAGAAATATTCGTTCTAGCGCAAGCATTTGTCACTGCAAATATGATGAACACAAAAGAAATATTCGTTCTAGCGCAAGCATTTGTCACTGCAAATATGATGAACACAAAAAAATATTCGTTCTAACGCAAGCATTTATCACTGCAAATATGATAAACACAAAAGAAATATTCGTTCTAACGCAAGCATTTGTCACTGCAAATATGATGAACACAAAAGAATATTCGTTCTACGCAAGCATTTGTCACTGCAAATATGATAAATACAAAAGAAATATTCGTTCTAACGCAAGCATTTGTCACTGCAAAATATGATAAATACAAAAGAAATATTCGTTCTAACGCAAGCATTTGTCGCTGCAAATATGATAAACACAAAAGAAATATTCGTTCTAACGCAAGCATTTGTCACTGCAAATATGATAACACAAAAGAAATATTCGTTCTAACGCAAGCATTTGTCACTGCAAATATGATAAACACAAAAGAAATATTCGTTCTAACGCAAGCATTTGTCACTGCAAATCTCCGTGAAGGAGAGGAACTAAAGTATATGAGTATATACAGAACATCAGTCACCGTGACATTTATAAAGCTTCATTGGAAATAAATAAAAGTTGTAGTAAATAAGCTAATAGACAAGAGTAAATAGAACAGAAGAATCAAAGAATTAGACATGACATCTGTTTTTGTTAATCCTTAAATCTATGCATCGCAGAGCAATAGGCCAACATAAATTAATAACTTAACTCTTTGATTCCTGCACGCTGTCCACCGACTGCAAAAGCTTAATTCTTTGACCCTTACCCTATCCACCAGCTTCCTGCAGGAAACTGGTGGATACGGTGTGGGAGTCAAAGAGTTAATTTTTGCTTTGCTAGCATGGTTGTTAAAGCAGGATGCTGGTGAACTGGGTGCAGGAGTCAAAGGGTTAAAGAAATGCCAGTCTATTTTAACGTTCTTCTTCCGTCATAGCAGATGTCTTAACTTACGCGCATCACCTTATCACATTCCCAGCCACCAGTTAATGAGTGACGAATGAATGAACGAACAAAAGAGTGAATATATGAACTACTACATTCAATCGCTTATCGCTCAGTTAACCAAAACAACTAGATGATGTCCAGCTGAGTATTTTCCTTACGCACTGGCCTATCAATTAACATCAGAAGAGAGTTCTTACATGTTATATAGAACCAATACTGTTGTACGATTGCGAGGCGTGGACAGTCAACAAGCAAAGCCAGAACAAGATTGAGACAGCCGAGATGTGGTTTCTAAGAAGAATGTTGAGAGTTTCATGGACAGCAAAGAAAACAAACGAGACAGTCTTGATGGAGGTAGACACAAGCAGATCATTCATAAGGAAGATTAGGAAAAGACAGGCAACATTTATAGGCCATTTTATGAGGAAAGAGGAATTGGAGCACCTGGTCACAACAGGAAAGCTGGAGGGAAAGAGAGTACCGGGTAGACCCAGGGAGAAGATAGATGGACTTGCAGAGTGGCTGAAGATAACTAGGAGGGTGAAAGAGATGCTTGAGGCAACAAGAGATAGAGACAGATGGAAGTCCATAATCGCCAACACCATGCGGCAAGGCACCTGATGATGATGATGGTGACTGGGCCTACTGTCCAATTAGACAATCAACTAACCCAACATTTCACCAGCCATTTATTCACTCACTAAACCAACCAACAACCCAACAACCAGTCGAACCAACCAGCCAGTCAACAAACGAACCGACTAACCAACCAACCAGCCAGCCAATCAGCTAAATAATTACCCATCCTATCGATTCGCCTTCTCACTCCTCACTCAACTAACAAACCAGCCAGCCAATCAATCAACCACCCAACCAACCCGCCCACACACATCCATCACGTACTCTCTCATCCAACCAGCAGCCAACCAAGTAACCAACCAACCAACCGTCCAGCCTACCAGCCAACCAACCAACCAGCCAGCCAAATGGACCACACTCATCCATCACTTATTCTCTCATCCAGCCGGGCAGCTAATTAACCAACCAAGTAACCAACCAACCGTCCAACCAAGTCACCCATCCACTAACCCTCTTATCCAACCAGCCAACTAGCAACTAGCCAGCTAATCAACCAACCAGCTAACAACAATCAACCAACCAACTAATCAGCCAGCCACCTATTCAGCCAAGTGATCAGCCAGCCAAGCCTCTCCTTGAACCGACCAGCCAACATTTAAACAACCAGTGTGCAACCAACTGACAACGACCACCCAGCCAAATATATCACGTGCTCACTTATTCAGCCATCCAGCCAACTTACTAACCAATCAACCAATCGACCAGCCATCGAGCCAGTCAGTCCCTTAATTTACCATCCAACCATCCAGTCAACCAACCAATCAATCAATCAATCAACCAACCAGCCAACCAACCGAAGAACCAATTGATTCACTTAATTGACCAGCCAACCAATCAGCTAAACACCCAATCAACCAACCACCCACCCAATCAGTCAATCCATCAATCAATCAATGAACTAACCAATCAACTATTCATTTAACCGACCAGTCAAACAAACAATGGACCACCCAACCTATCAATCAACCAATCGATCAATCAATCAGCCAGTCAATCAACCAACCAACCAACGAACTAACCAATCAATTATTCACTTAGCCACCCAACCAGCTGACCAACTTACTACTCACTTACTTGGCAACTAACCAACCAACCATCTTGCCAACCAACTACTCATGCAAAGGACCATCCAGCCAATCAACCAACCAACCAAGTAACCAACCAACCAAGTAGCCAACCAACTAACCAACCAACCAACCGACCGACCAGCCAACCAATCAACCAACCGACAATCAAATGAGCGAACCAGCTAACCATTCCACGAACTTGGAACGGTCTTGAAGTTGTTTTGTTGAGTTTAAAAGTCCTACCCTCTCTTAGAGTGCCTGAGGACTAGTTGTTTGAGTGTAAAGTCCTACCACTGTCAGAGTGCGTGAGCACTAGTTGTTTGAGTTGAAAGTCCTACCACTGTAAGAGTGCGTGAGCACTAGTTTGTTTGAGTTTAAAGTCCTACCACTGTAAGAGTGCGTGAGCACTAGTTGTTTGAGTTGAAAGTCCTACCACTGTAAGAGTGCGTGAGCACTAGTTGTTTGAGTTGAAAGTCCTACCACTGTAAGAGTGCGTGAGCACTAGTTTGTTTGAGTTTAAAGTCCTACCACTGTAAGAGTGTATGAGCACTAGTTGTTGAGTTTAAAGTCATACCACTCTCTGAGTACATGAGGACTAGTTGTTGAGTTTAAAATCCTACCACTGTAAGAGTGCATGAGGACTAGTTGTTGAGCTTAAAGTCCTACCACTCTCTGAGTACATGAGGACTAGTTTCCTACCACTGTCAGAGTGCATGAGGACTAGTTGTTGAGTTTAAAGTCCTACCTCTGTCAGAGTGAACGAGGACTAGTTGTTGAGTTTAAGGTTGTTGAGTTTAAAGTCCTACCACTGTAAGAGTGCATGAGGACTAGTTGTTGAGTTTAAAGTCCTACCACTGTCAGAGTGAACGAGGATTAGTTGTTGAGTTTAAAGTCCTACCACTGTCAGAGTGCATGAGGACTAGTTGTTGAGTTTAAAGTCCTACCACTGTCTGAGTACACTAGGACTAGTAGTTGAGTTTAAAGTCCTACCACTGTAATAGTGTATGAGGACTAGTTGTTGAGTTTAAAGTCCTACCACTCTCAGAGTACATGAGGACTAGTTGTTGACTTTAAAGTCCTACCACTGTCAGAGTGCATGAGGACTAGTTGTTGAGTTTAAAGTCCTACCACTGTCAGAGTGCATGAGGATTAGTTGTTGACTTTAAAGTCCTACCACTGTCAGAGTGCATGAGGACTAGTTGTTGAGTTTAAAGTCTTACCACTGTCAGAGTGCATGAGGACTAGTTGTTGAGTTTAAAGTCCTACCACTGTCAGAATGCATGAGGACTAGTTGTTGAGTTTAAAGTCTTACCACTCTCTGATGTACATGAGGATTAGGTGTTGAGTTTAAAGTCCTAACCACTCTCAGAGTATATATTATGAGGACTAGCTATAAGAATGTTTGCTCAAAGAAGCCTGAAAACATTTTTGGTTACACTGTGAGATACCGATGCTGTTGTCGGATTCTCCTAAAAGTCATTGCTGAGGAAGCAGTCACAGCATTACCAATAGTTCATGTTTCTACAGAACCTTGACCCGCTAGCACACTTAACATAGTACCCCTTTTTCCTTCGCCTTTATAGAACTTGTGGTCTCTGCAATGTACATATCAGGAACAAGACTGACCAGTCAACCAATCATCCAGCTAACCGACCTACTTAACCAATCAATCAGCCAACAAATCGACGAACCAAAGAGCAGATCAACTTACCAGCCAACTTGCCAATCAACCATCCAACCAACAAACCAGATAACTCAGAAAACCAAGCGAGAAAAAAAGACAGAAAGGAACTAGTTAGCTTACACGCACTCACAATTGAACCTCCTCCCCCCTCACACATATATGCACGTATTTACACGCACGTGCGCTTGCACGCACGCACGCACACGCATGCACACACGCGCGCGCGCGCGCGCGCACACACACACACACACACACACACACACACACACACACACACACACACACACACACACTAATATTTTATTCAGTTGAACAAGTAAACCACGAACTTACCAATTATGACTTTGTGTATTGTCCTGTCCCTGCAAGACGGTAGATGGGAAGACAATATCAGAGAGTGGACTGGCCTTGAATGGAATATCATTCTGCGGAAAGCTGAGGACCGTATTGCAGGGAACAGTTCAGGGAGGGAGACGAAGAGGCAGACAGAGAAAAAGATGGAAGACAATATCAGAATGGACTGGCCTTGAATGGAATATCATTCTGCGGAAAGCTGAGGACCGTGAGGAGTGGAGGAAGTTGGTTGCAAAATCTTCAGTGGTGCCTCAACGGTCAACCAGATTACAGGACTGATGATGATGATGATGATGATGATGTATTGTTCTGTCAGGGCTCCCAATTTTCCGATTTTTCTCGGAAATACGAGAAAATCCACTGGCTGCTTCCGACAAAAAAAAAAAAAATGTTTTCCGAGAAAAAGAAATTCGACTGACAATTTTTCTTCTTCTGTAAAATAGTCGACAGTTTGTCAGTCTGTTGATCTCTCTTAGCAGACAACGAAATTTCGGGAAGGGGGATAAATCCGGTATCATTTTTCCACTAAAGTCACTTCCGGTGGTTTCTGTTTGCCAGGCGCGGCCTGTTTTCAGTACTGATTGCAAAACTTTTGAAGAGTGTGACCATGTCTGGAGCCGATGTGCCTGCCGCAGCAAAAACGTTTGACAAAGATTGCAAAAATAAGCGATGTTAGGAGTGGATTTCACGAAAAATTGATGACATGGAAATGAGCACATGGCTTTCAAAAATAACAGAGGTTGGCATA